>CM029924.1:28119454-28679454 GCA_017639245.1 Myiopsitta monachus
AAGCAAGTGGCAGTCTGTATTGTGGAGCTCAAAGGCTGTCTATATTTTGCCTACGCAGATAAAATGAGAAAGTGAAGCACCCAGTCCTTTCCCTTTGCTTTTTTTGTGTTTGCATATGCATAGACACACACACACGATAATTTCCTCTCTTCCTACCCCAGAGTTTTATTCTAGGCGTCTCTGTTTTAATCTTTTACATTCCTGCATTTTTAAGAGAGCACTATTTTTACATTTGTTCTTTTCTTTTCTAAACACTAGCACTCAGAGTATATTCATCCACTGTCCTAATGAGGAAATGACAACTTTTATCAACCTTATTAAACATACACCCAGAAGATATCCATTTTAATAAGAGGCCAATTACTAAGTGTGTCTTCAGTTAGAAGGAACGTAGCTTTTACCTTGTTCTTTGGCTCTCCATGTCTCTAATTAATTGAATCTTGAAATCGTTGGACTTTCAGCTTAAGAGAAGACTGAAGAAGGGAACTTAACAACACTGCCTATTCCTTTATGTCTAGAAAGGGCTATAAAAAAAAAAAAAAAAACCCACCAAAAAAACCCCAACCAACACCTGTAATGCTAAAAGACTCAGGCTTTTGTCTGTTTCTAATATTACTTTTCTGCCTAATTGCCATCACTGCCACGTACATTAGGCCCTTTTTCAGCAGGGTTAAAACAGGGCCAGTGATGAATGGAAAACTGATTGTACTGCTGTCAAACTTGAATGTGAGGCTTATTCTGGAGATAGAAGTATGAGGAAAAGGACAGAGAATTGCACTTCATTAAAGCTCTACCAAGCTGATTGGAGTGGAGGAGGTAATTGAGATTTAAAGTGGCATTCCCATCACACTGTCCCTTTTTCAACTTAACAACTGTCATTCAAGCCACATAGGGCAACAATTGGCCAGATTTCCCAGCTCTTCTGAGTAATAAAACAGACACTCACCTTCTGGCTATTCGTTTTACTTACTTTGTTCTAATTTCCAATTCATGTGTCATTAGTGAACGAAGATTGACAAGAAATAGCTTTGACCTCACAGATTTGACCTTCAACCTCAGAGACCCAACTCTAGACTGAACATAGGTTGGAATATGCTAAGAAACACCTTTCCTTTGCACAAGAATGAATGGCAGTTTTTTTCATCATTGTACCACCCCCTGCTTGCCACTACATTTAGACTATGAGACATGTCAACTGCCTGTCACAATTACAATAGACACAGCAAACCAGAATTTTACCCAAATCCAAGGGGAACTTCCTGAACAAAGAGTAAATTTTACTGCACAGATTTTGGAGACCTCCAATTTGTGCAGGCATAATGAATGCAGCCTACAGACAAATAGGTAGTTGTTAATTATCCCAGCAATTTCTTTTTTTAATGTGCTAACAACACAACAGTGCTAAGCCTTCATATCTTGCACTGTTACCTGATGATCTCATCACATTTGAAAAGATGACAATCTGAAGGAAGGCATTATTACTGCAAGTGTTCATGACAATAAGTTACATCAGAATAGTCCTTATATTTTTTACCATTTAATAGCATGTGACACAATAAAAGACAGATTCTGCATCTTTCACAGTGAACTGAAGTTGCCTACCTATATAGTACACCTTTTGGAGTAACTTAATCTTTTTAGTGTCTTAACACAATTATCCCAAGGCTTGTGTATACTAATTTAGTGTTATATTTCTTATCGGAGCATTTTGTGGATGAATAATAACTACAGGGCAAGACCTATGACCTTAATAAGAGCCTTCAATGAATTTTAGAGTAATTTGTGCCTTTTACATAGGAGTCTTTTAGGACTCTACTGTTCTGAACAGAAACTTGATCCCAGTAAGTCTATTGTATTTAAACCATTGTTTTTCTTCCTTCATATTTAGTGAATAAATATTTGGATGGTCCTGATATTAAGCACCAATAAACACAACAATTGAATACACCAATTTATTATTGCTAGTGTTTATGAAGTTGATTGTGTTTTTTGGGGGTTTGTTTTGTTTTGTTTCTTTTTCTAAGATGAAACATTTTGAAAACACAGGCAGGCTTCCTTACTGCATTGACTTCACTTTAATGAGATGTACAGTGATTTGTCTTTTTCTCCAATGTAATATACATTCTCCTATGAATAAAGAAAACAACATGGGAAGGTTACTGCATTGACTTCACTCTAATGGGAGACACAGTAATTTTGTTTTCTTCTATAATATTCTTTCTTCTATTATAAAATATATTTGCATAGCTCATTGTGTTGTTCTGTGGCTTCTGAATTCCCCATTCATGTTGCTGAAGAAAAAAAAGAATAAAGTGTACTCTATTTTATAACAGAAAGAGGTATAAACTTTTGTGAAGTTTCACAGTTGTCACCATGTCATTTATAAATACTGTTACAATCCTCTACCTTCCTAAAATTTAAATACAATTCAAAGAACTGGCTTCAGTTGAAAGGATACTATTAGCATATAAATACAGCACAATCAGTTTGGAATAGTACACATATCCAGCATATGACATGGTAAAGAATTTACTCATAATTATAAAACCCATGAACTCTATTGAGTGGATAGTACTGTCTTTGTTGAAACCATATTACAATTGTGTGAGAAACATGCTTTTGTGTTGATGAAAATAAATTACTTTGCCATCACTCTGCTTTGTTTGTCAACTTAATTATTACACAGTTAAAATACTGCTTTGCATTAGTCAGAACTGACTATTTTCCTTTTTTATAGTTTCCTTTTCCCAGGGGTAAATTTTAATGCCCTGAAAGGTCAACAGAGGTCAGGACTTCTTGACTATATCACAACAGTGCATTTCTGGTCATCAAAAGAAATAAGCCTCTGACCAGTAGTAGCTGCTGTAGGGGTTTCTTTTATCCTGCACCTGTGACAATTACCCTGTGTTAGTGAAGCTAACAGGAGTCAGGTTGTAGGTTAAGGGTCAGGGCACTGTCAAGAGGAAGTTATTCTTCAGTCCACTAAATCTGTTATCATTTTCATCTAATGTGACATCCATCTGTCAATCAGAGAATTTAGGCAATTGTCTTATTCTAAGTGCTGCACTTTATGCCTCAACCAGCTCACATTTTACTGCTTTTCCTATAATTACATTTTTCTACCTCTGAAAACCTACCTGCAAAATAAACAGGGAAAATTTTACTCTGTCATTTTGAAGATCCAGGCTTTTTATGCTAAAAGCTGTTTCACTTACAAAATTGAGTGATTTCTCTGCAAAGTTTTATATTCATTTAATTTTCATTGTCATGGGTTTTTAACACACAGAAGAAGTATAAAGCTCCTGTAACTACATGTATATCAAAATAAGTTTTCATGTAAAGCTCCGAAATGGTACCAGTCAAGAGGTTATGCCTCATGCCATTTAGATGCTGTACTTCTCCAAGACCATGAAAATGGCATGCCATGGTTATGAATAAAAAAAGGGAGTTTTTACAATGGATTTTTAAGAATTAGAAGCTAACATATAGTTGAATTGACCACAAATGAGCAAAGACTCTGACTAACTCCATATATAGCACCACAGAATGAAGTTCCAAACTTTGTTAACTCTAATTCAGCACTGCTCTTAAAGATGTGCTTAATTTCAAGAACACGAACAATGCCAGCCCGTTACCAAAACACTTATATAAATGGGAAAGCATATAAAACCTAAGTGTAAAGGTAAATGTTGTACTGAATATGCTTGAGATTACTCATATGCTTCATTTATAAACACTTTTAATTGCTTTGATGAACAAATCTAAATACTTTGCCAAGCTTAACAATCGTGATGTGGTTATATGATACAGTTGAGCCAATCTAACAGCTTGTTACCACTGAAAAGGATGGTCCTGTTCCCCCTTTTTCCCCCCCTGCCTTCCCACCCCAGATTAGTTTTCTGCTGGGTTAGCAAATTTAATTGCCTCACCAAGTGGCTAGACAAACATGCAAGCCAGTGTATGGACAGTGACAGGAGTATGCGGCTAGAGAGAATGTTATTGGCAAGCCATTACATATATACACTCGTATAATTAAACTCTAGTTTCTCCATTTAATTTTGCCAAAATTCCCATTTTAAAAATTAAAGTTAACTGATTTTTAGTTACTAGCAACAATTTTTTCAGGACCTATGCTGTTACAATTTCACTAATAGCAAAGGTGGTAGGTATGAGATGCTCTTACAAATTCTAGAGAAGAACTTACCTCAGTACAGCAGCAATAATATAAACAGTAACTGGCTTTTAGTATATTTTATTAGGAGCATTTGAAAGAAGGCTAGGATCTTTATTTCTATTTTACAAATTGGGAAACTGAGGCACCATGCATAGTCATTAGCAGAAATAGAAAAGGACTGTAGTATCCTTAAATCCATTCCAAGATTCTGTGCTCTAGGCCGTAGTATTCTTCCTACCAACTTTGTGGGTTTGTCTATATATTATTGGTATCGCATGTTTAACTACTCCAGAGCAAACTGGGTTCTTTGAAGCACTCATGAATTCTTGCACTTTTCTACACTTACAAGCATGTTTTCCTGTAGTCCATAGCCAGTGACTTTTCTGTTTAAGAGTTTCTTTCCATGTTCTTCCTTTTTGTAGGATTTACTGCTCTTGTTTCCACCTAATTTCTCCTGGCATGAGTTAGATATGCTTCCCTTCCTGCCACATCCCATCTTTAACTCTTCCTGATTTCTGTTTTCATCAAAAACATCACAGGGTTTTATTAATTCTATAAGTGTTTTTTCTTTAATTCCCTGTTGCGATAGATGAAGGTCTTCACATATATTAAATTTCATAGCACTTGTTTTTATAAAACCTTGCTCCACCCAGCCATCTAATTGTCTTTCTTGAAGAAGGCAGTGACTGCAGATTCCATTGCAGTTCCAGAGTGGGGATGCAAAAAAAAACATCCCTGAAATAAACAAGTTGTGCAAAGCTGGGTGCAGAGAGGTGTTATTAATTTCAATATCTTGTCCTGATATGGTGATCAGGCTTTGCTGGGTCATATTCCTAGATGTGGAAGAAGAGACACACTTCCCATTTGCTCGGTATGGATATGACTGTCTAAAAATTTCAAGATAAATAGTAGTTGTCAAATTACTTATCTACATGCATTTATGTTGGCAGAAAGTTTCCTATGCTTCACCCTCCCAAAATACAAGTCATCTGTGATCCAGAAGTGTGTAATCCTGTCTATTATGGTGCTTTGCTCAAGATGCTAAGGTCTCAGTAGCTATCTGTGGCTGTACAACATGCTTGAGGCTGCTCCACTAGAGCCCAGTCACCTTCTCACTTCAGAACATTACACATACTCATAATTACTTTCTAGACTGAGTTAACTACTATAAATATAAATTGTCCCCGGTATTTGACATGCTGACATAGAATTTATGGATGAATAATAGAGGACTTTTAGGTACCATTTACAGCATGAAAATATATGTTATAAAATTGTAGTTGTTTTTTTTTTTTTTTTTTTAAATAATTACAAGCTTCAATTTCTGTATTCAAGGCCACAGGAACAACTATCCAAGAAATATCTTGTTTCATGCTTTGTTAAACACTAGTCATATTCAGTGGAACATTTCAGAAGAAATAAGTCTAATTTTGCATAAGGGGATTCTGGTAATAATAAGACCAATCCCTATTAACACTGTGCTCTGTTTACAGAAAAATGTTTACAGAAAAATATTTTGGTACCCAGTCTACTACCTCTTAAGTGCTACATGTACTACCAAAATGCAAATAAAATTATAGTTTCTTTGTGTGTTTGGATGGTAATAGTTTTCCATTAAATTTCCATGAAATCTTAGTATTTCATATCCCTGAAATATCATTCTGACATCTTCTTGTTCCATTTCTCTTTAGTATTTATGAATAAATTAAAACCATGCCCGTTTATGTCTCTTGCTGTAACTCCTTTGGAAATGCGTAAATGCCATAGAGATACCATTAAGGCAGAGAATTGCTGAGCAAACCCATTTAGGCAAATACAATAGTTTCCTGTGCTGAGGAAGTAACTGTTTATTAAAGAAGGAAGCATATGAATGATTCTGGTTTTGTTGGTTTTGATTACCTGTAATTTAAGTTTAGTTCGAGCATGTTGACCTTTCAAATATCAAAGAGAAAGGCCAACAATTAGAAAGGGAGCTGCATTGGTTTCAGTGCCCAACTTCTGCATATTCACAGAGAAAAATATGGAATATTTTCAAAATTTAAATAGGGAAATAATTCCTGTAAAAGGGAAGTACTCAATTCACAGTGATCTAGAGACAGTGCATTCTCCTAAGTTTTCAACATAGAAACTTTCTTATTTGAGTCAACCACTGGAGCAAGACATACTAAAAGCTAGTTTTCAGAAGTCAGTTATAGACAGCTGTAAACTCAAGCTGTCAGTAATCTCTTTGCTGTTACATTATAAAGAAAGGCAGAGGAAAATAAAGATTTGCTTTGAAAATATGCAAAAAACATGATGATATTTTCTGTTACTTAATCAACCCATGGAGGCTGCTATTGTAAAATCTTGGTTTAGTCTTAGAAATATAACAGAACAGAGTATTTCAGTTTAAGGGGACCTACAGCAATCATCTGCTCCAGCTGCCTGACCACTTCGAGGCTGACCAAAAGTTAAAGAATTTATTAAGGGCATTTTACAAATAACTTTTAAACACTGACAGGCTTGGGGCATAAACCAGCTCTCTAGGAAGCCTGCTCTAGTGTTTGACCACACTCTCAGAAAAGAAATGCTTCCTAATGTCCAATCTAAACCTCCCCTTGAGAAGCTTTGAACCATTCCCACATCCTGTCAATGGATCGAAGGGAGAAGAGATCAGCACCCCCCTTTCCACCTCCCCTTCTCAGGAAGGTGTAGAGAGCAAGGAGGTTGCACTCAGCTTCCTTGTCTCAAAACTAGACAAACCCAGAGCCTTCAGCCGCTCCTGGTATGACATACCTACCAGTGCTTTCACCAGCTTTATGTTTTTAATCTTCTTTCTGGTTTTTTTTTTTTTTCTTTCTTTTTTTTCTGGTTTTTTTTTTCCACTTCTCTTTTAGGACATGAGAAGTTAGGTAAGACAAAATAACCACAACAACTTCACTAACAAGTTAAAAAACACAAATCCAGAAACACAGGTATTGTTTCTGTTTATAATTTCAAAATTATCACATATAGAATCATAGAATCATAGAATAATTAGGGTTGGAAAGGACCTTAAGATCATCTAGTTCCAACCCCCATGCCATCAGAAGGGACACCTCCCACTAAACCATGCCACCCAAGGCTATGTCCAACCCATGAATGCTCCAGGGATGGAGCATTCACAGCTTACCTGGGCAACCCATTCCAGTGCCTCACCACCTGCACAGTAAAGAATTTCTTCCTCATACCCAATCTAAACTTCCCCTGTTTAAGTTTGAACCCCTTACCCCTTGTCCTATCACCACAGTCCCTCATGAAGAGTCCCTCCCCAGAATCCTTATAGGCCCTCTTCAGGTACTGGAAGGCTGCTATGATGTCTCCACGCAGCCTTCTTTTCTCCAGGCTCAACAGCCCCAACTTACTCAGCCTATCTTCATACGGGAGGTGCTCCAGTCCCCTCATCATCCTCGTGGCCCTCCTCTGGACTTGTTCCAACAGTTCCATGTCCTTTTTATGTTGAGGACACCAGAACTGCACACAATACTCCAAGTGAGGTCACACGAGAGCAGAGTAGAGGGGCAGGATCACCTCTCTCCACCTGCTGGTCACGCTCCTTTGGATGCAGTCCAGGATGTGGTCGGCTTTCTGGGCTGCAAGTGCACACTGCCGGCTCATGTTCATTTTCTCATTGACCAACACCCCCAATCCTTCTGCGCAGGGCTGTTCTGAATCTCTTCTCTGCCCAACCTGCAGCTGTGCCTGGGACTGTTCCAACCCTAGGTGTAGGACCTCGCAGTTGTCATGGTTAAACTTCATCGGGTTGCCATCAGCCCACCTCACAAGCGTGTCAAGGTCCCTCTGGATGGCATTCCTTCCCTCCAATGTATCAACCGAACCACACAGCTTGGTGTCATTGGCAAACTTGCTGAGGGCGCACTCAATCCCACTGTCCATGTCACTGACAAAGATGTTGAACAAGATCGGTCCCAACACCAATCCCTGTGGGACACCACTCGATGCTGGTCTCCAGCTGGACATTGAGCCATTGAGCACAGCTCTTGGCATTCAGCCATCCATCCAGTTCTTTATCCACCAAGTGGTCCACCTTCTCAGATTGATGTCTCTCCACCTTAGAGACAAGGATGTCACGTGAGACAGTGTCAAACGCTTTGCACAAGTCCAAGTAGATGACTTCAACTGCTCTACCCTTGTCCATCAGTTCCGTAGCCCCATCATAGAAGGCCACCAATTTGGTCTGGAAGGATTTCCCCTTAGTGAAGCCATGCTGGCTGTCACCAACCACCTTGCTGTTTTTCATGTGCCTCAGCATGCCTTCCAGGAGAATCTGCTCCAAGATTTTGCCAGGCACAGAGGTGAGACTGACTGGTTTGTAGTTCCCCGGCTCATCTATTTTCCCCTTCTTGAAAATGGGGGTTATATTTCCCTTTTTCCAGTCGTCGGGAACTTCACCTGCCTGCCATGTTTTTTCAAATATGATGGACAGTGGTTTAGCAACCTTATTTGCCAGCTCCTTCAGGACCCGTGGAAGGATTTCATAAAGTCCCATGGACTTGTGTACGTTCAGGTTCCTAAGATGGTCTCCAGGTCCTCTCCTACAGTGGGCCCAGGGTCTTAATTCTTACAGTCCCTGCATCTGCCTTCCATGATTTGGGTGGTATGGTCAGAGCATTTTCCAGTGAAGACTGAGGTAAAGAAGTCATTAAGAACCTCAGCCTTCTTCAAATCCAGGGTAACCAGTTGTCCTGATAGCTTCTGGAGAGGGCCCACATTGTCCCTAGCCTAGCTTTTATTTGCAGTATACCTATTGAATCCCTTCCTGTTATCCTTAACATCCCTAGCCAAGTCTAATTCTAACTGGGCCTTAGGTTTCCTAACGTGGTTTCTACCTTCCCGGACAGCATCCCTGTCTTCCTCCCAGGCCGCCTGTCCTTGCTTCCACCTTCTATAAGCCTCTTTTTTCCTTTGAATTTTCCTCAGCAGCTCCTTATCCATCCAAGGAGGTCTCCTGGCCCTCCTGCTGCAGTTCTTTCTTAGTAGGAATGTATCGCTCCTGAGCTTGCAGCAGGTGATCCTTGAATATCAACCAACAGTCTTGAGCTCCCCTGCCCTCTAGGGCTATATTCCATGGAATCTTATTGAGTAGGTTCCTGAAGGGGCCAAAGTCTGCTCTCTTGAAGTGCAGGGCAGTGAGCTTGCTGCACAGTCTTCTCACTGTCCTGAGGGTCTTGAATTCGATCATCTCATGATTGCTGCAATCAAGGCTACCCTGGAGAGACACATTTCCAACCAGCCCTTCCCTGTTGGTGAGGACGAGGTCAAGCATGGCCCCTCTCCTTGTCGGATCCTCTATTACTTGCAAAGAAGATATATGCTAGATCTTAGTGACTTTAAAGTTATAAAAAAAACTTTGCCAGTGATATGTTAAACTGAGAAAGTGAAAAAGCACGCAACTAATATGAGACCAGTTCAGGAAGATAATCATAAGCTTAGCTTTGGCATTTTGAGACTGTGTGTAGTAATAGGTGTAGTAATTTCTATGGGTTGACGGAAAATCCTCCTGCCTGTTTTCAGGGCCTGAAAAAAAATAATCTAGAAATATTTATGCATTACCTTTCAGGACCATATTTTAATTGTCAGAGCAGGAATATTTAAAATAGCATTGATTGGCTTTGTTGTTACCACCTCACTGCCATCCGATAACAGCTATATAGGCAGCCATTTGTGTCTGCTTATATCTATCATATTTAGGAAACTAGGTGGGGAATACCTGGCTACATTTAGCCATTAGAATATTTGGGCCCACTGCATTTCCAAGTAATTGTCAGTTTAACCCATTGGCTTTTAAAACTGCATCTACCATGGATTTACAGAACCTTGTTCCAGGTTCTGTACTAAAAGTAGGTTAAAAAAAGAAGCAAGATTTCAAGTGTAAATTCTTCATGGAAGTAGTCGGCAACAATCCTGTCATTGTGAACAATTGCCCTCATTTTGATTTTCTACCTTGAGCTGCTATTTGGAAGTCCTTTAAGGCAGAGGCTGTGTCTTTTTAGTTTACTGATAGTGCATTGCCTAGTCATTAGGTACCAATAACAAGAATTAAAAATTATAATTATCTCTGGCATAAAAAGATAATATTTATTCTCATATGTTTAGCTGAAGTGAAATTTAAATAAGATAGTGTTAGTGTACACTTTAATGACTATCTTCATAACAAATAGTAAGAGGTTGGATTTCTAAGGAGCAAGGCTTAATAGTCAGAAAACAGTAGAAATTGCACCCAGGCTTTGAAATAGCTGAATCTTCAATGTTTTGTGATTACAGGTTCCCATCAGCCCAGCAGAAAACCATCAAATTAGATGGAAATAGGATATGCTATCAGCTGCAAGTAGTCATCTTTTTATTAGTTCTTCAACAACCAATCAGTCACACCACAGTGTGCAACTGTAATGAAATATAGAGCCTTACTTTTTTTTTGCTAGATGGAAAACCCTTCCATTTCATGGATCTACACAGCCTTTTGGTAAGCAGTAGATGCTGTTACCCAACAGCGTTCTGTTTATTATTTTCTCAAGTTTCTTTAGAGTACCAGAGTGTTAGGTATGCGAGGCCTGGAAATAAAGTCTTCTATTTATTCACAGAATGGTTGCACTATGTGTCTGATTTTTCTTTCCTGTCATGATTGTGTTCTAGAGGAAAAATCTGTTAATGTAAGGGTAAGACATATTTTTCCCAATAAAAGTCTCTGTTGAGACTACAAGCAATTACAACAGTCATTATCTATTGTAATGATATCTTTTTAATTTTGCAAACACCCAGCTATTAAAACAGGACTGAAACAAAAAGTATTCATTTTACATATGTCTGCTAGTGGTTGTCCAGAGAGAAAAACCTTGAGGGAAAGGATTTTAAAATTGCATGAGAATTAACAGGTTTCAATGGCTTGAAATTTTTGTAACTAAGAAGTTAACTCCCACTGCAAACAAGGGGGAATTTAGGCTATTCCAGCACAACTTGGGCAGCTTAACGTCAGGAGCTTCAAGTTGCAAGGTGGCTAGACACACAGGTTTCAGAAATCACAAGGGAAGACTTAGACAACCAGAAATCTTGTAAGTCCTCTGAGGCTTATTATGACAATTACTTCTTTTTGGTTTCTCGTGGGATGGGATGTACATCCCATTTCTGTAGCTCATTCATATGCCTTTTCAGTTTAGGTACAGTAGAAGCACATTGATGAGGCTGATGATCCCTCCTGTTAATTTGGAGTGGACATTAAAGTGACCTAAAACTTCTCTGGAATCCAACAGGTAGGATTCATTTCATTTCCCTGTGACTATATTCAATGTGCAATTTACTAAAAACCATTTAGGCTCTTTCTGTAATCATTGGAGAATAAAATTATTTTAAAGAATAATTGATTCATCTGGCTTAGATCCTGCATGGGAAAAGACTGAATTGTTCTCTAGAGATTTGTGGCCCTGCATATCTGTAGAGGGAGAGCTGACGAATTGCTTAGACAGTTTAAAGTAAAGTGAGATGAATCCTGCCTATCACTCCTGACACATACCCTCAAAAGATAAATTTCAACTCCTTGAACTCAGTAGGATTCAAGCATCTAAATAATTTTTAGAATTTTGCCATTCATCTTAAACTCTACTAACTCTTCATTTGTATGAACAATTGCACTTTTTTATCTCACAAAAGCGCTATGAATTTAAATGCAGTAAACACTGTGAAGCAGACAGTAATCATTGCAACTGAAGTCAGACACATTGCATAAATTCTTAATCGTTGGTATTTGGAAGCAATAAAAATAAAGTTATATCTTTTAGTGATTAGCAAATAACAGAAGTAAGTTGCTTTTAGTTGGTGGCTTCATAAATCAAGCTTGTGTGCATTTAAAATATTTGAACTTTTCAGGCCTGTGCAACAAGTTTACATGCTGTGGTAAGGAGGCTGTATTAATACAGCCTTACTTGGAGACTTTTTGAGTATCTTCCAATGAGGACTTTACCTATGACTCACGACTGGAGGCTTTTCTGCACAGCTGATATATATATATTAAGCATTTACTTCTAGATAGTATGATACTTCTCATTATTAAATCTATGCTCAAAAACTGACTTGTGAGTGCACCGGCAGAAATAATTTCCACCTATACAAAGATGTTACTTTAGAGGAAAAGTTCCTATTAAGTCAAACTTTTCTCTGTTGTGCCAGTTATTTTTGCTGAAGAGTAAAATTCAGTGTCATCTTCATCCAACAAAAATGGGATTTGATTTTTAGTACTGAAAAGAATACAGAAAACGTGTGGTAATCAGGAATTCTAGTTTCTCAGGAGTCCGGAGATACAACGTCAAAGTTTGTTTGTAAAGTTTTAGAGTCCATTTTCTCCTTTCCCTGTCATCGTTTACTGCTCTATTACCATTTTCAATGAAATCCTGGTAACCCATCTTCTTAAGAGACACTTAAAATTTATCTAGGCTGGCCAAGTACTGGAAGTCTGGTAGATAAGGAACCTGAACATGGGTCCTCTGTATAACAATTGGGTTGCCTGATGTTCAGCTTACCACCTATTCTTTTCCTTACTTTCATACACACTTTGCAAACATTCTAATTTGTTCCTAAGGCACAATGAAGAAAATAACTGAAATCTTGTAAAATTTCAGGGGACAGAAAACTCCAATTATGACCAGCTTCAACACCGGTTAATTCAAGTCATTAAATCTGAAGGGGTTATTTCTTTTTCGTTCAGTAACTTTCATATGACTGTCCTGTTACCCTCACATCATTCTTGAAAACAAACAGTACTTTCTGTAGCCAGTAATATTTTCATGCGTTAAATCAAGATTATTGTTCATTAGGGAAGAGAAATGCTAGTTTGAAATCTGCTCTGAGCAACATTGTCTCTAGGAGACACCTGCAGAGAACTTCAAACATTACTCCATGCGCAAGTTTTGTTCCGAATTTAGGCATGCATATACCTTGGTTATTATTTGCTGAATGAAGCTCTACACTCATGACATCTAATTTGAGCTCACATTGATTTAAAAGGGAACAAGCAAATTTCCTACACAAGAAGGATACACTTCTATATTTCAACCTTTCATAAATTTAACTTTACTTACAAAGTAGAAAATATAGTTCCAATTTTAAATAAATGGACTTGTTTGTTAGTTAAAAAAAGAATTCCATTTATCCTTTCACTTTGTTCGTCTCTATCTTGGCTGAATCCTTTTTTCAAGTTCAGTACATACTCTTCATAATCCTACTGGAATTCCACTGTTACTGCATTTACAACCATAGCACACTTGCAGAATTCCAAAAGGTCTATTTTCTTCCATTTAATGTAGCAAAAAGAAATCTTGCCTGAATACAAAACATATCTGTTTTGATTATGCAAACTGTTGTGTGTAATTTTCCATCTTCTTTTTATATCATCATGTCCATTGAATCCATTTTAAAGGGAAATCATTTTCTAGACTAAAATGTTATCCTAAGAGCAGCTCCACTTTTGCTGACATGATTATGATTAGGAAATGTAGATCACTGCATATGAATACATTAGAAAGAATTTTTCTGATCTAAACTCTACAAGGGAACAAAACACACCACAAATAAATAATCAAGCAGCTTTTATAAGTTTAAAAATAAGTCCTGTATTGCAAAGTTTAAAAAAAAGTAGCCAGTTTGATCTGAAAAATAACATATCTAATTTACAGCAGAAAGAATCCAGCAGCATCATTTTTTAATTGGGTAGTAGAAGTGCTAAGGTGACAGGACTGAGAACAGGTAAATCATCTAGGAATAGAAATGCTCTAAGACAGAAAGCCAGCTGGTGTAGTGCTTCCTTTGTGTCAGTGATCCATGTTGCATTCTGTAATAGGGACTGTTCAGACAGTCTGTTGCACAGCTGTTCTTCCTTAGAAACAAACAGCCAGGTCTGTTAGTGGTATCGCTCTGCAGGTATTATAATGACAGTAGGGTTTTTTGGTTTTGTTTTGTTTTGTTTTGTTTTTTTTTTTCTGTGAAAGTTGTATTGATCTTACTGAGGAAGAGCAGCTTCACAGGAATATAAATTAGAATTGCTTTATGTTGCCATCCATGTTAGATTAAGTACTTGTAATGTGGCTGTAGGGGGAAACTGTTGGGGGCTATTTCTTTATGTATTTTTAAGTCGCCGTGATTTTGGTATATAGGAGGCATAGGAGGATTATTTTGGTGATAAATATTATCTAATATTAGAAATAGTCACAAAACACCTGCACATTCGAGACTTTATCTCAAGAGTTTCATTTTCAAAGCACAAATTTGATTTCTGCTCCACTTACTGACTCTACTGTTGCAGTGGTGTAAGGAGATGAGGAATTCCCAAAAGACACATTATAATGCTTTCCAAGCATATCAAGCACATCCAGAAAAAGAAGATGCAACTAGGACAGCTGCATTCTCTGACCCTTCCTTTGCATAAGACTGATCTGTGTCGTGAATTGCTAACTAATAGGGCAGGTTTAGTCCAGCAGTCCAAATCTTTTTAGGAATATTGGCAATGTTGTTCTACACTCTAAACGCTGTAAAGTTATTTTCCTCCAAAGCACAGAATCAAAATGTAAAGGATCATAAATATTTTTAAAGTCACAAATGAACTATGTCACACCACTAATTAGCTGATTATTTTAAAAACAAACATAATATTAATTATGCCTGCTAGTGATTCTCTCTTCCCCCCCCCCCCCCCCCCCCGTCCTTATGGAAGGAATCTGGAGAAACAAGTTGTGACGATATTGAATAATGGTATTCTGGGACAGGGTTGATGCTGAAGTAGTCATAGCTGTGTGTAAAATAAAGTTTAAAATGATGTTGCAATTTTGATCTATGCTGGGGATGAAATATGAATGTGTTAAGTTGAAATACAAGGTGACAGGGGTGATACTGTCTTTAAATTGTTCTGGAGGCAGAAATAGCTCAGGTGCTATTAGGACTAAAAGGAGTTACGGAGTAATAGAGATTAGGGATGCTATTCCCAGCAGCAGATACCAGGGTTTATCTACAACTAGGCAAAGTTGCTGTATACTGTAAGACTTTCTTCTTGGTTTCCACATCACTAATGCAGGCAGGGAACCTTTGCTGCTATCCTTTTGCCTCACCACTTCTGGGCAAAAGAAAGCGATCGTGGCCTTGGTGCCAGGTTTCTGTCTCCTCAGTAAGGAAGGAAATATAGTTGCCACAGTCTAATCCAGCTAAACCGGGGGTGTTACAACGAATGAGAATAGTTGCTAGTACAAGCTGACAGAAGATTACCAGTCCTTACTCTATATTGTTATGCCTATTACCCCAGCATGTATGTCTAACTTGTTGAACAGAATTTTTGAGTGCTAGAATTTATACCACAGTACAGTCAGAGTCACAGAATTACAGAATGGTTGAGGTTGTACATAGGCCTCTGGAGATCACCTAGTGTAACCTCCCTGCTAAAACAGGCTCACCTAGAGCAGGTTACACAGGATTATGTCCGGATGAGTTTTGAATATCTCCAGGGAAGAAGACTACACAACCTCTCTGGGCAACCTGTTCTAGTGCTCTGTCAGCCTCAAAGTAGAGTTCTTCCTCATATTCATATGGAACTTCCTGTGGCTTAGTTTATGGCCGTCGTCTCTCTTCCTATAGCCTGGCACCATATTGAGAAGAGTCTTGAAACTCTTCCTTCAGTACTTAAATACATTGATCAGATCCCCCTGAGCCTTTTAGTTATCAGGCTAAACAGGTTCAGTTTCCTCACTTTCCTCATATGAGAGATGCTCCAGAATCTTAATCATTCTACTGGCTCTTCATTGGAGTTGCTTCATGTCTCTCTGGGGAGCCCAGAACTGGACACAGTACTGCAGAGGAGGTCTCACTAGGGCTGAGTAGAGAAAGAGGATTACTCCCTCAACCTGTTGGCCACACTTTTCCTGGTGCACCCTAGAACACCATTGGCTTTGTAGGCCACAAGGGCACACTTCTGGATTATGGACAACTTGTTAACCAGGACTCTTCTCCTCAGAGCTGCTTTCCAGCAGGTCTGCCCATAGCCAGTACTGGTGAAAGTGGTTATTCCTCCCAAGGTGCAGGGTTCTGCACTTGCCTTTGTTGAATTTCAAAGGGTCCCTCTGTCTCCATCTTTCCAGCCTGTCTAGATCCTTCTGAACTACAGTGCAGCATTCTGACATATCAGCCACTCCTCCCAGTTTTGTATCATCAGCAATCTTGCTGAGGGTACACTCAGTCCCTTCACCCAGGCAATCGTTGTATAAGTTGAACAAGACTAGACCTAGTACTGGTGCCCATGAAACACCGCTAGCTCCAGGTTTCCAACTCTATTCCACACCTCTGATCACAACCCTTTGAGTTCTGCCATTCAGCCAGTTCTCAATCCGCTTCACTGTCTACTTGTCCAGTGCACACTTCCTTGCTAGATGTTGACAACATACACTGCTGGCTCTTCATCTATCCAGAGAGTTGTCTCATCATAGAAGTCTATCAGATTGGGCAAGCATGATTTCCTTTCTTGAAGCTATGTTCATTACTCCTGATCATCTTTTCCTTCACATACCTAGAGATGACATCCAGTATGAGCTACTGTATCATCTTTACAGGAATGAAGGTGAGCCTGACAAACCCATAGTTTCTTGGGTCTTTTTTCACGATGTTTTGCGGACTGGGGTGGCACCGGATTTCCTCCAGTCCCAGTTACCTTTCCTGTTCTCTGTGACCTTTCAAAGATGATCAACAGTGGCCTAGGAATGATGTCCAAGAGCTCCCTCGGCATTTGCCGGTTCATCCTGTCTGATACACTGGTGTCTGGATCCAAATTCTGGGACTCAGTGCTATGCATACAGGAAACAATTTCCTTGGAGAAATACTAGATAGAACTCACTTGCTATGTGGCTGCAAAACTTTTCCCCCAATTTCCACCTCCATGTAATATGTGTATCTGTTCCTGCTTTCATTATGCTACACCATATGTACCTACAAAGTACCTCAGGAACCTAAGTGAATGTCATGGTCAAAAAATACAAAATGTGAGATTTAGCAGGACTCTAATTTTTTATTATAACAAATATCTCTGCAAACAATTTAATTAAAACCAGATTGCTGTTTGTGAAAAGTTGGAGGCTTTAAAGAATCAGTTCCATGTTCAAAATAAACAGCTGTTAGGTATGCCAAGATAAAAAGAAACCCCTTATTCTATTGCATTTATTATGATAATTTTTTTGGCAGAAACAGGACAACAAGGATACAATATCTCACATGGTGACAGTGCTAAACTGTCATTAGCCAGATAGGAGAAATCATTGCTGTTACTTTCTGAAGTGAGAAATTAGGGATTTAATCCAAAACCATTGGAGCCTGAAAGATACTATTGTGGTCAGCACGTAGAAAGAAACTTAAGGTACAAAGTATCAGAATGATGCCATTTATTTTGCAGATTCAATCAAAACAAGCTATAATATTAGGGAAGTTTTGAATGGTCATGAAGGAAGGTAAGAAGAGAAGGTTGGTTATTTTTTTTTTTTGTGTGTGTGTAAGAAGTGTTGTTTTAAGAAGAGAGCGTTACTAGATGACTAGAATTAGTTACTTTTCTTTCCCAAGTAGTCTGCAAAAGTAAGTACCATTGTTTTAAACCACCAAGCTGATCACCAAGCAAGTAAAAGGAAAGAACAAAATATGTGCACCTATGAGGGGTTGTTGATACATAAGAAGAATGTTTATCTCAAGGAACCTCTGACAGTTTAGAGTATTTTAGTTTGACCATTACGAATTTAGTAAAAGTTGAGATTGGAGTGTATGAGAGATTGATCTGTCATCCACATCTGGGCACACACTATGGAAGTCTGTAAAAGATACAATATTGTGTTCCCTGTAAATTTGCTAATTTAGTCTGGTATGTGATATACTCTAAATGTTGTTTCTATGACTCTTACACCTTTTAAATAAATAATAGTGATCCCATACATGATTGGCAAAACCTGTATTTTTTCTTCTCTATTTTGTTACCCTTATATGCTTTGTACAATGATTAAGTGCTGCCCTAGACGCACATGGGAAATATATGAAATGGTTTCTATTAGCCACAAGGTTTTAGTAACAAATAATAGAATATACTTTGAACAAAAATTTCTGTGTTTATTGAGTTAGCTTCACAGTTGACTGGTAGTAGATAAAGACTGTTACTTTTCACTCTCAATACTTCAGGAATTTTCTTATTACGTTTATCAAGAATTAAATGTTTCTGGGGATAATTTTAATAGATGCTGTCAGTTTTCATTTATTGTGTATTTGATTTCTTTTATGTAATGCCAAATCGAAAGTAAAAATTTCATAAAAAATATAATCACCTTATAGGTGATCAAATTAGTGCATGTATGTAGAAAATGTAATCTGTGGTAATTGTCTATAATTATGTTTTCCTTGCAATTTAAAATAACTTGTCTTTTTCAGTAGGAAACAGCCCTCTTTTAACTTTTCACCACCTTCCATAACACTGATTGCCTTTTCGGCAAGAAAGAATTAACCACTCGAACTAGAAGAAAAATCAGGGAGTTAGTAGCTGGTTATAGTTACTCCAAGACAGAAACATGGAAGAGGAGAAGGCGCTTATATGGAAGTTGAAGGAGTATTTGTTTACAACTGCCAAATAAAAATCCAAGCCATGTAGATGATTAAAGAAAATCTTCCCAATGTGGAGATCTTTTCCATCATTCACACGTGTCCCCTAGGAAAGTGGTAGGATCCTGTGTGTTTAATTCCTAGCATGAAGCTGGTGCTCCTGTTCATGTATCTGCTCTCTGACAGAGATGACAATGGAAATGCGATAAAAATATAGTAGAAGAATAAACTTTGACTCATATTCGGGAGACTTCTGAGGCACTTGGGAAAATTTGGAAAAGTTAGTTGGGCACTAAGGTAGATAGATCTGTGGGCAGAATAGACAGAGGGAAAGTAGAACTAGGTTGAAGCCTTGCATTTACCTGAGTGTAATAACACACTAGCACAGATAGCGAAGAATTATTAAAATTCTGCAAGAAGTGTGTGAGAAAATATCAAAATATGAAAAAGGCTGCCCATGGGTAGCTATAAAAAATCCTGCATAAACACTTAGAAATGTATACACCGAATTGTGCATCCACAGATGTGTGGATTGTAGAACATGTTACTGAATTCCTATAGTGATGGAAATGTAAATAATTCAGTATTAGAATAAAAAGCTGGAATATCAACATTTTCCCTAGGTTTCACGTTGAAATTTCCTATTGAATTCATTATTCATGCATTCCTATTTCAACCTGAGATAATCAGAAACATTCCACTTGAATTTATTTTGGTAGTAATAGACTGTCTTTTTCTTCATATAAGATCCCAGTTCTCTCCCCTGAGATACAGTCAGAGTCCTGTATTTGAGCATTTAGCCAATCTGAGAAACATGAACATGAAACAGTTTCCATAATACAATCTGTTAATAGTAGAATTAAACTAATACAAAAAGCAGTTTGAACAAATAGTTACAACAAATGAACAATTTCAAAACAAAATAAGTTAATTATATGTTTCCTGATCAGAGACAGATATGTGTGGTTTGGTTACGTTTCTGAAAAATGCGTGATTTTCCTTTTAAAATCTTGATGACGGTAAAAATGTATTTTTTTTCTATTTGATTGTGTTGAACAGGCACTGCTCTAAATGACCATGTTCTTGATCCCGTTTGATGTTTGATACGAATTGTTGATGGATTTCTGGTGGCATAGTATACAACTAGTGACAGAGAAGTAAAGATAACAATGCAAATGCCACAGATGAAGTGTGAGTTTTAATATTAACTGTGCTGCAGATATTATTAAAATAATATATTTAATCTTAAAGGCAGGAATATTCTGTTAGATACTGAATGAAAAAAATATGTATAGGAATAATGAATCATGTATAGTTCACTTTAACACAGATCAAAATAAAGTAGGAATGGTATCAGCTGTCTCAGAGATTCAGTAAAACAGGACATTCATAAGTATAGCAGTAAACTGGGCCCATTAATATCTGTTTTCATTTACCTCTGTCAGTCAAAGACCA
Source organism: Myiopsitta monachus (assembly GCA_017639245.1). Taxonomy (NCBI): domain Eukaryota; kingdom Metazoa; phylum Chordata; class Aves; order Psittaciformes; family Psittacidae; genus Myiopsitta; species Myiopsitta monachus. The sequence goes on from CM029924.1 coordinate 28,139,712, forward strand.
GCAGTCAATGAGACAGGCATGTTGAGACCAGATAATTTGCAAAGCATTTCAGCAACTAACTGAGAGACTGTATTCTGCAAAATTTTGGGGCCACACACTCCACAGCTTAGGGGTTTTCCTCCTTCTCTGCCTGTTAGTACCCAAGATAGTAACCATGGCAGCCTAACTTCATTCTGATCTCTTTCTTGACACAGTTTTTAAATGGTGCCTAAAACTGAGACTTTCCTTCTTTCAAACACTTTCCTTTCTGCAGCATAGAAGTGTGATTAAGATTCCTGCAAAATCCTTTTCTGAAGAATTTGCAACTTTTGCAAGGAGGAGACTTAAGGATAGAGAAAAAAAGTTCTCAAGGTATGCCTTTCTGGTAAAGAGTTCTTAGGCAACAGGCAGATACAGCTGATACCATCACAGAATCACGGAATGGTTGGGGATGGAAGGGACCTCTGGAGATCACCTAGTCTAACTTCCCAGCTAAAGCAGGTTCACCTAGAGCAGGTTACACAGGATTATGTCCGGATGAGTTTTGAATATTTCCAGGGAAGAAGACTCCACATCCTCTCTGGGCAACCTGTTCTTGTGCTCTGTCAGCCTCAAAGTAGAGTTCTTCCTCGTATTCATATGGAACTTTCTGTGTTTTAGTTTATGCCCATTTTGCCTTATCCTGGCACTGGGCACCACTGAAAAATTCCAGCTCTATCATGTTGACTACTGCCCTTAAGATATTTGTATGCATTGATAAGATTGTCTCTCAGTGTTCTCTTCTGCAGGCTAAACTGGCCATCTCTCTGAGCCTTTCATCATAAGGGATATGAGTCAGGCACCTTATAGTCCTTGAAGCCCTCTGGACACTCTCCAATAGTTCCTTGTCTCTCTCAGACTGGGGATCCCAGAACTGCACACGGTACTGCAGAGGAGGCACTTGCTGAGGGTACACTGTCCTTTCATCCAGGTCACTGATGCGTAAGTCGAACAAGACTGGACTTAGTACTGCTCCCTCAGTCTCCAGCTAGACTGTGCCACTGACCACAACCCTTTGAACTCAGCCACTTCTGCCTTCTCAATCCACCTCACTCTCCACTCATCTAATTCACGCTTCCTGAGCATATCTGCTAGGGATGTTATGGGAGACAGTGTCAAATGCCTTGCTGAAGTCAAAGTAGACAACATCCACTGCTATTCTCTTATCTATCCAGACCGTTGTCCCATTGTATAAGTCTACCAGATTGGTCAAGAGTGATTTCCTTGAGCATGAGTTCCCTCAGTACTTCTGAGTGCATCCCATCTGGTCCCATGGATTTGTGGGTATCAAGTGTGCCTAAATGATCTCTAACCTGATTGTCCTCAACCACAACAGTCTTTCTTTCTCCAGACTTTCTCTTTTACCTTCAGGGTCTGGAATTCCTCGGCTGTAAAGACTGGAGTAAAGACGGCATTCTGTAACTTTACCTTCGCTGTATCTTTTGTCACTGGGGCACCTACCTATTCAGCAGTGGGCCCACATTTTCCCTAGTCTTCTTTTTGCTACTGATGTACTTGAAGAAAACCTTCTGTTGTCTTTGACATCCCTTGCCAAATACTCTGACAATGTTCTTATACTCCTACTGAGAGGCCTGTCCGTTTTTCCAAATTCCATAAACTTCCTTCTGACTGCGTTTAGCCAGAAGTTTCTTGCTCATCCATGCTGGGCTCTTGCCCCCTTTGATTTCTTACCCATAAGGATGTACCGATAAAACAATACCCTCCCTTCTCCCTGTTTACTTCTTAATAGTTTCACACCCTCTTGAACTCTCTCTTCAAAGTTATTTTCAACTTTCTCTTACTGTACTTCTTAGCTATCAGTCTTGTGCTAGTAATTAGCCTGAAATGTAGTTTACCACACATTTTGGGATGTATTCCCAAGAAGTCCCAGGCCTAGCACACTGGGGGGGTTGCCTCTGGCCTCACATTGTCTGCAGGCTGTGGCCTTGGTTACAAGGACTTGGGTCCTCTGAGACTGCCACCAGGAAGGGGGGTTTGTGTATGCCACATGTTCCACACCATATGTGAGACCATATATAAGAATATTTATGCCATATATAAGTAAATACAACTTGAAATTTAATTCAGTTGTTTTTATTGATTGGGATGTCACTTCTCCAATATTAAGCAGCAGACTATTTAATCTGATGGTAATTCTGTTAGTTAATATTTTATGTAGAAACAGGCCTTAACCATATGATTGACAAAAATATTTTATATTCTAGCAATTGGCATTTAAGGAAAATAGAAATCTGATTTTTGAAGAAGTAGGATAGCATTAAAAAAAATTGGAATAAAGAAAGATAATGATCTGCAAAAGTTGCAGAGGGGTGTTTCAAATTGATATCCATAGCTCTGGATAGGGGATTGAAAGTCTTGTTAACTAACACTGCTCATGAAAAATGGTTTCAATCATTGTTGTAAAGACTGATGCATGAAATTCACACCAGAAATATTGAACATGTTAATTCATATTTCTCAAGACTTTATTCAGTCGTGGCATCCTGGGATGTCCAGAACCTCAATTCAGTAAGGGTTAGAAATCTTGTTTTCATTTCTAGCATTCATTTACTCATGGCTAGTTAATTTCTGAATGCTTTTTTGCAAAATGGCTTAAATAATTAATCCTCTTTCCTGATACCTGGCTGAAGAATTTAGGTGATAGCAATTATCCTCCTTTTAACTTTTCATCTGTTAGATTAGACAACCCAGCAAAGTCTTTCAAAACTCTTTAGGCAAGATCAGCTCACCAGTCAGCTGTTCAGACTACTAGTCTGTTTTTTCTCTTTTTCAGTTTGAATTTACCTTTTCTGAATATTGGTGTCCAGAATTACAAAGGTATTTCACATGAGATTTCATACATATATATTCATAATAATTATACTGTGCAAATATAAAACCAGTGAAAATGAGGTCAGATTCATGTCCTACATTGGGTGACAGAGAATGTGAAACTTAAATATCAAACCAATATCTATTCTTTCTTTCATTTATCCTAGGCACTGTATATGAGAAACAGAAGCACACCAAAGAAAACAATTTACAGTGGGATACTTGTTCACTGAAATTCTGTCTACTTGGAGGTATATTTTTCTGTTATGCTATGAATATCCATAAGTATAGCTACGTTCCATTTCATAGTTTATTTCTAAAATAGCAGTTCAGTTTCCTGTAAAATTTCAATATAGTGCAGCTCATGTAATTGTATTTAACAATAAATCATGCACCTTTATCATACCACTTATTCCTACTCATTGAATATATAACTGTCAAGAAACAGCTATGCCATCATATTTCAGTTTCAGTAAAAAGATCTTATTTTATTGTGGCTTTCACTCATTCCCAGATGTCCTCCATTCCTTGAAAGAGACAAGCCTGGGTGATGCCAGATTAAGATGAAATATCATCATCGCAACATATTAATTTTCTTTCAAAGATCTTAAAATAGCTTTCTTACGCTTTTGCTGGAACATTTTTCATCTTGCTTGAAGGGGAAAAACATGGGTATGAAAATCATCATCATAACTTCAAACTGAGTGGTATATCCTCAAAATGTGGGCTGCAAATTTAACTGCAGTGGCACAAACACTGTGCAGAAATAAACAAATATATACTGTTATACTGGAGAAAACATATCCTTTTTTGAGGCTGCACCCTTTATACATAAGTAACAGGCTGAATGTAAATCAGTAATATTTTCTAGGCATATTTATGAGATATATGCAAATAAGATAAAAAGGCAAGCATCTCATGCACATTTGAACGTTATAGGCCTGTCTTCCGAATCAGACATATAATTTTTGCTTCCTTAGAGATATATCAGCACAAATTTTGCTTGGAAAATGTGCTTATGAAAAGCACTCAGCTGATATTGCTGAAGATATTTTCACCAGTGTAGGATCTGAAAGTATCTACTTAGCTCAAATGAGAGAAGAGTGTTAGACTGATAACACATAAGGTATAAAGTATTTACAAGGTAACTGTAGAGAAGTTTTCAAACAATTTAAAGTGCAAATAGAATATCAGTGCTATATATTGTACAGGAAGCTCTTAAGATATAAACGTATCTGTAATTGCAATATTTTTGTTCTCGTGAAGTAGTTCATTAAAAAAGAAAAAACCTTCAAATTGAGATAGAAAGACTAATGTGAGAAAAAGAAAGAATTAAAAAGTTTTAATTTAATTAAATCCAGTGTTTTAATTATCAGTCAAGATAAAGATCAATTAGTAAAATATTACCAAGACAACATTCACATACCAGAAAACAAGCAGAAAAAAACCATTGCATACTAAGAGAAGCACCAAGTTCAGTCATAGGCTCTTTGCTTCATTGACAAAAGATGAAAATAGCTTATTGGATTTTTATTTATAATTTCTCTGCCATATGCAGAACATGTAACAATTATAGTTACGGCCTCTGATTCATTTTGAGACTTTGTTTTGTCAATACCTCTCTCTGAAGGATCACTCATTTTGTTGGGATGATAACCAGCCTCAGACTTAATCTAAACACATTTTTATATTATTCTAATTATTTTCATGACTGAGGAGCATTTTTTAAAAGAATAATTTAACTGGATGCAGCTTACTTTTCTTCCATTTTAATCATGAGCATTCTGTACCTTCACATTGTGATTCGCTTCTTGTGACATTCAAGCCTTAAGCGTGCTTCCCAATATCTTACTGTAGTTCAGGGAGGTAATTTTTTGTAGTAAGTTCTGTCCCTCCTGACCTCACTGGGGCTAGTTCTTCACCTGGCCTATGCAGCTAAAAAAGGAGGGCTGAGAAATCTGTGCAGTCTCACCTCCCAGTTTAAACATTTGCCATCATCATGTGTGTTGAATAACTTAATTCACAATTAACTTGTTACAGTCAAGGGCAAATACAAGCATTAATTCATGACAACCAAAGCCAACAACATGGTTGCAAATGTTTATAGAAGACATACATATTCATTTCTATATATTATAGAAATTGAATGAAAAAGGCATTCTTTGTATGTTTGCATAATAAGGATACACGAGATGCACTGCTCCATCCCTCTCTTTTGCTCTCATTCACTTCACTTCAGCTGATTTTATGTTCTTCCTGAAAATGTGGCATTCAAGGCCATAAGGAGAGAAACTTCTCTGTGAGAAAGCTGCTTTCTGAGCCTTCCATCAGGAAACACTTTCAGGAGCACTCCCAAGGAGCCACCTTCAGAGGTATATTCATGTTTTCAGGCTCAGTTCCTGTGGCTCATGATATTTAACTGCTCACCGGTGAAAGTGGCAGAAAAAGGGAGAGAAGTGTAAAAGGAAAGGAAAATACTGCTTTTTCCTTTTGGCAGCAGTAATCTGTTATGTCAAGGTAACTGCCTTTGAGATGATAATTTTATCCTTTATCACCCTGAGATAGCCACATTTGGGAAAAGCTTATTTGTTCTTACAGTTCCTCTGTTTTTTGAAGTCTTACCATGCTTCCAGAGATTTTTAATTTTCTATAAACTACCACAACTATAACAATGAATAATTCTGTAAAATCTAATATGTAATAATAGAACCAAACATGAGAAGAAAAATCATTAGCAAATTGTGGTTGTAAGCAAGTTTATGTGCCCTGAAATCTTGCATTAAACTTAAGCATGAAACGCTTAATTGTATATTGTACTTTTTTCCTTGCTGGTCTAAAATTGTGGCATGTAAACAGAAAGATTCATTCACCTCAAGAGTTTGCTAGACTTAGTCCAGATGTTGCCTTATGGAGGCAAGAATGGTTGTAATGATGAAATTATTTAACAGGGATGCTTGCTATAAATATGTAAGCCATTAGAATCTGTTACATTAATACCATGTCCATTCTTACTTCCGTGCTGCAGTAACGGCCCTCCCTTGCTACCAAGTTTACCTTCTTGTCATGACTGTCCAGTTTCTCTTGTCTTTCCCTTCTTACCACAAATAATGTCCTCCCACTCACACATATGTCTGGCCAGGAGACACACATTTCATCTTCTGCTTTCAGCTGAGAGGTTGGTTAAAAGCCCAGCCAGGATGCGCACCCTGCTTTTTATAACAGTACACATTGCTATTAAATAGCTGGCATGCTAGAGAAGCTGCTTTGCGGGCTGCATGAAGTCTCTGAGCCGTATGTTGTGCAGCTCTGTTCTCCAACTTAGTTTTGTTTATTTCTCTGTGTGTCAATGCTAGGATATGGAACTGGAATCTCTTTTCTTATTTAAATATATTGATGTATTTCAAAGGCAGAGGGCTTTTAAAAGCCATTTTTGCATTGGTATGTTATAATTTATTTTTAATATGAATTTTTATATACAGTAGTGTCATGGTTTAAGACCAGACAGCAACCCAGAACCACGCAGCCACTCACTCACTGCCCCCACTTCCTTCCTTCCACACACCCCCACCGCAGTGATGGGGAGGAGAATCAAAAGAATGTAACTCCCACAGGTTGAGATAAGAGCAGTCCAGTAACTAAGGTATAACACAAATCACTGCTGCTACCACCAATAATAATACTGATAAGGGAGATAACAAGGGAATAGAATACAACTGCTCACCACCCTCCAACCAATACCCAGCCCGACCCAGCAGTGATCTTGCCCTTCCGGGTAACTGCCCCCAGTTTATATACTGGGCATGATGCGTTGTGGTATGAGCTTCTATGCCTAGTTTGGGTGAGGTGTCCTGTCTCTGATTCCTCCCGGCTTTCCCTCCTCCCTGGCAGAGCAGGAGACTCAGGAAGTCCTTGGTCAGACTAAACATTACTGAGCAACAACTAAAACCATCTGTGTTATCAGCATTCTTCCCAGACCAAAAGTCAAAACCACAGTACTGCATCAGCTATTAAGAAGGAGAAAAATGACTGCTACTGCTGAACCCAGGACAAGTAGCTAGTCATCTCAGAATAAAAAACAAATGTAAACACCTATATTATGGTATAGCACAGATGCTAGTATTAAACAATAATAAGAAAACATGTCAGAAACCTTAATGACTAATAAATGTGACAAGAAGAACAAACACTCAAAGTTTAGTTATCTTTCAAAAAATTACTGAAAAAGGCACATACTTCTTTTCAGGACATTCTAAAATGCTGAAATTCCTGGTCAGACATATATAGTTGCTTATAAAAATGAAAACTAATTTAGCACAGATTTGAGTTTTATTACTATTTTCATACAGACCATACATTTCTGCTGCTTCTGAAGTAAACATGGAATAAAAAAATAAGTTATTCCAATAGTATAGCAGCTCCAACTGCCATAAATGCATGTAGCTTTAGTCCTGAATAAAATAAAGGCTTTTAAACACTTGAGGTTAGATTTTATTTGCACTTTAGAAGTTTTAAGTCTTACTAATGCTCAAAATAATGCACAGCGTTAGCTGTGAGGTATCAAACATGCATTGCTACCTCTGTTATAAGAGTTGAGTCACTCCAGTCCGTGTAAGTAAAAACCCAGCAAATGTGTGACTTCAGTAAGGAGAAGTAGTGGTAACTTAGGCAACAAGTGAGAGAATGGTGTTGTTGGGGGTGACTGCAGCACCTTCTAAGAAACCAGTGCAAGGCCAGAGGACAGACCTGACCATCTTAGGATATTGAGGGAGATAGGTACATGAGGCTTAATATATTAATGAAATTAATTTATTTTGAACATAGGCGTATTGCATTACAGTAGCCTGGATAGGAGATAATCAAGGCCATCATCCACTGCAATGAAGCAATTTTTTATAGCTAGCTGGAGAGGATGGAAAGTATTCCCATAAATTGCTGTGTGGTAGCTTACTGTCAGCAAGATAGTCACGAGTACTTATGACTTCAATTATTTAATTGTGTGTATCAATCTTCTAAGCAGTGTGACTTAATACTCTCCAGCGTTCTCTTTCTGTTCTCTGTAATTTCCAGCAGGAACGTGATTTTTAACTCAACTAACTGGCCATGATAACTTCTTTGTAATTGTACAGTTCTAGAGGAGAATATTAGATAGATAAATATGATTTCTGATAAATTAAAAGAAAGATTAGGAAAAAAGAGAAAATATAGTATAGAAAAAACAATGAATCAATATTTTAAAAAATATCTCTATATGTCTATATTTACATATGGACAACATTGTTAGTTGACAAAGACTGTAGAGGCATGAAAATATGGTCTTGATGTTCACTTTAGTGAAACATTTTCCTCATTATAAGCACAAAAAATGTTTATTTTTCACTTTGCAACTAACAAACCACAACAGGGAAAAAGTCTTAAGAAGGGGATAGAAGGAAATCTTAACTATGGAGAGATGAAAACCACTGTATCAGCAGGGTAAGATGTTATGAACCTAGTTCTTGTCATATGCCCCAAATCTATATTCTTTCTAAGTGGCACAATGCAGTGTAAAAGTGTGTTGCAGGCACTTCTTGTGGAGTAATAAGAAAAGTTCAGAAGGTAACTTGTTTATCTACACACACCTTTAATGCCTCTCAAGTCGTCCAAGTGAAGGATGCTTACAGATAAGACTAAATGATTATGTAACAGCAAGTCCTATCACATCTGCAGCTGACTGCAGAAAACTTGCAGCCTGGACCATGAGCTAGCATTCATTTAGAGTAAGACTGGACCACAGAGATGGATCTTTTCAGTAACTGAACACCATCTATGCTTCATGTTCTAAAACACTCTGTGTTTTGTGTGGTTTTTCATTATAACTGTGTTCCTTGCTAATGGTTTTCCCCCATACGCCAGCTTCCACAGATTCCAGGTTTCTAAAGCACAGGAAAGCTTTAAGAATTATATCATAATCATGTGCTGATATGTCAATTAAATGAAAACTACAATATTTGATGAGTGAGGAAAAAAGCTATTCTTATCAAAATGCAATATTGAAGAAGCCATGTTTCAGCCTCTCAAGAAGGAAAAATAATTTTATATTGTAAGTAAGTGTCAGAACCACAACATTCTTACTAGTTTTTTTGATTTTTTTTTGGTATCTACATTTGTCCGCTTCCAACTTCTGTGGAGAATAGTCACAGAATTCAGGATAATCCTATTGTATTGAGTGTACATATTGTATACAGTTTGATAATCTGATTCTAAAGCATATCAGCTTTGTATTTTCACTCTTGTGACCACTTATGCTCCCCCAGCTATTACTAAGCTGACTAGTTGAATTTGGGTTCAAATTAAGTTACAAATTATTTAGTCTGCTAATGCTTATGATGGAACAATGAAATGTCATTCTGCCTGTGGATGTGATAATGCCACTAGTGAGCAAATTACCATTGTTAGCCAATTAAACCATTTCTGCACAGCTCTTACTCCTTATCAGCAGGATGTGCAGGAAGTAGTTTAGAAAGTGTAAGTCAAATGCACATTGCCAAAAGAGGGATGACTTCATGAAGTCATCTTTGTTCATATGTATTATGTTGTTAGAACATTTCCAATTAATTGTTGAAAAACTTTCAGTTCACCCTTCACCTGAGTACTTGATAACTACCTGGCAAAGAGCAGGTCTTGAGCTTATTGAATTTGAGCTTTAAGTGACTTAAGCACTTTGGAGAATTGTACTACATAAATTTAGATTGATTTACAGTTGTGAAAGGAGTTTCTAAGATGATAGAGAACCTTTCAACCTTTTTACACTGAGTCTGAACAAAGGCTATTAAAAACTGTATGAAGTTTGAACATTTTCTGGCAACATATTATTATATAAACATGGAAGTTAGATTTCAAATTCAGAATGTGAAAAATGTTTTACTGTACTTTAAGCAGCTAATTCCATTTTTATATTTCTCAAAATGTCAATTTGTTTTAGGACACTGTATGTAAACAGGTCTAAGTAGCTAATTTACATATATCTGTGCAGCTAATCCAAAGAACCTCATGTGTCTTATCTGTATGAATGTGCACATTTATTAGAAAAGATAATTACAATATAAAAATTTATTTGAAGCCAGGGAAACTAGAGAGTTAAAGGAAGCCCAAGAAGTGATGAAAGTAATATATATATAGTATTATTACAAAATACTGATTTGTAAATTTCATATAAATATATATGGTATTTACAAAATACTGATTTTAACTACTTAATGAAAACTAGATGTTTTATAAGCTTTTTCCAGAATGGATGGTTAGGTTATATGAAATTGGTAAAGATGATTCTCCCACTTAGAAATGCTTTTCCAGAAATAACATGGTTGTGGTTTTCAGGCACCTTGGTGAGGTACAAGTTAACAGGTCACCTAACTTTAGTAGGCTATAGATGGATGCATATTCCAAACTAAGTAATGGCTTTCCTCTGTTATCAACATCTTCCGAATGCAGTTCACACATCCTTTCTTAGATAAGTGGGGGAATTAGATAGCTGGGGGAATTACCCTCCTGGAGGTGGCACCTTTTCCATTGGCTGCAAGGCAAGCTTACAAGACATATACAGACAACATGCCTGATAATACAAAATAAGGTGAAGTAAACTTCCTCTTATGTTTTCCTTAATTTTCCAGAATAACATAAGAAGTATCTTAAATCAAAGTTTTTTAATAGCCACATTTAAAACAGTAGGATGGTCTACATCTTTTATGTTGCTTAGGTGCCCAAATGTTTTGCTTAAGCTTGGTTTAAGTCTGCACGGTATGGACATTTTTCCTTTCAGTTGTAGTTCTGTAAGGTGAAGTTTACCAATCCCAGACTGCTTTCAGTAGCTGCCATCCACTTAGTTTTCCTGGCTGAGCTGCTACTGAGATTGGTTTCTAGGCTATTAAAATTAAAATGAGCCAGCATAAACTATTGAAACAATAGATCTTTTTGCTTGCCTGCTTTGCTAACCCAACTCACTTTGAAATAAATTAGGGAACTATCACACATTTAACCAGTGGATCTGGCAAGGCAGTGTTCTCTGGCAAAAGGATGGCAATAAACAGTTGGGGGTTGGCTGGGGATGGTAATCTCTTCAGCTGGTCCTGTGAGAGCAGTAATGTAGAAACAATTACACAAAGCTCCCAACTGTATCTTCTTTTGAAGGGCATCATTTGTTTTCATCCAGTAGTCTTCAGTCCCCTCATTTGCCACCAGAAATAATGCTACGGTTTCCTATTTCTAATGTAAATGTAGGTAAAAGAAAGAGCTTCATATTCTAAGTAAATAAACTTCACAGAATATGTACCACATTTAAACCCATTTGTATTGAGAGTATACAACTCTATATATCTATACAATGGTAAGGAAATTATCTTGCACTTTACAGACTGATTTTTTTGCTGAGGTTCTTTATAGAAACAGAATGCCTAAGAAATTCAAAATATCTGCTCTGGTAAGATATTATAAAACTCCTAGAGCTGACATAGGCCCACAAAAAGAAAGAAAAAACAAAACCAAAAAACTCCTAACCTCTGCTTTTTGTCATATTCATCTTGGAAGCAGATAAGAAAAAAGAAGAGTATATTTCTTTCTAATTCCTTAGATCTAACAATGTTTAAATACTGTAGCTTACCCATTAAATGGTTTGGTAATAAGTCTATTGCTGGGAAACTTGTTCAAAACCAGGAAATCTCTGCAATGTGTATGTTGGTAATCTATGTGTGCTATTACTGCTATTGTTGAAAGGAATCTAATTCTTAGACACAAAAAGATATTCTGCTGCTCAGCTGTCTTCTGCCCTTATGAGTGTCATCCTATCTTGCTGTTTTATGACTTACAGGAACATGATCTCTATATGACCTGATCATCTATAATGACAATTTAAGGCTCAAACATTTTTTCTTTAAAACATGTTTACTCAGGTTTGGAAGTTCATTGAATCTCATCCGTAAGTTAAGTTTTTCATGTGCTACTCTTTGTCTTCTAGATAATTTACATTGGTTTATGTAACTGCAGCCTTGGATTTTTAAATAGGATTTTGATAGGCAATCCAGATTTATACTTTTTAATGACTAAGTATATATGGCAGCGTACAAAATTTATTATTACTGCCTTAGACATTTTTAAAAAATGGTTGAATTTTTCAGACATTATGGTCGTTTGGCATATCTGTAAAAGGAATTTTACTTGACAAAGATATGATACTACTTTAAGAAGGTAAATCACTTCCACACTTGCAAGGTCCTTTCTGTTTCTGTCATATACTCAAGAATATTCTCATAATTGTACCTAATTGCACAGAAAAAATAAGCCATGAGTTTACTCAAGCAAATAGTAATTACTTTTTCCTAAAAGTTTTTAATTTATATTTTGTGAAGAAAGTTCATATCATATTTTACTATTTTTTGTGATAAAATTTAGAATTATTTCTAATTAATATGAGCAATCAGAATACAACATTCTTTACTTGCTGTGGTAACTGGTCTTTCCTAGTAATTGAATGGTAGCCTTAAGCAAGGTGAGGTCATGAAGCTTATTTATCTGACACCATGAATTCTATGCCTGTGTAAGAGGGAAAAGGATGTTTTTTTTACCCTCAGGGTATTAGTCATGGTCCATAGGTTCGTGGGAAAAATGTAGGAAGTCTCAAAAGTTTGTTCCTATTATTTCAATTTTTCTTAGACTTCATTTGAATCCCAAAGTGAATTTTCTATTATTCCTTTGAAGGGTGCATAGGAGGGTACCAACAGTCTTTGAGGAGCAACACCTGCAGTTGCATTCAAAGGCATGACTTTTCCAAGCAGTTTCTGAGCTGCCTGGTATTGTCCCAGGAAGGATAAAGGCCTAGGTTTTTTACCTGACTTGCAGAACATTCCACCACCAATAGAACTCTAAACATTGTTTTAGAAGTAATGAGTCCTGCTGGTTTCATCCTGCAAGACCTTGAAATCCCACAGGGCAATGTGGTTAGAAATAAAACAGAAGGCTGAGGCTTTTAATGAGTTTCCTATCCACAGATGCCATCAAGCTTTTATACTATTCATTTTATTTTTACGGCTTCAACAAAGGAACCCAGAGCTGTGGGCAACACTCTGACAAGTGCAGTTCACAAACTTGGCAGAAATCTAGACTTTAGACAATGAAAGATCATTGAAAGCAGTAAAAAAAAAAGCAAAATAATAAAAAATGAACTTAAATATGAGATACTTTACTTACAAAAGTGAACATACTGCAATTCAGGCAAGCTAAACTGCTTGGAGCATAGAATGAGGATATGACTGCAGGTTTCCATGATGCCAGAGAGGTTATTATGAAAAAGAGAAGTGAACTGAATAGTCCCAGTGAGTTCAATGTACATTTTGGGAATGTTCTTCAAGCAATACTAAATTGACCATTCTTAGATTCTTCACTTTGTGTGGATCTTAACTATTTGAAGTCTTCCATACAGTCAGAGAAAATGAAGAATGTTAACGAAGAAGCAGTTTCTCTCTTCTGAGAAGATGAGGGTGAAAACATCTGTGCTCACAAACAGGGATATAGAATGCACATGTGTGGGTTTGGGAGACACTACATTTTATATCACTTTTCCCTCATCTGGCCTCTTTCTCATTCTCATCTTTGACCTCTTTCTGGAACTTCCTTAAAGGAAGATCCTGGAACAAATGTGGAATAAGGAAATGCATGGTCTGTGTGGAGCTCCAGTCAAGGTTGGATAGTGTTGTGCTGATTGCCCTTGATTCATCCTTAGTAAAATGTAGAAGATTTTGTAACTCTAAGAGTAAACAGACTCCATAGGTTGAAAACCCCTCATTTCATCTTATCCTCTCACTACCTGTTCAAATACAAACAAAAATTATCATTGAGAAGCACATAAATATTTTCTTCTCAGTAGTTTCTTCCTCTAGCTCTGATGAACAAGTCCATGTTGAATGCTCTTGCAAGGACGGTTCAAATCATATCAAATACCAGAATTTACTTTAATTGCAACTGCACCCTATTTTATAAAAAGAGTTATTTTTCAAAGATTTCCCGTTAAATTTTGCAGTCTTGTGAGCTTTCACCAAAAGGTATAGATCCACTATAAACCAAATATCCACCAAGAACAGTTTTCCAGCTATTTTAAGTTGCGCGCTTCCCTGTTTTTCAGATGGCAAAACTATTGCTGACATATGAAAAGCCCCCACGTTTCTTAAGTCTGTAAGAGCAAGAACTCCTCAGGGATCTGCAATGCACAGTTGTTGTGCATCTAAATTTTAAGATTTATCTTTGGTTTTCATTGGTACAAGAAATTATGCAATCTACAAAAACCTTTACAAGCTGTGGAGATAGCAGAACAAATTATAAGAAGTCAGAATCTTTTTCTATTCAGCATTAAATTCTGAAAATGGTATTCAATTCACTTCATATCTAGATTTATATGTCTGTAATTTCAGCTGTGGACTGTAAACATTAAGTCAAGCCTAGCCTATTGATTTAGTCATGACCAAGGAGGTTGAAATGAAGAGACGAGATAAAATGTCTTAAAATTCTGTGTACTTTCATTCTAAGAATTTTCCAAGGCTCTCAGAAGTACTTACACAATCAGTATTTCCAACTCCACATTTTGGCACTTCTCAGGCCTGAACATCTCTCATTTTGTCCTTTGCTAGTATCTCACACTAATTAGCTGTAGAATATTTAAGTTTTATCATTTAATCTTTAGTATTGAAGGGAGATTGCCATTCCATCCTCATGTTGTCTTTGAAGTTTTTCTCTTCTTTTTAAAATATACTTAAATACTAAAATACTTAATACTTAAAATGACTTGTGATGCTGTCATAAAGACAGTATTTAGCAATGGAAGAACTGGCTTTTAAAGAATATATATGTACATATATACTACATAATTTTATATGCATGCATATACATACATACATAATCATACACATGATAACTATTACCTGTCCTCATTTGTACAGAAAAAAATAATGCAGGATTGTAGTGTTTTACCTTTTAAAAAAACCCTTCAAACTGATTATAAATTTAAGCAGTATTTAACATATAACAATGACAGTAATGATTAACTAGACATCCACTGATCATTCCCAATATTTTTTTGTGTTACAGCTTTTAAAATAAAATGGAAATTACTTAATAATCAACTGAAATATTAAATATACTGAACATATAGCCTGCAACTACACATTGTTATCACTTCTACCTAAATGTGTACTCTCATATTCCCCTCTGCAGAACTCAATTCAACACCTTTTGAAATTAACTGGCACTTTTACAATGAAATTTTGGCATTTCTCAAATCTGAACATCTCTCCTCTGTTTGTATTTCACTAATAATGGGCAAATCATGCTTATTGATTATATCATCTAGTTTTGTATCAAAGTTTAAAATTAGATTTCAGCCCTGTAACTTAAGGTACAGAAGCATATGTGTCTACTCAGCACTCCAGTCATTTCAAGTAGGCTCTGGTTTGATATGGGAACTTCGAGCACAACATTTGATTTTGACTGTTTAATATTTGGGCATAGGCTAATTTTCTTAATGTGTCTGTAATGCTTACTATAGTTTGGTAGCATCCTGATAAAGCTGCTTAATATTTAGCAATGGGAACAAAGGAAAAGCAATATCAAAGGAGTAATAGTAAATCAACGTTTAAGTTTAGGTGGCTGTTTATGATAAAGCTGCTAAAAGTTTTTTATTTTGTCTTTCAGTACAGTTTGCACTGAAAAAAAATAATTAAAGGTAGAATGAATAGTTTTTTTAAAATATGTTGCAAGTGATATAGGGTTTTTTTCTAGTTGAGTGCAAGTTTAAGTGCTAACTAGTATTTTGAACTTACCATGACATATCAAATAGCATGTGCTTTCTATTTATATTGGTTACCAATCACAATATTCAGAGGAAGAGCATATAAAGTTAACAAGCAATTATTTGGCAAATTAGTACTCAACAACCCTGAGTAAATAGGAAGTTTGAAACCTATCTGTTATACAGCTACTTTAATTTGCATAGCACACTGGTGTGTTTGCTTTGCAAATACTTTGCAATGAATCATCATTTGTACTATACAGTCCAAAGAAAAGCAATCAAAATTCACAGCAAGACAATGAAATTAATTATAACTGTTGAATTCTGTGGTGGTAATTCCTCCTCATGCAGGAAGATTAATTGCATTGCACTTTCCTTGCACTCCACTAAATGATCTGATGAATGTATAATCATTTACAGATTTCTCAAATGCTGAAAATTGATTACCTTTGATTAGCTCTGATCTGCACAAAGAGCTCTGACAGAGTATCAGTGAAACATTACAACATTACAGACAAAGTAACAAATGATTTAATTACCAGTGTGCTTATTAATGTTAGATTCCCTGCAGTGATCCTGGCAAATCAGGGGCCTGTAATAGACCTGTGGGTTTCACTGAATTCCATTAGGGTTTAAATAATATTTCTCACTATTTCTCAAATCCTTCTTTTCATGGCTTCTTAATAACTCTAATTAATTCTAATTTGCACAAAAATCCATTGCATCTCCATAAACTTTTAATTAGATGTAAAGTAAGATAGTCACTGTTTTCAGGGACTGGGGAAAATGCTAACTGTGGCTTTATATGCTCCCAAATAAGTTTTTCATGATCAAAAGATATTTCTTTGTAAAGCTCTTTAATGAAAGTTTAGGACTAATTTTGAATTAGGCATGTGATCCAGCTATACACTTTTAGTTGCAAACATAATAATACTTGCTTATACATGAAGTGAGTGAAAAAACAGGATGGTAGAATGTTTAGCTAACTAAATGGTAAACATAATTTTAATACTTTTTTATGTATTGCCAATATATACATTCACTCATTTTGTTAATTGTGGTAGATAAAACACTCTGATTAAGCAGCTACACTGTACACTGAAAGACGATTTGAAAATGAAATAGCAGGGGAACACTAGCCCAGTTACAGACCATGCTGAATGTTGTTGGCACAAACAAATCAGGCTTTTCTACACTTATACTCGTGAACACTTAGATCAGTTCAGATTGGCAGCTTCTCTGGTTTTCCCTGGGTTTATGTCATTATATATGACATTAAATTATTATGAAGCAATGACAATGAAAACCCAGATGATCAGAGAAGTCAAACAGAACTCAAATTAAGCTCTGTTTCTCCAAGTGTTTCTTAGAGAAAAAAAAAATGAATGTAGGTAATTAAAAGCTTATTTAGCACTGAAGTACTAATACATAGACAACTTATAATAATATTTTTATATTTCAGTTGTGTAGGACAAGAGTGATCTGTAATACTGCAGGTGTTACTTTGTCATTCGTAATGTACAAGAAGAAAAACTTAAAAAACAGAAATATTCAGCTCCCAGTGTGGATGATTACATTTATTACATTCACTGCTGTCAGCAGCTGAAAAGCTATCCATCACACTGAAACAGCGATGAGAGTCAGAAGTCTCTTTTTGTGGAGAAATATTGAAGTCAGATTGTTGATGTCAAAAGTCAAACTCTAGTTCAGCTATCTGTTTTGTGAATCTGACTGAGACACATTGTGCCTGTGTTCAAACTGATATCTAGCAGAGCTCATTTTAGCAAATGTGTGATTTAGAAGTCAGAAAAACATTCGTACCAGCAAAATATTAAGAGGAAACTGATAGGGCACTCAACTGCTTTTATATTTAAATACCACATCATTCAATAGTAATGTATCATTTATTTTTTGCTGATGGTTAAAAACTCACTGTGTATAATACCATGATATCATACTTGCATACAGTAGAAAAAATATTTTATAAATGCAGAAAGGCATTTAAAATATGACCACTTTTATCACACTAGCATAGACTTTTCTGTTGGCATCAGAATATTCATTTTTCAATTTATTTTGATTACCCATACACATACACGCATACATGAGAAATGATATACCGAACTAGTTTCAAAAGGCAAGTAGAGAACTTACATGGAGGTATACTGACATGAGGATGAAGCAGTGCACATACAATAGCTGAGTGAGAAAATCCAGTGCAGACATGATGAGAAAAAAGAATGTTTTAAGCTCTGAAAGACTGATTACACATTCGCCATTGGAATTATCTATCTTTACCGACTGCATCTACCATTTGCTGTACTTCGACAGCGTAAGTAGGATTCTTAGAAAAGCATCACTGAATAAAAATGTCTGAGATAGTGTATTTTCAACTCTGCCTGATTCTTTAGGTCTGACTTCTGAAAAAGTAAGTCATGTGCCTCTTCCTTTCATTAGAATTTTTTCAAGCAGAATTTTACAAATAATTTGGTGGAAAACAGGCTCCGTATAGTAAATTGTACTCCATTGGAAAACATTAAAAATAAATTAAGAAACATACAGCTGGGGGAGTACTACTTAATATGACTATCTTTAGTAGTTTGAGTATTTTAAAAGCGTTTCTTAAGGAAGGTGCTTTGTAGCTGAGAGAAAACCGTATGCACTACACGTTATTGAACTTGCTACCGTCACTGCAGATTTTGTTCTGTTTAACAAAAACAAGCACAGTTTGTGAATTCAAGTCAGGGAGTTCCTTTTATTTTTGCTAATTTCACCATCCTTTCTCTTTTTAAGCATAGCCCTCAGGGTACATGATGTAATGGTCACCATTATAGTACAGAACAGGAAAAAAGGGTATCATGAAATGCAGAATTGAATGGTATTCTTAGAAAAGAAAAATGTATGCCAGATTTTTTCCAAGGGAACTCTACTCAAAAACAAACAAATATGCAGACACTGTACAAAGCTTCTTGAATCATCATTAGTGGTTAGGGAAAAAAAAAATTGGCAGAAAGAAAGGGGACGGTTGAAAAAAAAATAAAGCCAAAATGGAAGGACTAATTCAATGATACCAGATGTAACACATGACTGTGGGGACTGAAGGGTCATGAGTTTGAGTCAAAACTCAGCTTCGAGTTAATTGGCTGGCAGTGGGGCTGCACAAATTGCAGAGATAGAGTACTTGTTTCCTAGTGCAGGAGGTCAGCCTTCTTATGCATTTGCACTCTTTGCATGGCATCCAAGAACTAACACTTGTATTTGCTAGAAAAGACTTTGCTTGCTTGTCATCTTTTTAAGTAGAAGAAAAAGAACTGGCTGAACATGAAACAGAATGACACGTTTAAAATGATTCAAAAGCTGCTCTGTCTTGAAGTACATGTATTTCCTTCCTTGGTTTTATGTCTCTACAAACAATCCAGAAAACAAATGGCACGCAATAGTTTCAGGGAATATTTTAACTCAGCACTATGAATTCACTGATGTGAAAACCATATATAAAATATATAATCTTAACATATTTTCCCTTTGAAAAGACCAGTATAGTTCTTTCCACAGTTACCCGTGTTGAAATGTTATTATGTACAAAAGAGGAAAATAATTGTGGTTACTGGCTTTGCTGGGGAAAAAAGAAATGTTCCTTAAAACACTTAAACGGGCAAGTGGGAAGAATTTTTTTTTAAAAAAGCTTCTAGCTGTGTGCGTGGAAACTCTGGCTACGTGCCTGAGACATACAGAAAAAAACAACATATGGAACTCACCAGTTCCTAAAATCCCTTTCCACAAAATTCATGCCACTCCTCACCACAATAAAATGACTCACGGAGGGGTGTGTTTTATGCCTCCCAGGCAGAACTCCATAGTCCACAATTAGTCTATCTATTGAAAGACCAAAATACCTTATTGTTTTACTTGCTATATAATTATCTGTTATGATGAACTGTGATTCTAAGGACTATTGTCCTTAGGCTTGGATCTGTATGTGGAGTGGTTCCCTGGCTAAGACCCAGGGGTGGACCTTCCATTTAGAATCCATGCCTGAGTGATTTCTCCAGTCTCTCCCTGGCTGGCTGAAACAGGGACTGTTTCTGCTTGATTTCTTGGGTTGATGAGAAGCAATTATGCCTTAAATGGAGTCATTCATGTCTGCCATTTTGTTTGCATATTTTTCAGCATTCACCTGTTATTAGACCTGTTTTTAAACTGTAAACTAGTTTCAAGTAGACTTTTGCACCTAATGTGGTTTAGTAATCAGAAAAAAATATATGTAATGTTTTCTTCACAAATCACTCAAGCAGGAAATCTAATAGAGTGATTTAGAAGTAAAATAGCATTTAAGAATGTCCCAGGCATTTCATATCTGAAGTGATAATGTGTCAAGATAATCACCTTGAGATATTGACTGATTTCTAATATGTATTCTTTAAATGACCTCATCTGGAGGAAAGATCAAGAAAACAATTTCTTTACACCATTTAAAACCAGAACTGCAGCAATGCTGGTAGTGTAAACAAAATACAAATTTAATATTTAAGAATGTATTCGCAAGGGAGTCAAGCTATTGTGCGCCATTTTTCACAATTCCTTTAGAAATTTATGAATACATTAAAGAGCCAGATTTTTGCAAAGTATTTATTTTTGATGGGTCTTAAATTATTTCAAAAATTCCTTCACTATGTATAGAATCTTCTAAGTATTTATCAAATAATTCTCTGCTTTCGTTCTCAGTGTCTGATAGAGCTTTTCCACAAAGCAGTTTCCAAGGTGATGTTAGGTACAATGCTGATAAAAGGTAGCCATGTCATGAAAACAAATACTGTAGAAAGAGCTTTGTCAATTTGTATAAAGCTGGATATATTTTATGCTAATTTACCAAACCTTTTGTTGATTTGTCAGGCTTCTGAATGCTTTTTTTTTTTTTTTTTAATGAAGAGGAGTGAATTTTGATAGGTGCAATTTATGTCTGAGAATCTCCTCCCAAGAAACAAATTACTTTGTCACATTTTTCCCCATGGTAAATATAAAAGACAAAAAAATACGTAGGACTGACAGGTCTTTATATAATAAAGCTTAAAAACAAACCAATTTTCCGATATTTGAATGAATTGTATGTGTAGATTGCCGATTAAAACTGTAAATGTACTTTGAAAAGAATACTCTTTTCATACTGAATAATCCCTATAGCTAAATATAATGAAATTAAACCAACAATATACTTTAGGGTTTTTTAAAAATTGATATAAAACATTGGATGGAAGTTGTGAGTACTTCTGAAGTGCATAATTTATCTGGATAGAAAAGGAGGTTTATTGTTGTTGTGGGTTGTTTTTTTAGAAGAGACTTGTACTAAGGTGACCTCTACTGTTTAAAAAAAAGGCTTGCAAAAGCAGCCCTCTCCTAAATCATCCAACAATCCTGAATTGCCAAGACAGAGATGGATACTGCTGCGCTTAAAACTATTTGCTTAATTCACTGCTGTTTGGATTATTACAAATGATTTTAAGGTTTCTTTCTCATGTATTGGAAAGTTCCCCTGCCATTTACTTCCTAGCCATTTGCGTGCAAATTCTGCTTGTACTGGGATCTCTGCCATTAAATTTTCTTCACATTGAAGGGTTTTCTCTGCTCCTGGCGGGGCAAAGTCATGACCCAGAAAAAAATTGATTCATGAATTCTCAGGGTGCAGCTACAGAAGAGAGGAAATATGCCTTGGCTGAGCTCCTACTAGTGACAATTTAAAACCTGTAATTAGTTTGGATTCAAGCTGCAAAAGGAATCTGAATTTAAAATGCATTAATTCAAACTGATATATTAACTTTAACAAAGTAGATCTCTTATTATGTAGAATCATTATTACAGTCTGTTTTGCTGACTGTTGGATTGCAGACTTTATTAACTTAAATTTTATTAGAAAATGCAAGTAATTGCTGTGAACACTTTATCTATGTGATGGGTTTCCTAGAGAAATAGAACTTTTTATTGGGGTTAGTTAGCTTTAACACCTCAGTTATGGATTCTATTTTTGTAAATTCCCATCATCTACATGCTGCACAATGGCTGAGGCCACTTACCCCCTACTGATATCAGGACCCCACGTCCCCTTTAGCTAACTCCCTGACATTTCTATGAACTACACAGCTGAAATGTTATACAGTAATTAATGTTGATCCTAGCACACACACAGCCTCCAGTACAAATTAGGATAGAAAAGGTTATCATAATATTTTGCTAGTCTGTTTGGTAGACTTGAATTGCTCCCTGTGGGGGACAAACAAAAAAGGTATTTTTAAGATTTGCATGATGAAGGAACATCCAGGTATTTTTATTCAAATAAAGTAAAAGCTTTTTTTGAACATTTAGGTTAAGAATAATTAACCTTGCTATTTGCAAGTCGTGGGTCTGTTAGGAGCAGTTTGCTTGTGATGTGTTTTTGCAGATAAAGCAATGTATGGTAACTGAAACTCTTAACTAAAGCTCTGTTATCTTGCGGAGTTCAAATCCAGGTACAACTAGCAGCTGGATCCTCTCGAACTGTCAGTGGTGTCTGAAAAACACCCAGAGACTAAATAATTTAGATTACACCATTCTGACCTGTATAATTGTTTAAATGAGTAATGCAGCCACTAACTGAAAGAGGTCAACCATCTGTAGAGGAAACATAGAATTTGGTTTCATTTCCAAACAAACTTTTGAAGCCCAGTACTGTGGGAGGTAGGAAAGAGTCTGCTGACAGATCAACGGCTTATCTGCTACACCAAGGTTAAAACTTCTATCACTTGCAGAAAGCAACGTTAATAGAAAATGCTCCTGAGAGAGTAGGTTTAGCACAAATAGAGTTTGATCCACTTAATATGCCATCAATTGCCTTTTTTATTTTCTGTGTTTTACCATAAATGTGCCTTAAGCGGTTATGATTCGTATTGATGGATTCCCATTACTCATTAAGGAAGACCACAATCTTTAAATACTTTTGAAGAAATTAGATTCATAATGGAATCACTGAAAAGTGTATGGTTGGTCAGTTTTCTTTTTAGGAAAGAAAACACCCTCCAAAAATGTTTCAAGGTTAGGAATTACAATCTCACATCTCTTCTGAAATTACAAAGATAACAGGTTCCTCATCTTGAAGCAGGCATTTGTGCATATGTGTACCAAGTTTTTATTATTTAACACGTTTGCCATAATATTTGCCTTCCCACTCACATGTTAATATGCCCATTTTCATAAGTAATGAAGGATTTTTCATGAGTAAGGGTATTTTTTTTTTCAGTTTAAATCCCAAGATACAATTTGCCTCATCAGTCTGTGCACAGTAAACTCAATGTAAAACAACATTCTCAACGATTAATGTCCTCTCAGTAATTGATAGCATATATAGCAGCATCAAAGTTTTTCCTCGTCATTTTCTGTCTTACTTCTTTTTTTATTAGAGAATATATTTTATATGCAGACTGAACCTTGTTTAACACTGTGCTTAGCACTGCACAAGATTGCAAGTTGACAAACATATATTATTGAATGATGCCATTCATCACATTCAGAAACAGAAGTGAAGGCCAATTCCATTTAACAGTGTGAGGACTGCTGCTGAATTCACAAATGGCAAGCTGTAAATGTTGCCCCACCCATTTATTAAGGCCCTCTTAAAAGAGAACTGTTCTTTGGAGATGGTAGACAAGAATCTAAGATTCATATTAAAATTTAAAGGAAACATACTTTTTCCTGACAACATGCTTTGAACTTATACAAGCTCATAGAAATCTATACAAACTGATAAGTAGGGGAAAACCACTGCTTTCTCACTCAGTTGTAAAATTCAGCTTTGTGCTTTGACTGTAGAGATACATTCCTTTTGTATAGGTTACAGGATAAATTTGGGGATTATCCTAAAGTAATATTTGCCAATTCTCCCCCAATATTTTTACATGGTAGGATGCTAGAACAATGTTCTCACAAAACAACATAATAATGGTGGACAAAAGCCATGTCTGTACCAGACAAAACATTCAATTTTTGAAATTAGGACTGAGTTCCTCAGACCCAGACTAGTCTAGCAGGAAATCTTCATCACAGGTTTGTGAATTAATACGTTCCTTTGTTTACTTTCTCTCTGAACTCTTTGCTGTTCAGTGCCCAAACATGAAGAAAAAAGGATAAATTATGTCCACCTGGGACAGCTTTGTCACCAGATGCAGGTTTAAGTGCAGGTTTGGGAGAACACAGAACCTATATTCTCTGGCTTCTGGTTAAATATGCTAGCCGTCATAACATAATGTATCAGAAACATTTTGTCATCCAGAGATACAGTGAGACAGAACATAAGAGGATGATTTAAGAGTCAGTCAAGAATAAAAGTATGAGCTGTAAATCTCAGCCTTTCATTGGCAAGACTTTAGAGAGTCTTGAGAGATGTACCACAAGGAGAGTTTATCACAAGGAGGTCAAATGGGGGACTGATTGGGAATAGCTATGTTCTAGAGATGGACATACACTCCTTGCTTTTGTAAAGGAATGAAGTCTTGCCAATCTTGACAATTTCAGTGTGGACTTTTTGTACCAAAATTCAATTGTTCAATTTGCAATATAACATTACAGTATAACATTGAGTCACTGATCCATAAATATTAACCCATCAATAACCTATATCTAACATTTCAGAGAAAGATGAAATTCCAGTCTTATGCAATCAATTCATTTGTATGTCCTCCAGTGCTACCCAGGCCAGACACTAACATAGTACTATCTTTATTAGATATTTGATGCATTATGAATAAGTAAAATTTTTTTAATAGATCAATTTTCTGAAAAAGAAATGTTGTTAGGATAGAAATGGGCTTGGGTATTTCAGCAATAGTTTCTATGAGAAAATTTGAAATATTCTTTTATGCCCATAAATAGACAAGATTTTTTTAGAATTATTATTTTGAAGATAAAAGCATAAATTATTGATTTATTAGCACAAATATGACATTATTTTTGCCACCATAAATATTCTTTATTACAACACAGATTGAAAATTATGTAAATAATCAGATTCTGCTATTTACATTGTCTTAAATTAGAATCAGTTGAGATAGGTGGATTTTAACTGTGACTGAAAGAAGCATCTCTTCTGGAATGGAAGGCTTTTATAAGTAAGGAGAAATAGTAATCTGTTTAAAAACTTCAGTGGGGTTTGAGCGCTTCAGGAAATTCAAAAAATTGCTGCTACATAGTCTAAGCACCTCACAGCTTGAACCACCCAGGCAAATGAGGTCTAGGGAATGGATATCCAACTATTATAAAAAGGCAGCATGATTTTCAAAACAGGCCATGTCATAAAAGCAAGGAGTGGCAGATTATGACATTCAAGCATTTGATCTTCACTGTTTGTTCTTCAGTCTTTGTTAAATTTTGTTTCGATAGCATAGAAAGTTAGATTCATAGAAGTATAAATTAAAATTGAAATTTATAGTTCTTTCAATGACTTCTGTGAATACAAATTTCTTAAGAAGAAAGAATTCAAAAAATGGCATCGAGGTTCTGTGATTTGGTCTTCATCAATATCAGGTAGGTAAATGGTTAATAAATGTTATATATAGTAATGGGGGTTTTGTGCTTGGTTTCTGGTTTGGTTTTGGTTGTTTTTCTTGGTAATGATGAATATAGTAATGATACTAGTACCTGATCTGCCAACCAATAGCCACAAACCTGGTGCACCAAAATTCACTTTTAGAATATAATGTTTTCTGTTGTAGCTATGAGAAATTCTTCTGTAAGCTCCAACAGGAAGCAGACTATCTCAATATATACATTTTTTTTAGTCCTAGTACATGAGTAGATAAAGTTTATTCTTTTCCATGGTATATTAATCTCTGGTAGTTTACACAGTCTCTGCCAGTTCTCGAATATCTGCATTCCTAAACTAAGGTTTATGAACATCATGAGGAACACATGTAGTGCAGTTGATGTTTGTCATCATATGATTTATACATCATCAAAATTGTGATGTAGGAGTGTCATGTTATGGTACTGTACTGTCACATTTAAAAGATGGATATTTTAAAAGATCCTGACTTTAGGATATTAAAAAAAAATTATTAGACTTCCTATCCCTTAATTGGTGAGGCAATTTTCCACATCCTACTTAGAAAGAAAATTTCAGCATACTGATGTAGCATGATAAACCTAGTTTCACATCCCACTTAGTACAACTCCTTATTCTTATATTTTTGCCAGTCAGATAGCATTAAATGAAGAAATAAGAGATGCAAACTGATAATTCAGGATGTCCACCAGTGTACAGCCTGCTTCATGGTTCATTAGGGCATTTGCCACCTGTTTTGTCTTTTGAAAAGATAACTTTCTTTTAAAATGAGTTGCAGAAATTTAAATTAAAATATACTCATTTAGTTGTGATGACACTTTTTCCATTTTGTTACAGTCTTCGCAATATTTTGTATTTTTCTTCAAGCACAATTTTGAAGACATTTAAATATGAGAGACACTAAACTGTCATTTAAAAAAAGTGTTTTGGTGAAGCGCTGGAAGGCCTAAAAGACTCAAGTGAGAGGAGGCAAATGAAGGGAACCAAAACTTTCTAGTTTCACACAAAATATTTTTTTTATAATTTTAATTGAATATAATCATTGTACTGGATTATTGACAGTGTGCTCTAAGTCCTGGAAAATGAAGATTATACAACCTGCTGCAGAGGTCACACTGGTAAAACACCATTTATTTTTATATTATTTTATGCTGTAAAGATAAATATGAGTAATGTTCCAGAGATTCTATGAGAGAATATATATATTTTTTTAAATCAATACAGCATGCAATTAGAACTAGTATTCTGTTTCTTAGGGAAAGAAATGCAGTTTTATAATTGCAATATATGGTTGTATTTATTACAGACAACATGCCTTCTCCTTTAAAGCATTTTAAGAACCGTATAAGCCACTTTTGAGTTACCAAACCTGGGACCTCTTGTACAAAACTGTGCCATCACATCAGCATGTAAGTGCACTCTGCATAAAAAAGGATGGGGATTGATTTAGGCTGCACTACAGAGCCAACCCCAGGCTGAGAGTAGCTTTATTCTCTGCTTGTTTTCTCAGCTTTTTATTCATTTGCAATGAGGGAGTGTGGTGCTTTTTTGAAAATGACTCTCTTGATGAGGTCTCTGATTGTAAAGTACTTTCAAACTGGGAACTTCACCACCTTTGTTGCTGAGTGGATAACTTTTCCATTAAAAAATGTGAACCTGCTTTCCGCCAGCTCCTTTCCTCCTTTTCATTATTGTTCATGTGCATTGAAAGCGACTTTCCATACCAGACCCCTCACAGGAAGCTAGCAAAAAGATACCCACATTCCAGAGCAATTGCATGATAACAACCAATATTTTCATTGCCAGATGGTACTAATAGCAGTTCTCTAAAAGCAACTTGAGTATTTATCTAATCCACTTTATCTCTGCAGATTTTCTATAGACTTCCCATCCCTTCCCGTCTTCTTACAATACCTGTACACCAAGCATGTACACATGAAACCATATAATGAAATTTTAGTCACAAAAGTAACTGTGTTAATGACAGACTTTTAGTGAGAATTTTTCCCTGCAAATTCTTTCATTTCAGAACTTTTTTCCTTTTCCAAAAATATGCAAGAATACACTGTATCAGTACAGACTACTACTCACTATCCATGGTATTTCCACTCTTCTGATGCTTCTGCCCAGACTTAGCTCACATTGATTTACTCTCTTGCTCTCACTCAGAAATTGAGCAGTTTCCTTCCTCATGAAAACTGGATTTTTTTTTCTCATCATGATTTGGAATTTACCTCTCCCATATTCTAACTGTTCTTCTTACTATACTATGGCTGTAGCTGTCAGATCTTCAAATCAATGGTAATTTACTAGTGAAAAAAAAGATAGATACTTAACATTTTAGCAAAAGTTTGGGCAATATTTAGCACTTGAGTGTTAAAGGAAGTGAGAATTCAAATTGTCAGCACTTAGCGCTTTCATTCATATTCACTAATCTCAGGAAATTATGTCCTGAGAAACCAGTACATAAAATTGAAACAGGCAGTTTAAAAAAGAGTCTTCATGGCATCGTATTTGTCAGTATTTGAAGTAGAGATTGATTATTTTTCTTTTTCTTATTAGATTGGTGGTTGTATCTCTTAATTATTTATTACCACCTTATTTGCAGCATCCCAGGACAGAATCTCTCACAACCTATTATTGGAAGACATTACCAAACTCTGTCAAATTTGGATGTGAGATTATGTTATACATTATAAATTACAGCAGCAGATGTTCTTTTAAAAAGTTGTGGTTTCTTTAAATGATCTAGCTGATGCAACTCTTTGAGTCACTATGGTGAGAGACAAAATTGATGACAGGCTGATTTAGTGGTGCACTTTTTAACCAACAGTTTGAAGAGATTAGGAGGTTGTCAGATATGAAGAGAGGTAAGGGGATTAATTTCAAAAGATGCTTTAAATTAAAAACTAATGGGTAGTTTTCTTTGAAAACTCTTTTATAGCTGGGAGCACCTCAATGGAAAATCAGCCTTAAAAAACACATTTTCATTTAGTATTATATTAAGTTGGGTTTTTGTTTTGTTTTGTTTTGTTTTTTCTTTTTTTTTTTTAGGTAGATTATTTCTAGATGCCCAGTAGCCTGCTAATTTTCCTGGGAAAATGTAGTATGAACATTTCTTGGTGAATGCATTAACAACTAAGTTACTTAAATATTTCTTCATCCCTGGAAGGCTGAAACATTAACAAAAATAAAAGATGTCTATCAAGTCAATAGACAGGAATGTGTTTGGCTTGACAGATAAATATTTTTTTTAAAAAGTGTAATTGTCATAGAAGAAATAGCAATGAAGATCAAAAAACTACAGTTAAAATATTTTTTAGAAATCTGTAGCAAAGTAAGTTAATGTGCAGGAACTGTTAATTAAAATGTGTTCAGAATTACAGAAGAAAAGCTTCTTATCAGAAAATGTTGGCCTGGTAAATAGGATATAGATAGATTGATAGCAAGTGATGCAAGACTGTGAAGTTTCCAATGTTATTTTTTGCAAGGAGAAGGTCTACTCAAGCATGTTAAAAGAGGACTGGGAACTATCTGAGGATTTTATTCCTGGGTGATTTCATGTAGTGGCAGTAATCACATGATTCATTGTCCCAGGTAATACCACTAGAACTACAATTGTTTAATTCTTTACATTATGAGAACTACTTATTTCAGCATGGTCTATCTTTGATGACTCTTCCTGAGCTCTACCCAAATTTCTACCTGAAATTTGATATTTCAGTGTTTTGCTTCAAGCTAATTTTACTGAATAATTTCTGTGCACACATGCATGTGTATATTAAAAAAAAAAAAAGTAAAAAAGTCATGTAGAATAGAGTGGCTGTTCCTAAAATCAGAAAAGGAAAGAAAAAAAATAAAA
Source organism: Myiopsitta monachus (assembly GCA_017639245.1). NCBI lineage: Eukaryota > Metazoa > Chordata > Aves > Psittaciformes > Psittacidae > Myiopsitta > Myiopsitta monachus. The sequence continues at coordinate 28,168,815 of CM029924.1, forward strand.
CCTGAAACCCAAAACCCTATCCTATTTGATTCATGCTAAAAAAAAGTACTGTAGTTCATTTGTTCAGATGCTTTAGTGCAGAGCAACTCATGGTCCTGTCAAGAGCAACAGGTAATGAACATCTGATGTGCGCATTGAAATTTTCTTAAGATTAACACAGTTGCAAAACTGTGAAAAAGATTCTGACTTCACATGCAATGAGAGTTCTTGCCTCTGTGCAGTCCATCCCTGATAAGGACAGCCACCTTTTCAAGCAATCATCTTTGCTGCCAAGTGGTGGGAACTGAGGACAGAACCTAGCCTTCCAGACCTCTGAGCATTGTCCCCTTTTGACTCCTAGGCAATTTGGACAGCGCTGGGTAAGATCTGACTCAAGTAAACATTTGCACAGAATATACAGTAATGTAGCCAAGAAGCAAAGAAAGCTAGTAGGTATGATGTTCATAATTTCATACATGGACCAGAGTTTGCCCACATCAAATGTAGATACTGTGTTGACTTCTGATACCAGAGTACAACGTACTCTGATACTAGGTACTCCATAGTACTAGGAGTCTTCTAGACATGAAAGCTTTTTTTTTTTTTTTTAATAAGAAACTTTTCTAAATATGAGATGTTTGTTTCCTCAGTTAATGAAATAAAATAAATAAAGATATTGTATTTCCTAAAATTCTGCAATTAATACTTCGGTATAGATGATCCTCTTCTATTTCTTCCAAAGCAGCCACATCTTTTTCAGTTAAACCAGTAATTTCTCTATGCCCCAGGTTCTCACTCTCAGAGCTAAGGTTAATAACACCATCTCTCTTCACAGAACTTTGTGAAGATAAATTCATTAACTTTTTATAGCATTCAGGCTCTGTAGTAAGCATACCAAAATACTGAAGAAGAAATCTGTAATACTGTGGTGAATACTAAAAAAAGAGATCACACATTGAATAACTAGTAAAATATCGAATAACTATTTGAATAAATAATTATTCAATAAATACTATTGAATAATCATTCATTAAAACAGGCAAAGACTGTACAAAAATAGATAGGCACAAGTAAAGAAACAACATCATAATATGTACATAAAGGGACTGAATTAACAGTGCTTAATTAGTTTTAACATTAAAAGAGTTTGATTTCATATGTATTGTCTCTTTTTATAATCCTTGAGAGTATTATTCTATAGCTCTGTCTCTGTATGAAGAACATATATGACCCACTATATTAGAGTAAATGTTTTGAAACCTACCTTTTATTTATATTCACAACACATTCACTTGAGTCTGGAAAGGACTGTTTCTCTGATTTTACTTGTTTAAAGCCTTATATGAATATTCTATAAAGCACAAAAATTAGTCTGGTCTCCTATTTCCAGCTTTTATTTTATCCACCAGATCACACTTCATTCTCTATTTAATGGAGTGGAAAGAAGTACCTAATTTAACAGAGTGAAAAGAAGTGATGTGTAAAAGAAAATTAAGGGTTGAAAAGTAAAGTACTAATACTAAGCAAGGAACAGCCGTATGGGAATTGTAAAGTATTCCCTGAGCATTATGACGGAAGTGATGTAATGCTTTTTGTTCTGGTCCATGTTCATGCATGCATGTATTATATATAATAGCAAAGAGAAAGGGATAGTGAGAGGTAGGCTTATTTATCTGTATGTCTGTGCCCTTTTACCACAGGAGAAGATAAAGTGTACCATTAAGTATATTTGAAGTGATGAAACTGGAAGCAGACTAGTGCTCTTTCTAATAATATATCTGTATTCCTACAGTTATCATCTTCAGCCCATTTTTATTGCTATGCAGAAGCTACAGCAGCTCTTAGAAGTTATTATTAATGTAGGTTTCAGAAAACTTATTTGTTATAAATTCTACCATTCTTTATTTTATGCTTATGTAACACAACCTCTTTTGCATCCTGCCACAATTCACCACAATAGGAATGCAAATGGTTGCAACCTAAAAGCATGTATCATCTTTTAGTTCACTAATGAATAGATTGTTTAGATCTCAACATTACTTAATTACATTCAGATTACAATAGAGTGGAGTAATAAATAAAACTTCCAAATATTTTGGCAGGATACATGCTCTCCCATCCACTATAACTTCCAGAGCACTCCATCATGACAGTCCCCCCTATGCTCTGCTGTTAACCACACGAATGCAGAGGTTGCGCTACCTCCAGAAACATACTGAGAATCATGAGCTGGCTCAGGGTCCCCCATCCTGTGCTATGCCATCAGCCCACCATTAATGACACTACTATCATTACCACTCGCTATTCTTGATACTTCCATACCACCTGACTTCCTGTACTGAACAGTATTTTTCAGCACTCATCATCCAAGTGCTGTAAAACCCTCCATCTAAATGCTTCAAAAAATACATATAAAATACATATATATACCCCCACAATACCCACAGAGGAGTAGCAGAGCTGTAGGCAAGAAAAAAACTGAGACAGAGACACAGTGACTGACTGGAAAGCTGGGATACTGGGTAAGAGTTCAAAATGGTCTTCTTGAAAACAGAGATCAGGCATAGCCATGGGCTGGGCAAATCCTCTGCTGTAACCATTCTGTGGTCAGAGTATTCTTATTCCTGAACTTGCCAGAAATCTGCCCAGTATCACTTAGCAGGACTGCAGCCTTCATCCCATGCCTGGAAATAAAACCTAGAAATAGCTCTCCTGATAATCTTTGCACTGACAGAATAACTTTAAAATTTCAAGTGCTGTAGGTAGTCCTTAAAACATCAGAGCAGATGTTTTAAAATCCAGGTACTCTAAATACTGTCAGAAGTGACTGAAGACTGAGCCATACTGAGTCATACTGGGCTGCTGAATATTTTGTATGAAAATTTATTGGATTATGTCCGCTACTTGAGGTTGTTTATCTAAGCCCTAATGGACATAAAATATAACATGATGAATTTGTCCAGACCGCCTTTTGGGGTGTAGAGGCACAAGGGTGTCAAGTGTGTACATGTATGTGAGACCTAACACTTTATACCTACCACAAAGGCCTTCACATGGAAAAGTAGGACCTGCAAATTGCAGAATCTGCATTTAAATTATACCTGTTTACTCAGGTATTTGACTATAAAATCTATGGCATCTGGCATTTTCTAGGAACATTGGATCAAGCTGTTTCACAGGTGACATACATGTATTTGATTGGGAGAATAGCAGACCTACCCCAGAAACAAAAATATAATAAAAAAGTTAATCTTTGCCTTCTTAATGTTACAGTGTTGTTTAAAGGATAATATGGTAGTTAAAATTGCACATGACAGAAACAGATACAAATGGAGTTTATTATTATGTAATGTAGCATTCCTTAAAGGTTTCTACAATTCAGGCATAGAAACTTTTCCCATTCTTTTAAAAAGTTAGTTGAGGGTAAGGGGGTGGGGTTATAATTTTTTTGTTCTGCTCAGAATAGGCACAAGAGAGAAAACAAATAAACTTGTATATTTGTCTGACCATGTTCAGTGTACACATTTTCACAGGATTTCCAGTACTCTCAGGTTAAGCTAAATCTTTATGTAATTAACAAAATATAACACAGTTTAATCTCCTGAGTGGTCCATAAGAATCATGGGTTCAACATCTGAAATCTTGGAAGCTACCTTTCCATAACTCAAGTGATCCTTATTGTCCCTGCTACACCTTCTCTGCTGGGAATCTTACCTATAATCAATACACAAAGAAACAAGAGCAGCTGGTAGCAACTGGGCATCTGTTTCTCTAATCATAGACTTACTTGTGAAAAACTGCAGGATGACCAAAGACACTAAGTGCAAGAGGACAAGAAATGAGGATCTGATCAGATTTCCTATCCAAAGCAAGGACTGTGTTTTGAGCATCTTCCTAGCCTAGTTTCAGCAATCAATTTCAGGTAATTGGCAAAAGCAGCCTGGTAAATCTACAGTAAAATAGGATGCAATAGCATGTTTTCTGTTCAGAAACAGTAACTGTGCTTCAGCTGGGTTTTAAATGTCTTCCTATTCCTGACATAATCCTAGCTGCAGGCTTTGTTGAACCAACTGGTGTTTATTTTGAAACTGACATCTTAATTCCAGTAATCTGACTGCTTGTTGTAGGTCATTATCTCACCAGCAATGTACTGACCACTATACAAAGAGGTGGAAAGGGTAAAGAACCTTTAACTGATATGTTGAAAGTCGTGCAGGTTTGTTTGAATTACTGTGAAAGTTGTATTCATGTTTCTGTTTTCCACCCCACTCATCAGTTGTTTGTAACTATGCTAGAAAAGATTCTCTCCTGGCTGGAGCCCAGCAGATTGGTGCTCAGCTTGAGAGGAACAGTATTATTTAACTTTGAAAATATTTATTGATTCATGTTTTAATTAGCAGTAAAAAGCATTTTGTTTATTTTCAGAACATTTTCCCCCTCACATTTAAGGGCAAATTCTACTCGCTTTGTGTTTCACTTGCATAAAGGTGACATTTTCATAGATGCTTGCTTGGCACAAGGCAGAATCATGTACTTGGTATCCTGCCCTTGCTTTTTGGAAGATCCAGAATTGGCAGCTATGGTTATGCGTAGGGGGTTTTTGCTCTCTCTATAATTTGCTACCCAGATCAAATATGGAAATTTTTAACCCATATTTTGTGGGTTTGCTGCATTTTTGCATTTGTAGGTGTTTTTCCTGTAATGTGTTTTGTTCTGACATTTAAACACAGAACAGATATGTTGTAAATGCTTATGCTTAAAATACTGTTCATCATATTTCTAAGTTTGTACAGCTCATTCCAATGAATAGTTAACATTTTGGGTCCCAAAATAATCTCTACAAAGCACCATTTGGTGGAGAAGCCAGGAAAAATGGTGGCAAGTAAATCCAGGTTTAAATGATACTGCATTCTGATCCAAAATCGTGCATCTTTTCTATCTCAGCAGCATTCAGATTGGGAACTTTTAACAATGTTGCTGATGTTACTGGTACTTGTAATGAATATCAAGTACTGATAGAAAGTATTAATTATTATTGTTGCAGGCTTGAAAGTTGAAGCAATGTTATTTTATAACACAAATCCTTCAAGCATCCAACATTGCTTCTGAAACAGTAGAGCTGGGCAAAATATTCATGAGGAAGGCATTACTTATTTGTTTTCAAGAACAACAACAAAAATCTATTTTATAATCTGCAATTGATTTAGAAAAAGATAATGACATTTTCAAAGTAGCAAAATTTCATTACTCATGATGCAGTCATTTACAGAATCTTGAAAACGATGTAGTTTCAGTCCCATATTTTCACTTGTGAATATTTAAAAAGCCTAATGAACTATATGGACAGTGGGAGCTAGCAAGTTTTTGCATGTTAGAGTCGCTCTTATCAGATAAATATTTTTAACCATTCTTTATGCATTGGGAAACCGATGCTCAGACAAGTGAAGGCATGTGCTTTGTATATCACAAGTCTGAGCTTTCCCAAAGAAGCTCCGATGTTTTACGTTATGTTGTTGCACTCCACAGCTGACTATCTTGTTTCTTTGCTGATTGCTTCCACTGCAGAAGAGATTAAAGAAAAGGTAATATATATGCTCACTCCTCAATTTGTGCTCTCCAAACCACAACATGCTGCATTAATTCATTAATAGCTCTTTAAGTACGTATGTTAGGACATTGAAATGCAAGGCTCCATTTTGTTTACCAACTCCCCTGATGGGGTGTCACTCTCTGCCAGAAAAATAGAGCAGCTAACTAGGGATAATAAGGTTTCCTTCTTTCTCCATTGCTATGAAAAAGAATACAGATACCAACACAAGGCTTGGCTGGACAGCTGCTTACAGAGGTGGTTTGAATGCCACACTCAGACTGTTTGCAAAGAAGTTACAGCAATCCTGTATATGTGTTTGAGAAATTACTGTCCTCCAGTGCCCATTTACAGGAGAGGGTTATCTCAGTAGCAACTATGCCAGAATGGCTGGTATGTCTTTTCCACCACCACTGCAACTTGCTACAAGAGAACCCAGAGCTAAAACCAAGGTGCTTGATGCCAGTCTTCAGAGCTCCTATGCTGATAAACAGTGGTCTAATTGTCCAGCAATGCCTTTTAACTCCTGCAATTAGCTACATATTTTTAGAGCTTTGGTGAAAAAGTTTGTGAGTTTCAGTTTATTTGAGAATGTATTAGTCTCATTTTGACCATTGGGTGAGAATCCCTGCAAAACAAATCAGCCCACTCAAAATTTTTTAAATTCGATTTATATTTCTTTTCATTGACAGCTTTTACACTTCAGAGAAAGAAAGAATGTTGTTGCTTTCCTCACCAGCAGGACAATGACTCCTCTCAAGGCTTTCACTTGCTTATCTCCCCACTTCAACCTCAGATATTTCTAACATTCTGTCACTACCTTTGTCTAGTCGAGAGGTTCCAAAACTGCCATTCAAAGTGTTTCTCTCCCCGCAGATGGGAACAGATCTATTATCCATAGCATCACCAATCTTTGTCAGCCAATCTGTCAGCTCTGAAGTCATAAATTATAGCATCCAAATTTTTTTTCTGTTCATACTTTTTCACTATTATTTAAAAAAATATTTTAAAAATATTTATTTCAATCAATATAAATACAAATCAGAATTTAGCACTTCTTACAGTGAAATTCCACTTATACCACCATAAATCTCTAATGGTGGTGATGAAATGGCATAATAATGGGGGTTAGAGCACTTCTTACTAGAAACAAATACCACAACTTACATTTTATGGTTTTCTCTGAGTGGAGAGTTTAGATGAGGGAAAGGGTTATTTTGGACCTTTGAAAGCGTTTGTCATGTTGTGTAATTCCATGCAGTTGCACACCTAATAAACAAAATAATAAACAAAAAGGACAAACTATTTTAACCTGCAGGTCTTTGCAGGTATTGTTTCGATTAAAGCCAAAGTTTTTATTCTGTTACTGCTGTCATTCCTGGAAAGGATCTTCAAGATCACTGAGTCCAATATGCTGCCACCACACAGACAAGCATTATGTATATGTACATTTACAAAGCCCTTAAAACCAGCTAAGCTGTTTGCCTGCAGTGCAGGCACAGTGTTCTTGATATTCACATACACTTCTGAATTGGTTGGGACATCTATCTGAACACATAGAACATGTCTACACTGATCAAGGCAATCTCTACTAATCCTTTTATGTAAGATTCACCCCAATCATCCCAGTAGTTCATCCCATTTGTTCTCTTCACTGGTTTCAGTATGAATTTATCTGTAGTCACTATGGATGACCCCAACCACATGCAGTTTTAAAATAAACATAGCAGTTTCTTCTGCAATGACATTAGCAGGTACATGGTTCTTCTAGAAGTGCCTTGATTAATACAAAGGTAGTGAAGGATTGCATTTGCTGTTTTCTCTATACATTGGCAGGGTAAATGGATCAATTAAATCTAACAAGTCCTTTTCTTACCTTTAATTTACCAGGTAATAATTTTTATATACATTTCATCACATTTCTCTAATTTACTCCTTAGAATCCTGATGTCTTCCAGTGGAACACTTTGATTATGACTCTTCAGTTTGCGTCACTGGAAAATTTCAAAACCAAATGTATTTTTTCAGGTCAGTGTTGTCAATAAAAATGCCAAGGAGCATCAGATTCCATAACAGTCCCAGGGAAAACAGGTACTCTGTTGATTTAATAATTTGATTTCTGTCCAGATCATTCTTTTCTCTCTTTTAAAAATCCTACATCTTTTTTACCCATTTTCTTGTTATCATGTCTCTCCAGTTAATCACTAGTTAAGATAACCTCAAATGGTTTATATAACCTGCTACATTTCTACATGAAAATGAATGTGATGGTTGTTTTGTAGAAATGCAGTGGCTTGAAGAAATTCTACACTGTTTTTGTGTCCTGCTAATCTTAATTGTTTTCTTGAGCCCTAGAAGCCCTTGGTCCTTTGTTGTTTTTTCCTCTACATTCTCTTTTTCCATTGTCTTCCATCATTCTCACTTGACCTCTTTCACTGTTCCAAAGTGCTAAATTCTGTCTTATCAGTCTCTTCTTCTTGATCCTATTCACATTTCTCTTCCAAGACAAACTCCAGGTTTTGCCTTTTCTTTCTGAAGTATGTAGCCTGCCCCTCTTTGCACAATTACATTGGTGACATTCATACTTTCCACGATTGTGGAAAGACTGTGAGGAGAAAGGAAGGAAGGAAGTTGGCAGAACAGAAATAATGAATGTAAACAAACACCTAGGAAAAATATTGAGTTGGGGAAAAAATAAAAAAAAAAAGGACTTCTTTTCTTATGTCACAGAGAAACAGATTTTTCACCAAGTTTCTCTTCTGACATTGGTGATACCTGAATTCTCTTTACGCAGTGGTATACCTGAAGACTGCACGTATTGAAGAGTGTGATTAGCTCCTTGTAGCACAAGTATTCTTAGACTATGATAACTTTATCAGTTTTTTTAGGTTATTTAGAAAGAATAATAAATGCTATAAAAAGTGTGAAAAAATATTTTTCTGCCTATTTCTTGAGTATGTGGATCTTTGGCCTCTTGGATTTGCACAGTGAAGTAATAAATAAAAACTGTTAACTGTCAGTTTTCTGCATATATATATGTATAAGTAATGCTTACATATATAGGCACATATATATACACATACATACACATACATATGTATGTTTATAAATCTATGATATTCTTAAAGTAGTCTGAAATAGCATGTTTAATGCAACTTCCATGAGATGTCACACAGCATTCAGCATTCAGTAGTAAGAGACTACTATATAATTTGCAATTTTGAAAGATTATGTGGCCAAAGAAAAAAAACGCCAACTCTATCATGACTTCTAAAAATTAGTTTATTTATACATTTAATATAGTTGCAGTATCAAAGCCTTGACCTCTGTAAAGATACTTTGAATAAGAGCATATTAAATATAGTTCAAGTAAAATCTCTACCAATGAAATATACTGTTATCAAGAAGACGCTTCAGAAATTGTTTTTTTTCTGGTACCAGTAATGCCATTGTAACAGCTGGTGAATTGGGTTGTTTTATGCAATACAGGAGGTATCATTTTACTGTGTAATTCGGGATCCTAGTTTAAATACAGCACCGTAGATGATCTTGTCTACAGTTATCTTGGAGGAAATCTCCAACATAACTTCCCCCTTCTCCTTTTGTTACTGAAACAACACCTGAACATTCAGGGTTAAATAGAAAAGCAAGGCATTGTCAGTGGTAGCCCCTCATTCTGAATTTCATGCAAAGCTCTGACAGGAGGATTCTCCTGAACTCCAAGGCACCAAATGTGTTAACCCTAAACTTCTTAGAGACATATAAATGAAGGCTGCAGCTGTAATTAGGAGAAGATTGCATGTATATGGTATTGGTAAATTTGTGTTTCTGTTTCAGTCAATGTATTTATTGTAGTTTCTTTTGAATTGCAAACATTTGATTAAGATTATATAAATTAAAATAATTTTAGCAAATGTTGAACATTGGAGTAATATCCACTCACAAGGGATGAAAGAGGGGACTGAAACCATCACATGATAGCACTGGACTACTACTGCAGTGATTGTACCATAGAAGTGTGAAACAAATGGAAAGTATGGAAACATTCTGAACTTTCACTGAGCTACAGTCTGAAAGCCTTGGCTTACAAATGCATATGAAAATTCTACTTTGCCATAAAATATAACCTTTTTCAAAAGAAAAAAGAGAAGTGGAAAATAAAAAGCATAAAATAAGCCCATGTTATTAAAAAAAATCATTATTTGTTGCTAAATATAAGGTAATTCTTTTAACAAAATTTCAGCGTTAAATTTATTATTAACAATACCAGTGATCTCTGAAAATAAAAGTTGGATGCTAAACCTAGAACACTGACACGAAATTTAAAACCAATGTTTTTCTAAAACAATATTCACTGATTCTTACTAAGTAAGTTTGGACTCAGGTGAGTGCATATATCCATCCTAAGAGAACAGTTGTACTTTAGCTGACCTTTAGGTCTTTTCACATATTTTTACTAATATTTTTCACCCTGCATTTTCTTTTCATTCAAGTCCCCCACTAGAAACTAAAAATTATAATTGCCTAGTTTATAATCAAGATACCACAGTGTTTGGTTATTACTGTTAAAACTAGGAATTACTTTATAAGGTTTCCTGTCTAAAGAAATATCTTGTCAGATTTCCAGTTGCATTTATGCAGTTCATACTGACAAGATCTCTGCTTTGGGGAGAACTGGGCCAGAAAGATATTCTTCTTGATAGAGAGGGCACATATAAAGATGTTATTTTATTCTGAAATATAGCCATGCATGAAGTACAATATTTTGGATATTTATAGAAGCCAATAATCAAAATGGGTTAATTTTGATTTTGCAAGTATTTAAGTAAATTTATATTGTGGACCTACCCCTACATTTGGAATACCGTATCAGCTTTTACTGCTCTGATCCCTAACTGTTTCTTTAGAGTCTTCATTATTTTATTAGAGTATTTATTATTATGTTCAATGAAAGGCAGCTACTTAATAATATCAATTAACATGTCTTTCAGAACAAAAGATGAAACCATCTTTAAAAAACCACAACACCCTACTTTTATTCAGTTGCAGTAGCCTTAAAAAACCCTATCTTCTTCCTCCAGCTATATATTATATATTTGTAAAATGGTGAAAGACAGTGTTTCCTTCCTTGTTTTCTCATCACATTTTTTTTCCGGAGGTGATGTGAAAATTCATATTATCTGACATACATAACACAGTCAATTAATTCTAGAGAAGCCAAAAATTATATTGGTAATTTATCTTTTTCCATCTTTGTAAATAAAATAGCATTCTAAATAAGAACTTTCAATTTTTTAAAAGTAGTGATTTAGCTTTCATATCAATATGGCGTAATTCAGAATACTGCTCGACATTCCCACAGTGAATATAGAAATATGTTTTGAGTTAGTCCATAAATGCCCTCTGGTGACTATCCCCAAAAATGCAAGCAATTTTTCCTTTTATGTTATGTTTTTCAATGCCCAATACAGCCATTTAGCCAACTAATGTTGCAATCATAAGAGAAAATAAGAAAACAGCAATTTCAGAGATCAAACTCCTATGCTTAGTAGGCTTTCTTTAAGTTCTGTTTTGTTTCTCAAGACTGAGGTTTTAAGGGAAGCAATGAAACAATGGCAATGCTAACTTGATCCAATTCTTATTTCCCATGGTCTTAAAATTCTGTCAAAAGACATATGTGATAGATAATTTTTTAATTTATTTAAATAACAAATTAAAAAAAAAGAGATGAGGCTGACAGATCAAAGAGAAAGCAATGGAGAGAATTTAGAAATCAGAAAAATTGTCCCTAAAATAAATATTCAAATATTTTGGAACTATAAAAAGGCTATATAAAGGTCAGACTGGTAAACTGAACTGAAAAAGAATTCCTTAAAATTTTAGGTCAACTACAAAATTATTTGCCCAGATTAGAGCCTATTATTTCTTTTCCTAAATAATAAATTTCAGTATATATTACAAAATCATTGCTCTTCCTGTTGAAACAGAAGTACTGAATTTACTGCCATTAAATCATCGGTGCACAGTGAGCAGTTATAGTTTGTTCATATGATGGTGTTCAGACTTCACCTCCTGGATTTTAACAATCTAATATAAATAAAAGTGAAAATTTCATTAGAAAAGAATTTATAGAAACTGTACGCGTTGCATGCCATTTAATTTGCTCACACAATTGGAAATTTTCCTCAGAATGGTTCCTTTAGTTGATATCTTGTTCAAATCTGTTCTGGAAATATTTCTGAGAGAAGGTCAAGAAAAGCTTTCCCATTTGAAAAGTCTGAAGATGCACAGAGTGAAGCAATCACTTGGAACTGTCAGCAGTTAAGAAAACTAAGAATTTTAGAACTTTGAAAGGTAAAGGTAGCAAAATATGTCATTACCCACTGAAATGAACCCGGCCGCCTAGTAACAAAAAATGCAATTTATTGTCTTAGTTCCCACAAGTCACTGGGATATTCAGTAGAATGTATCAGGCCAATAAATACATACATTTCATGTCTGCATTAGAAATATTCTAACCAAACACTGCATGCTCTAATTGAAAACTTAAAAATCAGGCTACTCTATCCTCGTTGAGTACTTTTCCCTGGGAGGATTAGACATGTAAATTAAAACAATATAAAAAGCTTTAAATTTACTGAGCCTAAAACAAGATAGACTAGGTGCACCCAGAAACATTCCAGCAACGTGTTCAGGGAAGGAATTTGCAGTAGTTGGTCTGATACAAAATTTCTGTAGTGAAAGATAATCCCAAAGTTATGATAGTCTTAAACTTGCTACAATAAGACAAGCTACTATCACAGAATAAATACATAAACAAAGAAAAATTCACATCTTGCATTTCAGTTCTGTTTAGGGAACCTGGCCAAGAGCAGAGAAGTATATTTTTTTTTGTGAGTTAACAAAGAAGTGCTCATCTTTTACAGTGCTCTGATAATATACCTGGAGAAAAACAGCATGCAATAATCACATTAAGAAAACATTTGATTTGCTACATTATCTTCAACCACTGTTAAACAGTGAAAATCATGTCTTAATAAAGACATCCTAGCTGTGTCAACAACTTAATGTTAAGAAAAATGTTTGATTTGTACTGTCTGTGACCACATGCCAAATCGTGAGGTTTCCTAAATTTCAAGCACATTTACTATACTCAAAGTGTTCCTAAAACCAAATGTGTACAAACATCTAGTTTGCTTCACCAAACGAAAGCATTGTCATGAGAGAGCACAGAAGGGAGCCATTTGCTCCAACAACAGCACTTTGAAAAAAACCCACCAACTATGCCTATACTACAAGCACAAGTGGTAACTTAGATGATGTATGTTAACTTTCACTAGTTTATAGGATGGCTAAATTACCAGAAGACCTCAGTAAATCTTAGTATTGACTGGGAGAAAAAAACCTAAAAATTGGTGGTTTAAGTGCCCCATGACTGTTCCTTGGGCTAAGAAATAAAGTTTATTTGCTTTGGGAGTTTCTATGTTATCTAGCGTCAGGGGCTTGGGACGTTGGAATAGGTTCAGTGTTTCTGGGGGAGACAATTGCAGTAGGCAAGCAGGTAGGTAGATAAGCAGAAAGGTCTCTAAATGTTCCAAATCCACATAAAAGTAGCTTCTGTAGCCATGAGTTTTACCAGACACTTTGTCTTCATTTTCCCCTAGTTTCTCACTTTTTAGCTAAATTCACAAGTTTTATCAATTCTTTATAAGATGCTTGCAGTTTCTATCATTTCTCCCTATGTTTTTATCACATATCTACCTTAGTGTGATGCTGATAAATAATACTGCTTATTAGATAAGGCAGGTGGAATGAAAATGTTCCATGTAGACTAGCCCCTGGAAATGGTCAATAGCTTTATTTTTACGTTGCATGTATTTTTCGTGTTGTTGGTGGCATTGTTATAGACAAAGGAACCCTGCCCATTATGAATACCATACTTTTATCAAGATGAATCTGGACTGCTTCCTAGGTTATACATCTGCTTGCTCCATCTAATTTACATATCAGAAGATATGCTGACCAGGGGATATAGAGAGTAATTATATGTATTACAAGTTGTTAGACTACTATTTCTACAACTGCCAAAGACTCACTACCACCCCCTAAATCTAAATAAGCTTCTGGTTAGCTGGCTATCAGAAGCAAGTTAGAATGCTTGTGTGCCAGATACCACAAACTGTACTGTGTTTACATGCAATCAGGGACATATTGCAAGACTTGTCACATGTTAACATTTTGCTACTGACTAGAGGACAATAGCTTTTAAACATTCTAGCATTATACATTGCACCTAAGATTCTTTATCCTTTTTTAAGAATTTCCTATTTCTTTATTATTGTTTTTCATAAGCAACTTTCATCTTGTAAATAAGCTCTGGACAAATGAGTGGTAGAGGCAGATTGAAAATAAATGAGTTTCCTTTAAGGGGCAGAGTTTCTCCTTACAGTAGCCTCTATAGTTGGTGCTCTTGTCCAGGTCCAAACATTCAGGGTCAGTGTCAAGACAGCAAAACACTACTATGTTTGTTAGTGTTGTGCTTCATATGCAAAAGGGCATATTATACTAAGGCCAACACTGGAGCAAGCCACCTAAGTTTTGTGACTGTGATGTGTCTTGATACATATCCAACACTGAAGAGTACAATTGTTGAGTAATATAGTAGCTTGTGCCTTGGTTTTCAACAATTTTAAACCATTTGTCTGAATTTCAGTTATCGATTGGTATTTTTTAGTATTCAGGTCACTTGCTAGAGAAAAGCAAGGTTTAGCATGTCTCCTCAGAGAATCTGATACAAGCCTTATTTCTTTGTTCATTGTCCCCTGTCAGGAACAATGAAACATTATCCCAGGTCTTTTATACACACATAGATTAAATGTATACTATGGTGTCAGATCAAAAATGTTTTATAAAAAGCAGGGAACATGTAGTCATAAGTGGATGTACTGCTAAGCAGTGAATGCATGTAAGAGGCAGCCTGTCACTGTGAAGTGAAGAAGTACACCTTGGTGCATCCAGTTAAATGTGTACCTGTATATAAACATTCTGGCATTGACCTGAATTTGCACTGTATTCATACTTTGTCAAAATTCTGCTTGCTACTGACTAAATGAGAAAAGTAAAATTAAAATTCTCTGACACAGATTTTCAGAAGTGCCCGCTATTTTTTAATAGAAATGCACTGGATAATTTGAGCATCAGCAGCTCAGTTGAAGGCATTGCTCCATCTACGCACTCATCCAGGTATTGCACACTGTCTTCAGAGCAGTAGGACACTAAAATTGCCCTTAACTGCCCTTTAAAGGACCGGTAAGAAATGTGGGATGTTCAGCAGAAACACAGGAGGCTTCTTTTGTTTATATTCTTGAAGAGAGCAAGGAAAAGTTTACCCCAGGTCTGGGGTTAGATGAGAGTTTACCCTTTGATTAGGTATAACCATACTGAGATTTCTTTGCTTGTTAAAAATGCATACTCGAAGCACATTTCTGGAGAAGAGGTTTCTTCAACTATGTGCTAATATAGGCTTATGTTCTAAACTTCAGTAGCCACTTTTGAAAAATACTCTTTATCTTCAGGAATACTTATCTAAATTTTTCCAGTTTGAAGCTTGTACATCGTGAATCACAATAATAAGCATGATAAAAAGCCCCATAACTATGACTTTATATGAAACAATAGCCAATATCAAAACCTTTATAAGTGCTGATATGATGTAGCTAGAAAACTTTCATTCAGGTGATTTAGACCATAACCTGCCTGTAGCTGAGCATAATGACTTTTACAGAAAAAGCTAATGTTAGTTGTTTAGTATCATGTAATTTGCTTCAAAACATACCTAATCGTTTAACTTCTCCACAGCAGTTGTGAAACATGCACAGGCACCCAAAGAGAAAACACAGCACTACTTTTGATAATGAAAAACATTTTGAATGCTTAGGTCAAAAGAAAAACAGCATAAATTCAACAATGGATTAATGACATCTGCGCACACATGAAGACATTATGGATCTGATCTCCTGTTACCTACACTGGTGATGTGATATAACCAATTATGATGTGAAAAAAAATAATTGAGGACTCCACACAGCCTCTGGATCAAATATAGCTATACAGTCCCATGTAAGCTCTGTAACCCTTGCATTCATAAGCTTTTCACCTTGTTTTTCCTTATTAAATATGGTCTTTAAAAATATCAAGTGTTCGGTGTAGCCATAATGATCTTACAACAGTATGGCGTCCAGCTTCCAGCATGGAATTTCATTTTAGAAGCTAAGAAAATATAAACTTTAATTTCCTCAGCCAAAATGTCTTTGAATTAAAGTTAACTGAAGATTGGATGTTAGTAGAAATACATAAATTTAAAAACCTACCAATAATGTGGAGCTGGGCTGACAAGATTTTAGATACTCTATTAGCTATTTGGAGCTCTTCGCGATAGCAAAAAATTATTAAATGTACTACCTTTTTTATTTGAGAACCATCCAATATGAGAAACTGTGTTCATTAATCTTTGAATCACACAATATTAAGCTAAAAATCTTAAGATCTTAGCTTAAAGATGGAATTTGGTTTTATAGGTAACAAATATATTTTAATGGCCAAAGCGCATGCAGTTAAAAGAGGGCTTTTTTTTCAGACTTTATAGATTTATTTTTATTCTCCAATAAATGAGATGAAATAAAATAAAAAAGATAAGTAGCTACAAATATTAGATAAAGTATTTCAGTGTTATTTTCTGTGTTTTTTCTGTGATTCTGTTCCATTATTGCATTCCAGAGGCTACTTATTATGCATTATCTTAAGGTAACTTTTTTCTTTTAATTTCCCTTTGCATAAGTTGTTCACAAGACTTAGTAAGATTTAATGGAGATGATTTCTGAGTTATGTTACAAAGTTTCATAAGTGTACTTAACTAAATCCTTTTAATATACCCCACAGCATTCCAGATTTGTAAAGTACTATCTCAGCACAGTTTTAGAAAGATTTCTTACTTGTTTTTGGAGAGTAAATTACCCCAGTATCCATACTCTGATAAGAAAGTGAATTGTACTGAACCTACAAAGGATGTGTGCATCAGTCCAAATAACTAAAGAGCTGCAAACACTGCTGATTGATAGCTTATTAAGTACTGGTTTGGGATGTGTGCAAAAGAGAGTAGCTGCACTGGCAAAGTGTTTTTTTTATTGGCAGTGAAATGTAATGTTGTTTATTTTAGTATGAGGTTATCAGTGTGAATTACACAGGTAATGATTTTTGTTAAAAATATGCATTTGCAGGTGCTCAATGTCCTAAGAATAAGTGAGGCAGAGACCATTCTGCAGGTGCAGACAATAATGAGAGAAAAAACCTTTCATTCTCCTCCACTTCTTTTCCCTATCAAATCTTTGCAGTATCTCAACTCATATTAAATATTACTTCTGTCTAAAGCACATAATATGCTTTATATGTAGAGGTACCTACTTCTTCAATTAATAAAATATAAGATATGGTCACTTAAGAGGACAGAATACTTTGACTCCAGTATTTTAGCAGTGTTAAAGTACTGAGAAACATCTGGAAGAACGGATAAAAAGAGATAAATGTTTAGCTTTGTTATGAGTAACACACTAACATACGATTAGGTTGTAATGGTTGTAACTTAACAAAACTGTTGTATGAAATATTTTGTTTAGCATTCATTAAAAACTGCTAATGTGGTTTTTCATGGACTATATTTTTATGCATGTCATTAGTGGAATACAAATATGCAAAAAAGCAAACAGTTTGGTGTTATAATGTGAAAAGAGATTTTACACCAATCTTATTTTTAATTTGTATGGGAACATTTTTACCACAAATTCCATATTTTAATAATACTATCCCAACTCTATTTTTTAAACTCATTTTGTCACTGTTTTGTAACAGAAACACTGTAAATATTATAGATGTGGTAAACTATTATACTTGTTTTCTTATAAATGAAATGATCTGTGCCAACACTGACAAAATGAATTAATGTGTTACTAAGGCAACAGTCACATTATATGCTTTCTCTTTCACAGTATGCGGTAGAGCATATGGTTTACTCTTAATGGAACACTAGCTTCTCATTAACATACCAGTAGCAATGTCAGAACTTACAAACCAGCATAACAGAGAAATGAAAAAACTTATAAATTAGACCCTTTCAGTATTATTGAGTAAGAAATGACTGATGTTGCAAGGTACAATATTTAGCTAATACAGTGCCCCTTTCTGCATCTTTCTTCTCCAAAAACACAAACCACAAACTTTTTCTCATTAGAAATACAAATATTGAGGTGCATTTATTTTTTACTTTAAAATGATTGACAATCTTATTTTTAAAACAACGTTTCAGTATTTTTCTTTTTCATGCTGTGTTCCACATCAGCTTCCTTTTCTCAAGAACATATTAATACCAACCACATTGTATGGAAAATTTAAAGTTCTCAATTCTACAAATGGATTATCCCTTCAGCTGGTAGAGTGAAACAAATAGGAATTGTAAAATAAGCCATATAACTTCCTTGGCCAATCAGGATCATGCATGAGAAATGGATGCACCAGAGTGGTAGGTCATCCTCTAGGGACAAAATAACATAGCAGACCTTCACTGGAGTTGTTTACTGTTGGCTAGTATATTAAAGCTAGTTTCCCTAACTGCAAAAGTTAACTGGTTTATGCCAAGTGAAGTATTTTGTCTTTTCTACCTAATGTCTCCCAGTTTAGAAGTGTTTGTGGCAGGACAGCAGTATGTCCTAAGTATGTGCTGTGAGATGCACTAAAATTTTCCTATTTTCTGCTTTTGCAAAGAAGGGAATTGATTGTGAATTCTGAGTGTGATTGAATATGGCAACATCAGAATAAAAGCCCTATGAGATTAATATTAGTTTAAAAATCCATAACAACTTTTCCCCAAAAGTAGAAAAAAGTACAGTCATAAAAAAAAAAAACAAACAAAACCAAAACCAAACAACCGAAATGCAACTGTGCTGCATTTTCTTCGCTTCAGTACTCCTTACATCTCAAACCAGCAGTGGTACAGTCTGATGACCTGGTAGCAAGTGGTTGTCTGCTGTCCAAGATATTGCAGGGGTAAAACTTGAACTGTCCTAAAACTGGGTCAGTCCAGCTTTTTGTGGGAACTGAAATCTAGAACTGAAATTCCAAACATTTGATACCACAAACTTTGTGTCCCTTGGTAGGCTGTAAAACATAACATACTAAAGCAAAGAAAGTGCCACATCTAAATGAATTCAGCACGACTGCTGTACTTTTAACAACAGTGAAGTTAGAATTTCAGAAGTAGCTCTGTGTGATCTTATACTCAAATTCATAGAGATAATAGACAGGTTATTTTAAGTAACACTGGAAAGATCACCACAATCTTGTCTTCTATGTTATTTTACTTTAAAGAATGTAACTACAGGCGCTTTTTAGAAGTTTCAGATGGTAAATATTATGCTCAGGGCATGCAAAAGTCTTGATTAAAAAAAATCTATGTGCCACTAAATATGAAAGCACAATTAAAGAGCAATTTCAGAGGTGAACATTTATGGTAATAAAAGACAAAGTTTGGTCAGCCATTGGGGTTGTGAGAATTTTCTTCTTATCCTCAATTAGTTTTTAATCCTCCCCTTCCTTTCTTATTATTTTATTTATTTTAATTTTAAATTCTGCAACATATTATTCTGTTGTCGGTGAGGTTTCTACAACTACCAGTTAAGAGCTATGTAGTAAGACCTAAGCCAAATCCATCTCTGCTCTTAGGGTTTTTAGCAAATGGTAATAATATCCACCACAAGCTGAGGGCAGAGTGAGCTAGCAATTCTTACAGCAAAGGCTCCAAAGTTAAAAAAGCAAGAACTGTTTACACCCAGGTGTGTGCAGTGTGTGTGTGTAAATAAACACAGTAAGGCATACTTCATTTGTGGAATCCTATTCTTCCATTGAGAGGAAGTCATCAACAAAAAAGTGTAATTATCAGACTAGCTTAGCTTCTCTTTTTTCCAACTGTATTGTGTAGCTGCACCTGAATGAACCCTTATCTCGCCCATCAAGGATACCTAAGCTAAGTATCAGTTTAACTTCAAGAACACAAACTGTTACTGCAATTAGTTCTATACTAATTCAGCAGTGATGTTTGTCCTGTATATGCTTTTTACTAACCAGGGGTAGTACATCCATACCATCTGTAGAATATAAACAGAGTAGGAAAGAGGAAACTTTGCAAACTCCTTTATGACACACAAAGATAATTGCCCTAAACACAAATTGCTTGTTAACTCTCTATTCTTTCACAAACAGCCTCTGCTAAAGAAGCACTCATTTTTACCATTCACCTTTGCACTTCAGTGTCATAGGAAACATATTACCATTGAACAGCACTGATAACTCCTGCCATGTCCAGAAAAATAGAATGTAAACTGTTTACTGTTTCAGTGTAGACTGTGTCTTGATCTGGTCACTCCCTTGTTGGACTATACTGCTTCAAAGGGGGAAATCAGTGGCTGTGGAGAAGTTGCACAATCATTTGTAATTACAATACAGTAGATGGCAATAAATGTCTCTGAATGAAGTCACTGATTCGAAGAGATAATTAGAATGTATGCCTATCTGACCCCAGTTCCTGCTAGCTTTACTTAGCCACTATGCTACCAGTATCTTTGTTTTGATTAGACAAATAAACTCTATATTGTATTAACAATAATATTTAAAACAGTTGCAGAAATAAACGTTTGGTCCAAACTGGAGAGTTTCAACACTCTTCTGTTTACGATGAGGTTCATTTACTATAACAATGGTTTCTTTTTCCAGGAAAATCATTTCATTGAATTTCCACTGGTGTTAAGACCTTAACACTTAGCCTAGGCATCATGCAATTCTAGATATCCTCTTCAAGAGAGAAAATTAATTACAGAGCGAAGGAAACCAAAGCGCTTATCATTTGATCAAGTCATTGGCAAAAGTGCTTCACAATTTTTTAAAGCCAAAAGGTGCCTTGTACACCTGCTCAGAGGTCTCATCAATTTTATTTGAGCAAAGTGAGTTCTTTTAAGGTTGTCCAAGGAAAAAGGTGGCAACTGTGATGGGGAGGCAAAAAGAGAGAAAGATGTGTTGCAAGCTTTTTATCTTGATCTGACTGTTTGTTTTTGTACTGATGTATGTAACGAAACAAAGAGGATTTAATCGTAGTAAATAGAAGTGTATTGGCACCCAGAGGAATCTCATTTTCTCTCTTACAAGTCCTTTTTGTTTCAGGTTGCAGCATCTTTTCAGTCTATCCATGAGGCCGAGTTTCTTACCTGGGGCTTAAATTTATGAGGCATGAAGCTCTTTTGTTTTGACAGGTGCTCTTTGCTACACATTGGCCTAGCATTGTGGTGCTAATACACAATACAAACTTCAGATATGCTAATGGCTGTAGTTACCAAAATTCTGTCAGTAATGACTTTTATTAGCTTTCCTCACTTTTAGGGCTTAGGAAATAGTGGTAAAAACAAATTGTGCCAACAGAAGAATGAAAAAGTTGGTGGACTGTTATGCATTGCATGGATTTCTCAAGTTTCTGCAAAACCTCTGGAGTAATGAGAATACCATAAACTAGTCTGTAAGACTCAGATCATAACCTCTGGCATAGTATAGCCTCATGCAAGGTGTTTCAAACATAAAGAAAATGTACAGAGCAAACTTAAAATCGTTCTTTAATTATACAGGTTTCCAGCAATTCCAGAAAGGGAAAGCCTTTTTTTGCTGACCAGCTACCCTGTAAATAACATATTATTTATGTGTCTAGATACTTACATATCTCCTAAGTGAATCATAGATAAAATTTGATGAGTAAATTATAAATACCTATTTCTATTTTGTCAATTGAGTAATGTGGAGGTGATGTATATGTTTTTTGTGTTTTAGAAGGTACTTTAAGGGCTCCAACTGTGGTTAAAAAGCCTGAAGGAGCAAGGAATATTGGGTGTGGACAGAAAGTTAGGAAAAAAGAAAATAGACACCTTAGTAATATTTTGTAATTAGAGCATAGAAATTAAATGAAAGGTACAATGTAGTAAAATTATTAGTAAATAATAATTCAATAACAATTGGTTTCATTGTTCTAGTGATTTCAAACCAGTTTTAGAAGACTGACTTTCTCAGCGGCTTGACTTTTGTTTTCTACACTTGTCTTTGTATTTTGAATGAAAAGAAATTGCAGCTGTGCAACCTTGTAAAAACAAGAATGTGTCATTTCTCTCTAAGCTATTCAGATCTCAGTGTATCTGAACTGTATATAAGAGGCCAAAATTCTAGTAACCTGGACATGATGGCATCAAACATTTTTATATGGCATTATATTATATATTATATTAATGTGGTTTTATTTTTCTCATATCTAATTTAATCTTACAAGTAAACTTTGGGAAAAGTATTCATTTTGCTGTCCACCGAGACACTGGCTAGAACAGTATGTCATCCCCACTTTGAATAGCTATAAAAAATTATGTTCTTCTTAACCTTGTCACTTTGAAGAAGACTGGCTTGCCTATTATGATTAGAGCAAGCCAACCTGAAAACAGAGTGCTTATCTGAAACTGTAGGGTTTTAAGGCTCAACTTTTTTTTTCTTGTGGAAGAAAACTGACTTTTTTATCTGTCTGAGAAACCTGAGTACCTTAACCTCTGGTTTGGGGTTTTTTGTTTGTTTGTGTGGTTTTTTTCTGTTATGTTTTGTTTTGTTTCATTTCATTGCATTTTGTTTTTCCTGGAAGGGACATTTGATAATTGAAAACATAACTCTGCATACACAACTATTTGGATGGAAAACATTTGATCAGTTTTATTTACAGCTTCCAAAACCAACATTCAAGCAGAGACTCCTACAGGGAGAAAGAGCTTTTATTAAGACTGTGAAAATTGGAGGGGAAATTTTGCCTGGGACTACCAACACCAAGCCTACCCATGGCTGAACTCTTACGAGTTATATTAACTTAGTGCTGGTAGGTGCTTGTATTTCGAGGTTTCTTCCTGATATTCTATGTTTAGCTCCATTAGGTACTTTGGAAGGCTGAAGAGCTGAGTGAATCCTGCTAAGATTTGACCTGTGTTTTCTGTGTCTAGATGCTGGTTGTCTGCTTTTTAGTATAGCCATCAGCTTCTCTCAGTGAACTGGGTAGAAAGGAGAGAGGAAAGCCTTCTAAGATTATCCTAATTCTGTTATTTCCTGTTTAAAGCCATAGGGTTTTTGTAACCTTACATAGTCAGATGGACCTAAAGCCTTGCAATTCAAGTCAAAATTTACATGAAAACGTATGCAAGAAGGACCACTGATAAAACTTACTAAAAGTGAATAAAGACTGAGCTTACTAAGCTAGTTGGTGAATGTCTGGAGTACAGTGAAATGTGCCTCAAAGTGTGTCTATGTTAAGCTTGGAATCACTGAAGTGCCTCAGTAGCTTTCAGCTCCAGCTTGCTCTACTGTTGGTGAAGCTTTCCTGCCTGCTAGATTGGTCACTAAATCAGGTTTTGGTGAGGACTACAAAGACTAAGAACTAACTGGAGAATAGTCCAATGTCCACCAATAAATGTTTTCTTTGTTTGTTTTTTCACAACACTGAAGTTCTTGGATGCAAGTGCTGTCAGACTGAGGGACGTTTAAGAACATAGGTGCATTTCTTTGTAGGAGCTGAGGATCAGGGTCAGCAGAGTTGCAGCTTTATTCCACCATGTGGAATGATTCCCTTTTTCACTTCCTTTTCTAATCAACACTAAAACTGGAACATAAGGACAGAAAAATTATATCAGAGGGAAGTTACTGCCAGAAGTTTGTGGAACAGAGTTATTCCATAGGTCTTATACAAAGCAGCTTCCTACTCCTCACCGGTCTGAGTTCTTTCTACAATATTCAATCAAAAGTCCTTTGACTTGATAGGGGAGATACCTAGTATGGGGGATTGCAGTCTAATCTATGCATATGATTTATCCCGGATTAAAAAAATAAAAAGTCTCTATAGACCTCATCCTTGTCCTTTGGTCCTGTTATTTTCTGGATTTGTCAGTGAGACTCTATCACCTTGTCCTTGCACTTCCTGCATACTACTTCCTTTTTGTTCCTTCTTAACTCAAGCTGACACAGTACTTT
Organism: Myiopsitta monachus; assembly: GCA_017639245.1. Classification (NCBI taxonomy): domain Eukaryota; kingdom Metazoa; phylum Chordata; class Aves; order Psittaciformes; family Psittacidae; genus Myiopsitta; species Myiopsitta monachus. Next base: position 28,192,513 of record CM029924.1, read on the forward strand.
CCTTGAAGTCTCTTTACAACAGGTTTGTCCTAGTTGTTTCACAACACTTACAGATTCATAGTGTGCTACAAAATATTTAATTAGATTTGTCTAGTTGTACTTATTTGCTACTTTGAGGCAGTGTTTTGTTCAGCCCATATTCTCCTTGGAAAAACACAATCGATGTGTGACTGTCAGTGCATAGCTTCTGGAGTGTAAGCTTTATAGCTATTCTCATGAGACTGCAAAATCTACCTTGATTTCAAGTCTAATCTATGTTTTCCTTCTTTCACCCTTCATCTTTTATTTCTAGGGACTGCTGGTGCAAGACCTGCAACTATAGGCTATAACTACTATAAGCAGTGGAGAGCCACCTTCATAGCAGTTTGCCTGCAAATTGTAGGAGCTGAAATGAGAAGCTTGCAGCTGACAAGCCATCCTGCTAAACGAAACCATCTTCTTTCCCCATTTTCCTGAAGACAGATGAACTCTCAAGAATTCCACAAATAGGGAGAAATACAGGAAAGGCATTACATTTACCGTATTTGTTCTTTTAAAATATGTTTGCTCTTTTCCGGAGTTTTATAGCCTCCTCCATCTTATTAAGTAGAAACCCAACCCTAGCTTAAAAAATGCAAGGGCAAAACTTTGGGTGCTAGGAAGTCTGATCACATCTCTGATTTGGCTCTTGAAGGGTTAAAATGCAAACCAGAAAGCTCACTTTTCAGGGAGATCCTAGGAGTTTAAGTGGCAATGGGAATTTGGACTTACTGCTGGGATGGGAAGTTGGATGGCAAGGTTCAGCTCTTATGAGGGAATCTAAGAGTAAGCTAAGAGGCCAGAAGGTTAAAGGGCAGTGCTCAGGCTTCCTATCGGTTCCAGAGACTTCAAACATTCAGGCATTCAGTGGCTGGATTCCCTCATGACAATCAGATGAATGGCCAGTAGGGACGCAGAAATAAAACTGATCCTGCTTTCACCTCAGTGTAACTTGTAACCCACCCTCATTCATTTAAATGGAGGTAATAACGAAACAATATTTCTACTGAAAGTCACAGGCAAGAAGAATTAAAGAGAAAAACACAATTTCTAAATGTCTTTAAGCCAAATTCCCTGTATTTTGAACCGCAAGCGAAAAGGTAGATAAAATCAGTACATGCCCAGAGAGCTCTGACTATTGTATCTTTTGCCATGTATGTGTGCAGTAAGCTATATTTTGCACTAAATATAGCTTTTTGGAGGACATGGTTTACTAGAGCTTCTTAGAGAACATAGCTTAGAGGGTTTAGTGAAGATCATAGCACAAGCCTTAGTAAATTACAGCAGTAAAACTGGAAGTTAGGAAAGATGAGGAGAGCTGTTGCAGCAATCAGTCGGCAGAAGAAAGACTAATTAAAACCATAACATTTATTAATGACCCCAAGCAGCTAGGCAGTATGTATGGTTCTGTGTACTGCTTTTGGTTAGGATAAAAAAATGTATTCTGAGTTGTGATTTGTTACAAAACCATGCACAATTTTTTTATTTCCCTTTCCATTGCAGATAACAGAAAGGTGAGAATATCTGTGTTCACTATTCCATCTATTTTTCCAGTTGCTGTTTTTTTCTCCCCAGTTCTTTCATTTTTGACAGCATTACAATACTTCTATTTCAGTTAGGCTGTTTCTATGATGAACAAAATAGCACCATATTGCCTCCTGGTCTCCTGATGATCTCTACACTAGTTTGCTTTCAGTCCCTTGTGTTTGTTTTCAATCACTGTTCCTATATATTTTACTATTTGACTGGATTTGCATTTTCTTGAGAAATGGCTTCTATAATTTCTGTTTTCTGTTTCAGCAGAGGAATGAAGACTTCATTTCTAGATTCTACGTGAGCACTAGCACACTTCAAGAAATTTGTATGCAATCTTTCTTGCAACAGCATTTTCATCACAGTTTTTAATGCAGACTAAGTGACTATCCCCTGCATGCTTTCATATGCTGGCTTGTTTACAATAATACACATGCACAGCTCCTGTTCGAACCCCCCCATAAAATAAAAATTAGAGCTCTGCTTTTCTTTTCTTTGTTCAGCAGTCTGAAAGTTCAGCACAAAATGAATGAAAAAATGAAAAATTTTAATCTAGGTGTTTTAGTCATGACTAGAGGGACTTCTATGCCAGAGTTTGACTGTCTTGCAAACAGCTTACTGCAATGCTTGTAAAAATCTATTTTTGACTGCTTCTGTTTGCATTTGCAGAAGACAAAAGATTTATTCATAATCTCATATGCTGTGGCATATGAGAAATGGAAGTTTGACAACAGATATAAGTAACAAGGGATTTTTTTTTTCAATTGTTTTTTTTTGGCAGGAAGCGATGGGGGAGACATAAAAAAAAGAAAAAAAAAGAAAAAAAAAGAAAAAACTGTAAACATCAGATCTATATAATGGATCTTTTAAACCAAGATACATGAAATTTAGCTCCCTGGGTGCTGAAGCAATATATATGAGACTAGTTACTATGATTCACAAAGAGACATCTTGCCGTTTAAATACATTTTCAGCTACAGCAGCTGTTTTGATTCATAATCTGTGCTATAGGAAGGTTTATTTTAAAATACCAAGCAGGGGACAGGGCATTCAAACATCAATTACTTAACTGAGAGGATTCAAAACCTGAAGTGCTTGAAACTGAAATGAAACACATGGCAAATATTTAGCTTTCTGTCACACAAGGGATCTGATCCTGCAAGCTGCATGAGTGCAAAAATCCAGTTTGTCTGCAGTCAACAGGTGAAATTCTGACATTATTGTCATCAACTGAAATCTTTCCTTTAGCTTCTACAGGACTGATATGACCACAGTGATGCTCTCTGAGCGAGGCAGGATAAGGTCTCTGAGTCTTTAAGTTCTTGTAATTTTAAATTGGATTCCCTACAGGCTTGTAAATGTAAGATTACTTAATGCTGTTCTTTGGAGGTGTTGGAAGAATGACAAAGAATGTCATACCTTCAGTCTCCGGGAAGGAGTGTTTGAATATTTGCATTCAACTCTTGCAACTGTAATTCGAGCCAGTCCACATCAGCACTTCTTTAAGAATTTGCATTCAGTTCTTCATGCAACTCAGTTGCAACCTATATATGGCAAAGTAAGATTACAAAAAAAACCCCAAACCAAACCACAATAACAACAAAAACCCAACAAAAAAAACCCAAACCACCAAACACAAAAAAACCCTAAGCAATGCCCTCTCCCTTCCCCCCCCCCCCCAATCCCTCACATATATGGACATATATATATAAATATAACCCTATATCCTCTCAATCCCTTTCCCAAATCAATATATAATTTTATCAGGGAGGAAAATACTGGTCAGTAACTATTAGCTTCTTCCTGTCTTTGGTAAGTCAGCACAAGTCCTGATCTGCCAATGCAAGCATCACCACCAGTCACACCACATGCAGGATTCTTTCGCCATGCTTTTGATCACTCACATGTGAGGATTGCCTGGAAAAATGATTTGCAGGATCGAGCTCAGACAACACCTGGAGTTCAGATATACAGATGGTTGAGAGGAACCTGTACGTGGCGCTCAAATTATTTTGTTAAGGGTGCCATCTCCTGGTAGCAATTTGCTGAGCTAATCTTTGCCCCGCAAGCTTGCTAAATAATTATACTTTCTATTTTAATACCATAACACTGAAGAGAGGTAAACAAAATAATTAAGACTGTTTTGTCTGCTAATTTTGGTTTTTATTATTTAGTAAGGCACATTAAAATAGGAAAAAAGCTCTTACTAAACAGTAGTGCATTTTAGAACACAGCTTGCTGGTTATAGACCTGGTGCTTTTTGAAAAGATAACATTTTTTTCCACTCAAGTTGCTTTCACTTATTTCTTTCATAAATATCAAACAATATATAACTGAATAAAGGTAGATGATACTAACAGAAGGCAATGGGTCTGCATATCAGAGCAGATCCTATGCCGCCACATTTTGGGGAAGCAATAGTGCAGTTCAGAGTGGGTTCAAAAATGTTTGAAAAAGAAGCAAAGGAATGGTACGCTGGAAGAGACTGGCGCTGTGCCTAAGTCAGGAAGAAATATGCCTCAAATTTTGAATGGGACTAGTATGTCTGAATGTCATGTTCAGAGCCTTGCAAGGGCTCACTTTGCAGATCTAGGAAATAAAGTGTTCATATATTTGGAAATACCGAGACATTACAATGGAACAAGTAAAATATCCAAATAATGGATCTAATTACTAGATGCTACACTGAAGAAAAATGCTTTTACTGAACTTAACTTAGCCAACAAATTATCAAATTTCACTGATGCAAAAGCATCAGTAGTTTGTATGGAGGCAAAGACATGGTAAAGTAATTTTCTGGAGATCTAGTTATGTTTCTGTTCTGTTCTTGTTATGCTCAGACTTTGCTGATACTGTGAAAAAATATCTCAATGATTTTTATGTACAGAAAGAGTTTGTAACAGGAGTGATGGCAGTTTGTCCTTCACAGACTTCTGTAAGTTTGAAAAGTGCTTGTATACTAGAAAGCTGAAAACCACACATTAGATAATCTAACTTGTAATACTACCCTTGTAAATCGGTAAACTTCTTAGCGATGCTGAATTTGGCTTTTACTGTACTTAGATTTGATACATGAATTCCTGTAGGATAACAGGGCAGCTGTCTTTTCAGAAGCATAAACAGTCTCCAGAATGGATGGATAAGCTTCACTTACAAGTGAGAAAGGGCATGCATTCTGTGTAAGGACTTTGCTGCTGCAGATTCCATTTTGATGCAATATTTCTCTTTTTTCACATTGCTAAGCTTGGAAACCAGCACCAAACTTACTCTACTCTGCACTTGAACAATGTTATCATACTCCAAAGTTTAACCAGCCAGCACCTCCATCTTTCCTCAAGTTTGCCTCTGACTGGAAGAAAGCAGTCTGGTATTTTCATTTGCTACCTATTTACCTGTATTTTTCCATGCTCACCCTGTTGCTATGCAGCATCTTCTCAATCTTCGCAGTGAAAGACAAGACAGAGATGTAAAGGTAACCAGTACTAAACTGGCCACTTCAGAACTGGCCACAGCTGGTTTGCCCTGGCAAACATAAAGACCCTTTAGCAGAAAGGCTTTGCTGGAAATAGGTCTTATTCAACAAATATATGAAGGAGGCTAATCATGGCCAGGTTTGGAAGAACTCACACAAGAATCACATAGGAAGATATTCCAGGGGAAGAGACTATTTTTATTCACGTGGTGTCTCATATGCAGACAAACTGAAATGGCAACAAGGGAAATGAGGAAAAGGTTACTACAAGTAGTGTATGGACTACAGCACAACAATTTGCAAGGGAATGGAGGATTGAACTGCACATGTACAGGAAAAGGTCAAATTATGTAAATGGCAGAATATGTACTTGGGGAACTCTAATGTGGATAGATGCGAGCTACACACTGAATTGCTCAATAGAGTATAGTATCTAGTTGTTTGTGTAAAAAATTTAGCTGAAGATAGAATTGAATTAAACAGAATTAGGAGGAGATTACAGTCCAAATGGTGAATTACAGAGCAAAATGTCAAAGTTTTCAACATATACTAGGGGCCAGATACTGAACAGTTTGAAAGCAAAAGAGTGGTGGGACCAACCAGGAGGAGTACCAAGAAGTATAGAGTAATCAGGAAAAGAAGTCTCAGAAAAATAATTGGCTCACGTCAATTTTTAGGTGGTTTTATATCTTACCTTTCTTTTTGCATCCCCAGTTGTTCCAAAGAACTTTCAGGATCTCATTTATATTCAAATAATGTCAAGGTTTTTTTATGCAAGCTAACCTTTTTACTTCACAGAGACTCTTCGCATGATATGTTAATTACCAATTAAAGGGCTAATCATTTCAGTGAATGTGTTTGAGTAATATACCTCACTATTGCCTTATTGACTAATGCTTTTGAACTGAAAGTGGAGCTTTCAACACTCTATCCATTCAGCATTATTTTAAAATTTAGCTAGAACTAGCTGCCTGTAGTAGCTTGGCAGCACCACACTGTGAACTCCGCTGACTAGAAGCTGCCAGAAGTACTATATCAATTCCTAAATGTTGGCCATCTCCTTCTATATTTAAAAAGAAGTTATTGCTTTGTTATGGAAATCGAAGGCAGAGGGGAACCTTATTGTTCTAAAACATGGAGTAATTAGCAGCAGAGGTGGAAACTCTGAGACATTCATTATATCATCAGACAGGAGGAGACTTAGTACCTATATTATAATGAATTATTGTATTTTCACATTAAAAATGGCATAGTAGACTGCATATTACATACTTGGTATATGCCTACGGCTTTGTAAAATCAGAGCAATCACTGATTAATTTTGAGAAAAGCCTCAGGCCTTGGTGCGCGTCCCAGTTAAGGGGCTCATTTACGCAGTTATCTAAGATGACCAGTAGGTGGCAAGGTACACAAATGCACAAAGATGCTGCTGTGCCTGAAGGGCTACAAACTGTGTGAGAAGTACTTAGCAGGAAGCCTGAATAGACCGTGACACAAAAAGCCATCCCTCTGCTGAAAGACAGCCTCTAGCATATCAGCATTTTCATTTTTCTCTAAGGATGATTCCTTATTAAATATTTCAGTTTATAATAAAGTCTGCACTGCAGTGGAAATCGGAAGTTGTTAGCAAGTATCTACTATAAAAAGCAAAAGTATGAAACAGATATTGGGAGTGAACTAAAATCACACCACCCTTTGTTTCCCAGTTATCATGCAAATCAGACAACACAAGGTCTGGTTACTGGATGGCTCAGAAAATTGGCAATACCGTGGAGTTTTTGTCTTTGACCATTGGTTTTTCTTCAATCTAGGATGGCAATAGTTCCCCACTTGGCTAAAAAGAGATAATTTTGGCGGTTTCAGGCAAACACATGAATGTCCACATCATAAAATGATGGCAGCTACTTGGCAAAGTGAGTTGGAAAGGAAAGCTGAGGCTTTGTCTGAACAGTGAATCTGTGCTACTTATGTAAATTTAGTTAGTGAATTTAGTTAACATGTTATTATTGTATAGATCTAATCATAATTGTATACTTATTTCTGTATTTAATCTCTACAGCTACAAAAGACTTTTGTGCTCATATAAATAGGTCTACTCTAGAGGCTGTGCCAACAAGATTTCACTGGTAAAAAAACCCAGCTTAGCCAACAAAAGAGTACAAATGTTGAGAGAGGGTTAAGAGTAATAAATTCGTAATTTCATCACCCTTAAGGCTATGAATATGTGACTAAGTCTGTGCAAAACAAATTAGACATGGAGTATGCAGACCACCATTTTAAATACCGGTGGTAAAGGTATTAAAGCATGAAAAATACTGCAGTATTTATGATACTAGTTCTGTACAGTCTGTACTACCTAGCCTTCCTACTCTGTTGTCTACGTCCCAGGGCCAAGCAGCTATTATCTTCATAGGTTATCTGCTGTAACAGTGGAAGAGCTATTAGAAGAAGCAATCTTCTTCCTTCTGTCCAGAAGCCTCCTCAGCATTCTTTTGAGCAAAAGCATTGCAATACTGCAATACTGACAATCTACAGTAAATCTGGATCCAGAGGTCTGTGAGATGCAAAAGTAACTGCATGCCTGCAAAGGCTCGTGCAAGGGCAAGGGGCCTTGAGGCTTTTAAACAGAAGAGCAGTGTTCCCTGCCCCAGGCACTGAACCCTCAGCCACAAGATGCTTCCAGGGACAGGCAAGGTCAGTTTTGGCTGGAAGGCTGTGAAACAAGATGCAGAAGTAATCATAGTCCTAGTACAGTCACTGACACCTCTACTTTCTTGATCAGAAGAGTAAATTATGTCATGCAACCTTGCTTTTTTTTTCGTATAGCACTATGAAGGATTTTAGTGCTATCACGCATCTGTGGCACTACTTGCCTATTCATATGTGCATTTTTATTACATTAAACTGCAACATTTTTTTTCTCAATATTCATTGAGAGGTGCTCCACATATTGCACAGGGAAAGGAGAGTCACAGGTGCAGTTTTATATCATGTACTATGAAACTATACCCTACTACGTCATAGTACTTTCTTAGCAATGTATTAAGAGATTTGTGCTGAACAAGCTTGGAAACCCATGAATCTGCCATGGCTAGGTAGTGCTTGTTAAGAGGACTTCAGGGGATGTGCCTTTACTCAGCAGCCAGCATGCAGACACTGTGACCTCTGAGGCAGCTGTGGTTGTAGCTGCAGGAAGTCTGTATATTTACAAGTTCTCTAAATGTTTGACAAAAAAATATTTCTTTGTAAATGGATTGCAGTTCCTACTGCACGCACACAGTGTAGCCTTTCCCTCCCACAGAATGTCCCATCTAAGGGTGCATAATCTTTGGATGCAACCAAACTCAGCTGGAAAGCTGAGAAAAGCATCACGTAGTATGCATGCCTTTGCTTGGCTTTGAGTTCAGATTACTGCTCTCTGCTCTCAAGTCATTCATTTACTTTCCTTGCCAGTTTGCCATCTACAAATGGAGTTAAATATAGAAACCTAATGAGGGGCTGACTGAGAATATTGTACATTCCTGCATATTTTTGTATGTTATATTTTTTAAATGTCATTAATTCCATACAAAACTAAGATATAAGTCAGAATAATGTCTGTCTGTGAAGGTGCTCTTGTTTTGAGAGTGCTTTTGTGGCTGAGATTTTTTTAGCTTGAGCTTGTTTTGAGCAATCCAGTTCACATATTCAAACCTATGTTCCCCAAGCTGTGAAGCATGAACAGTTGTATTTGCCTACTTTCTCACAGACAAGTGGCTAACAGTCATAAATTCATAGAAAAGTTAAAAGAATTGCGCATGGCAATCATTTCAAAAAGGGGAATAGCATTCTGGATACCCAGGAGTTTTGCTTTGTGGTCGTTCGAGTTTCTAAGCATGGATCCTATAACTTTCTCTGAATTTCATTAAAAGATTGACCTTGAAAACCAACAATGTGTGAATTTTTTCCTTAGTGTTTTTCGGAGTTCTGAGAATGAGAAGGGGTATTTCAGTTTTAAATACACATTTTCTGATGAAGATTTTCTTGTTTTCTAGGAATCCTTACAACTTCCTGTTAATGTATATGCATATATAAATATATGCAATTTTTTTAGACAAGGGAGGCTGTTTTCTGGCCACAATGAATATGAAAAGGCCATAATCAGACTCAAAGCAGCTAATCTTGATGATTAAGATTAAGGTAAAGTCAAGTTCAGCTCAGGAACATAAAATGTGCTCCTTATAAAGAGCTCCTTATTTCCCTATGAAAGCCTTCAGTCATTCTTTTTCTACTCATAGATCTCCTTTTGCCTATTAGAGGTTTTCCAGTCAGATGCTCTGGGCCAAATGCATACTCGAACTTTTCATCACTTTGTGCTATGAATATTCTTGAATACTCATTTGCTTGAATGTACTTCCTTTTAATGGGTTAAAGAATAAGGCCTGTAGATATATATATATTTTACACAAGCATGGGTTTTTAACATCACCTTAATTACTAATTTTACTAGGATTCCTATTCTTAACACCTGTAGTGATCATCTGTGGTGAGCGGAGGTAGCAATACAATGCCATGAGCTAAAGTGGCAGGGTTAGAAGTCGCAGCAGTCCTTACTCACTGAGGAGTTTAAATCCTATTTCATAAAGAATCAGGAAGCCCAAGACACCTAGAAATCCTCAGGAATTCAGACTTGCAAGCTCAAAATTCCCTCTTGAGAAATGCAGTTAAGGACTCTGACACATGACTTCTGGAACACCTGGCTACAGGAGGGTAATGCCCTCACTCTCCCTCCTGCCCTTTTCCCAGATGTCTCCCAGTGGCAGGGCTGGCAGAACGGAGCATCGCAGCTCTAATTCACGATCAGGCAAATGAACTTAAAGATTAAGATTAAAATTGTGCTTTTCAGTGTCAACTAGACAAGTTGAAATGTTCTATTTTCTCTCTAAGGCCAGTAACAAACAGCTGGGGGCTGAGACAGTAACATCTTAAACTGCTGCAGCTGTTTACTTGGTAAATATGAGCCAGGTCCCTCAAGTCAAATTTCATTTTTTCTTAAGAATATGTCAGTGCACTTTCCACTTATTAAATTTAGTGACCTAACTGCTCAAAATTAACTCATGTTTTTGTATGCCTATGTCAACAGAGGAACAAGAATGAACTATTTGCTTATCAAAGGGTAATTATTAGGACTTTCTAAAAAATCAGTTCCCATTAAAAGTGTAAGAGGTCGTCACCAGTAAGTCATTATTCATTTTGGAAGTTATATAGGAAACTATTTAAGTTATAGTTGGCAAATGTATCATAAACTCATACTGGAAAATAGTTTGCTGTGAATGCTCCATCACTGGTGGTGTTCAAGGCCGGGTTGGACAGAGTCTTGGGTGACATGGTTTAGTGTGAGGTGTCCCTGCCCATGGCAGGGAGGTTGGAACTAGATGATCTTAAGGTCCTTTCCAACCCTAACTATTCTATGATTCTATGCTTCTATGCTTCTATGAATACAAATACTTCAACAGAATCTGCCAAATTTTGTCAAACTTTGGCACCACACATGTTCTTACAGATTTCAGTATTTGCCTTAAAGGCACATTTTCATTATGCCCATTTTCCTTATAGCTCTCCTGGTTGGCACCCTGCCTGGCAGACTTCTGCAGCTTGAGGCGTAAGGTTCTCCAGGCTCACAGCAGAGATAGACACCCTAGAGTGTAGGTTCTTAGTGCTTGGGTGCCCAATCAAAACATTCAATTTCATGGGATTTGTAGATGTGCCTAGTGAGGCAGCAAAATAGTTTACACTTCTTAACACTGTGTCCTTCACCCAAGCAAAGCAAAGATAAGGGAAGAAGCACAGACAAATACTAGCTCACCCAGTAGAGCCTGATTTCATTATTCATTTGCTGCAGTTACTAGGAATGACCTAAGCAAAGAGCAAGGCAAAACTCTGTATCCTACAGAGGTGTCAAATTTGTCACCACTGAAAAGTACCTGATCAACAAATACAATTCCTCTGGCTTGCATTCGATTTGGTTGAACCCTTCCATCTGGCACATGCACAGTAAATCCCAGGAATATGAGACTTTTGGTTCAGATGCCATAGGTCTGGTCATGAGGTAGAATGTGGCCGGTGCAGTGTGCGACTGGGTGACTGGCCTCCTTTGCTGCTAGAATGAATTATAGTCTTATCTTTTTAGAGAAACAAAGAAAAAAATTATCTCAGTGAAAGTGATAAGCTGAGCAAGGTTTGGGTGCTAAACAGCTACAAGGACTGGGATCTGGTTTATCTGCATGAAGCAGAACTTTTCCAAGAGATCAACACCTTAGTAGACCTATCTGAATAATACTGCACCATAATGCATAGCTACTCAACTCTGATTTTTCCCCATGACTTAGGGACTGAAGTAGTATATGTGGGTTAACTTGCCTAGTGGTTCATTTTGAAATTTTCCCTTGCAGTTTTCTTTTTTTTTTTATTTTCTCCAGAATTTCATGAGAGGGCAAGTAGCTGTTCCCATTATTCCAGTAAGGATATGCAGTTTTTTCAGCTTATTATCCATTTCCACATTACCTCTGTGATTTCATTGTCCAGGTGTCCTGGTTTCAACACCACAACACCAGGATAAATTCAGGTGTGCAGAAGAGGTGTCAACTTAATCTAATAATGTAAAATAAATAACCTGTTTCGTTTAACTTCTCAAAGAACAAGACTGTTGCTGACACAAAAAAAACCCAGGTGGTTATTGCCTTGTCATTAGGCCAGGATTTACAAATTTCTAATCACTAGAGAGGTGAGACTTTAGGAAGGCTTTTCACTAGTGAGATGTAGAAGAAAAGAGAGAGGAAGAAAGGGGAAGGCAAAATATCCAACTAGTTTTGGAGAAATCCTGTTAAGCTGAGAACAAGAAGGTCTGGTGTAGAATCTGAGACACTGGGAGACAAGACCCACTGACAGGAATTCCCTTCCATGGGAAGGTGTGTATAGATGGTCACGTGTGGCTCAGCAGCTGTGTGACAGTTGAGCTGCACAAGTTGTGTAAGTATATGCTTTTTGTTTATCTTGTTTGCTGAGTTAGTAAAACTGCCTGGACAAGACATGGAATTAAGAAAGTGTATCTGAATGAATAAAAAAGATGGTAGAAGTGAAAATGGCAACTTAACATATATCAGAAGTTTTAGCCTCCAAGTATGTGTTGGCTACTTGTCTGCACTCCCCAGCTGTTTTGACACAATCAACGTGTCTACAGATGTATGATTATGTGCACACATGTGCTTGATATGCAAATGATATGCAGTATCACACGAGAAAAGGAAATATTATCAATAGATCCTCAGGTCAATACTTATGTGCAGTGTAACCACTGCTGGTTTTGTTTCCATGACGCACGTGCAGGAACTGTTTGCCTAATGGAAAATGTAAAGTCCACGGAAACATTACTACAGAGCAGCATACCATTCCTTTTTCCTGAGTAATATGAGCAAAGGAAAATCATGTAGGACAACGCAATCCCAGATTTGCCTCAGTACACTTTGATGCTGATGTATCTGGAAGCACAAGTTTCCGTTTAGGCTTTGAGTTAGGAATCAGTGAATTCATCTGTCTTCATCGGTCTGGCTGAGCTGCAAACAGTTCAAATTTCACAGTGCAACAGTTTTGAATGGCAGCAGGGAAAATTTTAATTTATTATATTGGCTAATGGCAGATTCCTTTTTGAAAAGCAATGAGTATTTGCACAGAAAACTCTCTAAAGCGATGAAGCAAGTTTCAGTGCTCAAGAAAAAAAAACAGGCACAGGGAGGAAAAAAGTATAATACGCCTGTAATATAACAAGAATTCCACTGAAATTACGTTTAGTAGCTAGTCAGAAAGTTTCTCAGAGTAGTAATTTATTTATACTTTTTCCTATGCTCTGTTGGCAAACAGTTTATCAGAAGTGCTTCAGGAGATTAAATATGTTTATCAACATAGATCTGTGCTTAGCAAACCCTTATGCATTCTAAGCATTGCTATGGCAGAAATAGCAGATGATGGGGTTTAGTGCAAGTACTCAACGTCCTTCCTTCGTTAAAAGTTGCACTGTTTTTAATTTTGTCACCCAGCTTCTTAGACATGCTGTTGCCTGTTGGAAAGATGCTTGCTTTTTTAGTCTCCCGACTAGCGTCCATGCTTGAGAACACAGTGCCAGTACGCTATTTGATATTACTGAGAATTTAACTGTGTTGTTGAAAATCACCTGTGCTCAAGTGTTGGTACACTAATTGTAAATAAAACCAAGCCACTATTAAAATCCTGACTCAAACCGATCAGAATGAAAGCCAAGCTCTCAACCTTTGTTACTGGTTAATGTTGAGGAATGAGACAACAAAATTTACGCACTTCTGTGAGGTCATGGCTCCTTACAAAGCACCATGATAGCAGCATCTGAACAAAGTTTATATGATTCTAGTAATTCTCCTCAATTTCCTTTTAGAAAAACCAGTTAATTTGACTTGACTCCTGGAGCTGTTGAAGAACAGAATACAATCTTTATAGGTGAGTCCACCACTGCACCTTTAAGTGGTCTTGCTTTTAAATATATACACACATACACTTTTACTGACAGAAATCTGATAATCATCCTGAGTCTATTTTTATGTTTATTTTACAGCTGATTCAAGATTAAGGCTGAATGAAAAATAAAAACTGATTAGCCAAATTTGGCCTTGTGGGAATGCCCCAACTGAAAATACAGACAGTAAAGCATGGCAGAATAGTCAACACATTTGAACTCTACTCAACCACAACTGTTGCAAAACATCTTACAAGGACAGTGTTATCAGAGAGCTTCCTTCAGCGTCCAGCTCATGAGGAAAATGATTTCTTTTTCGGCAGTGGGAGTACCAGAAAGAGGTGGGAGGAGATAAGTAATTTTTTCACAATACTTTCTAATTTTCTATAAAATACTTCCTGCTCCATTTGAATAAAAATGCTTTTTCTTAATTTATTTTACATTACACACTGTCTGACCAGTAGGGGTGCAAAATACCTAAGAAAAATTCTGATGGCTTTGGTAATGTTAGTATCTGGCATAGATTTCTTCTGGACAAAGTTCTTTTTCAATGAAAGAATGGATTTATCTACTGAAAAGCTGACAATTGTAACATAAAGCCAAGATTTGATCAACAGAGGTTTACCATAAGTGGTTATTAGCTCTTATCATTGCATACTTCTGCCTTTCATCCCATATATCTTTTCTTTCTTAACCTGCGTCTTCAATACCTATATATCAACTAGGATTTTTTTTTCAGAGACAACCTGTGCCATAATTTTCAGCTTGTCACAGTTACTTTGGAACATGTGTTATAGTGCAGCCTAAATCCCTCTCAGAGTTAAACTAATATTAAGTAATAATAAGTAATAATTAGAAATGAAAATTAGTATCTTTAAACTTTTAAGGGTAAGGAGAGCAGGAGAGAGACATGTTACCCTGTCAGTTCAATGGAAGTCAGTGGAAAAGCAGAAGCAGCACACTTCTCTAAAAACTAAATCCCCATTAATGTGTCTTCAACTCCCCCACTGTCCCAGTATGTTTCAAAACTGATTGAACTTGTGATATAAAATCAGTCCAAGTAGGTTCTTACAAAATATGTTTTATAGGTATGCAGGTTAGCTGGCAGCATTTTCCTACCTACCTCTACAAATGCTTCTTAATGCTGAACTAAATTATTCCACCTATTTCTGATGCCATTCCAGGAATATTTTAAACAGAAAGATTAATCAAATTAACCCGTTTTAACAAGATTTTTATTGAAAACATACACAAAGTCAACAAGTTATTTAGCTTCTGAATGTACATTTTAGAGAAAATTCATATTAGAGAAGAATATTTTAAGAAAAGGAGAAATACAACTGACATGCTGCAGTTTACATTACTAAGGCATTTAGGCTTAGGAGCAAGTTATACTATGTGTGTGTGTATCTACATACACAAACACACAAACATATACACACAAGTTACCTGACTTGAAACTGTACAGTGCTATGCAATTATTTTTTGCTGCTTCTATTTTTTCAACACTAAATAAAGCTTTTATCCAAAGTAGAAGTTGTTCACAGAACAGCAGTTATAATCTACTCTTCAAGAGTTTGCTTACAATACTAACGATGCACAAAAAACCCCCCAGATCCTCGTGGGAAAGTTCTCTCTTACCAAAATGAGTCTCAAGTAAGAAAAACACTAGCTTGCAAAGGCACCGTGGAGACAGGTTTTAATACATTAAATACAACATGAATCATTCACAATAACAAGTTTAGTGTTTCTGGGAACTTTTGTAAATACAACACAGTTGGTCACACAAAAATGTTTCTGTTGATTTGTCTTGGCAACTCAGATACATCAACAGTGTAACAGCATAACAGCTTTGTTCCCATCTGACAGAAAATAATGGCAGTTTTGCAAGGCAAACGTTAAACCTGACCGTATGTATTTATTAATTCCACAGTGTTTTGACAGATTAGAGGGGATACAACTTAAAGGATGCTGACACGCTCACTGAGGGCTTTCATTTCTGTTTCTTCTAGCTTGGTGTTTTCATTATGGTTAGCACATGAACTGATAAGGTGTGCCGGATAGTGCAAACCATGTTCTCCTGAATACTGTTCCCATCGGGAGTCATCACTTTCATGGGTGATGTAACGTTCCCCCATTTTACATTCAAGTTCCCTTAAATCTAACCAGGTTTGATAGTCCTGAAACAGAATAACAGCATTAGTTTTAAATTTCCTGAAACAAATTATGTTCCCTGCTACTGTCAAGATTATGCAAAGTGCTATTAACTCTGCAATCTAAAGGTCATGCATTCCTATTACTCCATAATGAAAAAAAATTATAATTAATAAATATGAAATCTGCCGATAGAGATATGTTTTCTCAATCTAGAGGATTGTTCAATAAATTAATCTTATTAACCTCTGCCTTAAGTATATATAGTATATATGGAAATGTTACTGGAAGTTTTGCAAAATGCATGGATAGCCTACAGATTTCCACAATATCTAAGTGAGACATGGTTGTAAAACAATTCCTGACACTAGTCACAAGGTGAATGAGGAAGAAAAATATCTGTATCATGCATGTACATCCTAGTGATCTTTATCAGATAGTGAAGACAGTTGATCTCTATCAGTATATGAACTTAGCCTGAGCTAGAAAAGATCTGCTTTTCCAAACTTAGACGATTACTGTTGTGCTCGAAGAGACTTATTAACCTAAACATCAAGATAGTTTGGAACTCTGTGTGATAGTCAACAGTAAAGCTGGAAACTGGTTTGGCTCTCACACTGGTTAGACCATCATACTCTGAAGCCTGTCATCTGCCTAAAGTATATCTCCAGTTTAAAAATTTATTTTCTTATTCCCACCCAAAGTGTAAATGAAGCTATAGTAATAAAGGCAATCCTAGCCCCATGTAGACTAGCCTTAGCTCACAATCCTGTATCCAGTTTTCTTTTTTTCTCCTTCATCTTGTCTCAACATAAGACATAACCCTGGTCACCTAGCCAAAGCATCAGAAAGCCCCCACGCTGTAAATGCATTAAAACCTTCATTCTCAGTATCTCACATGCTTTGGCCTACTTCATACACATACTCTCAGAATTCACCTCTACTTGCACCACTGTTACCTTTCCTGAACCTACACTGTTGGTCTCTTCTGGAAAAAGGACTCAACCATGGTGCTAGAGCTGATGCAGTACTGCCTCACTTTAGTTCATCCCCACTCACTACTGCATGGTGATAAAAGTGGATGTAGAAAGGTGAAGGACTCTGTCCCATCATGTGAGACAGACAGCACCCCTGCTGCAGACCTTGGCCCAGATCACCTCTCAGGTCTCCAAAGTCTCAGACAAATACATTCTGCAATCATTGTCAGGGAGAAGAGCAGGAAAAAGGCTGGAAAGTGATAAGAAATCTAGGAGGAAAAAAGCAAGCCCAGAAGGAATGTCCCTGGGGAAGGCAGGGTGCAGATGGGAGGCTGCACATATATATATATATATATATATATACCAGCAGGTCACAAGGTACTGGAGCAGGACTCAGTTTTCAGTTCAGATAGAGATTCCTTTAGGATTGTGGATTATACTTCTCATCTGTGCTATGCCTTTGTCACAATTTCCCAGATGTGAATCCTCTGGGAGATACCAGGGGCTGAAGTCCCAGCCTGGCCTCAGCCTGTCCCCATCCCCAGGGAGGGGTCCAAAGTGCCCAGGCCTGGGGCACTGCCCAGCCTACCCTGCTCCCTGGCTGGGGGCAGTGGAACAGATCCTGGCTGCTTGCTACACTGGTTCTAACTTAGGCCTTTAACTTGCAGTGATTTGGCTGCTGCCAGGACCAAAAAATTAACATATGAGGAACAGAAGACAGTGGCTGCTAGCATCTCAAAAATTCCTAACATTTCACTTTTTAATGGGAGATTTCAACTGGAGGTGGCTAATGAGTTTTCCTAGAAAGCATCCAACTTCACTATTTCTTCTGATGACTGAAGTGAAAGCCCATTGATTAGTTTTATTAAGAAGTGAATTGGGGTGGACTCCAGGCAATGAGATAATGTAAGTCAAATGACTATAAGGGTTTTCTTTATACATCATGTTCTCAGTGGACAAACAAGATAAAATATTTTTGTGGTGTATTTTGAAAACGTGAGAGTTTAGTATTGAAATCTAATACTTTAGAAATGAGAACCTGTAGGTAAATTGGTGAAGGAATATAAGGTCCTCAGGATCTGAAAACATCTTCAGGTCTGCAGATATGCTTAGATTCTACTGTGCTTAAAGATGAAAATTTTTACATACTTAAGAGACAAAATGCATAACAAAAATATGGATTTGTAGCTATACCTGTAACCATGGGTGGCTTAATGTTTTGTCCACACTGTAGCGCTTTCTCATTTTCACTTGCAACAAATTATTTATGAGATCAATAGCTGAAAAGAAATAATATTGAAAAATGTCAGTTTAAATATATATTTTTTTTTTAACTAGGACATGCAAACAGATAAAGAGACATGGCAGATGTAAAAGGAGGACAGTTATCCCTTCTTGTTCCAGTGTTTTACAAACTGCAGTCAGAGTTGATGTCCTTGAAGGTACCCATGCAACCCTTCCTAATGGGATTACAACTGTTTTACTAAACAGTTACCTGCTAGCTAGCATAGTCTACCTCTGTGTGTTCATTTGGAAGCATACAGGAAAGACTGAGGATAATTCCCACTAAGTTCCTGTTCAAACGAAGTGAGAACTAGAATATTCTTCAGGTACCACAGTAAACACATCTGTACATATTTCTCTGAGTCACTCAGTATCACTTTTAGGTGACAGACAGCAGCACCTTCCCAGGCAAGGAGTCAGGTTTTGAAGTCACCAGGTCTTGCAACACAAAGCTTGAACAGAGGATTGCTTCTACCTGCCAGTCAGCAGTAGTGGGTCCAATAAAAGTGAGTGGGCTTCTTTACAAATTTCTTATTTTCTGTATTTTTGAAGGATCAATGATTCTCTGGGGTTACAGGTATGTGCTCAGTGGTACCTGAAGGGAAGAGTTCCATGAGTCAACGACCAGTGTACGGAACTGCACCAAATGACCCATTTGGAAAAACCTCTGGGATGCTGCTAAGCTTCGACAGCATCTACTAAAACCTTTTTTTTTTTTTTTTTAAATAAGAAAGAAAAAAGCGTATCATGAAAGGTTAAATTCTATTCTAGATGGTGTTAAATGCTTGGCATGTGGCCTGGGGAAAGCTTATTGGTTTAGAATAATTGACAGGCCACTGGAAATTATAGTATTACTGCAGCTTTCCCATTTCATTACAGTATCTCTTGACTTGTCCAAAGTATGCTGGTTTACATCTTTATGTAGGTGAAGAAAGAGATCAAGTTTCAACAGCAAAAAGCATTTGGTATTTTTTACCAGGAAAAAATGCAATTCAAGTAAAGCAATTTCTTAAGCGTAAGAGTTCTGAGTATCAGAAGTGAAGATGCAAAGTATACATACCAGCAAAGCAACAAAAGGACAGTGCTGTGTAAAGGAAAGAAGAAGCTAGGGAGTTCAATAGAGACAGACTGAGTGCTGGAACTGAAGGATTAAAGGATTTCTTTTGAGATCTGGAATAGTCTGTTAATGAGAAAATTCTGAATTTAAGTGGTGTTTAATTGTAGAGGTTCAGACACTCATGGGTTCTGTGGGACTTTTTAAAGGAAATGAGGAAAGAACCTGGTTATTCTCTCTGTTTCAGCTTACAAAAACCCCATGTTGTCCTGAGAGTATGCTGACAGCCACTACCTAACATAGTTTGGTCTGGCTACAGTTCATATAAAATGGACAGTACACATGTACAGTACATATGACTCAATTTCTGAATAAAAAAAAACCCCATATAATTAATATTTTGATGATTACACTTTAAGTTGTACTGGTTAAAAACACAGGAGAGAAAATAAAATTCAAAAGGCACTTAGTTTTGACATACAACTCAAGCGTGATCCAGAGAACCAGATTGCAACATCTACTGTTAGGACATTAAATTTTTCTGTCTAGGAAGATAAAGCAGGTTTGAAAAAAGGGTAGCAACTACACTGTATTTTACAGTAAATTTTATGAATTTTCATTACAGACTTGATTATTTTTTAAGTAAAATTTTAAAGTAAACCTTGTCAGACATTTTAGGAGCCTTATGAAGTTTGACAATATTTTTCTGTAAAATCAATAATTCAATAAATGCAGAGTGTTAAGAAAGATCACCTATGGTCTGCACATCATCTATAGAAATCCAACAGGTTACCACCAAGAAAGCAACCTGAATGAAAGCTCTGAGAGGATTACGGTACTGTTTTTTCTACCACTTCTATGGGCTCCTCTTTACTTCCCATGAGTTAAGGATAGCAGCAGCCAGCTGAGGGCTTATCAAGTTCCATTAGCTGCAGACTTTGTTAGAGGGCATAAACTAGGCAACTACTCCAGTAGCATGACTACTGGTCATTTACGTTATTGCTCAGCAGGATATCCAGCAGGAAGATTCAAATCCAACTTTAAGAAGCTATATGCCCCCTTGATTTTCTTTAGTTGCCTTTTACAGGGAAGAACCTCCAAAGTTGAGGTTTGTGTTTCTAAACTGGTCACAGCAGTTTATCTGCATGGCAAATAATGAACTGTAGTAAAGACTCAGTTACAATTTTCACACTATGTATTAAATTAACACATGGCAATTACAGTTTTCATAGGGATGATTGCTTTAATTCACTTAGGATGTGACACACATTAACAAAAAAGTTTATGAAATACCTGAAAACACTATTCTGAACCTACCACTTGTTTAGTCCTACTACACAGACTTTAACTTTTCATGTTATAAAAAAGAAATCACCTTAAGAATATCAAGAAAGGCAGTCCCAAATTAACAAAAGATTATTTCAGTCCGTAATTCTTGAAGTACACCCATAATATTAGCTGCTCTTACATCTACCACTTGTAAAAAATTAAGCTGCTGCCATTAACACAGAACTTTGGACTTCCTAGGTCCTGGGTTCTTCTGAGTATAGCTCTATTGATTAGTGATATAATTTTTTCATACACAGAAACCCCTTCCCTACCACTGGTAAGTACAGCTTTGCTGACAAATTATTTTTGCAAAAGTTGAATTTTCAACTGGTATATATTATTATTTTTAGGGACATGGATTCTGCTGTACTATCAAAAAAAAAAAAAAATCTTGACCATTATAGACTGCATGTCTATAAGAGAGATTTTCTAACAGTAATCTGTCCTAGCAAACATGTAAGTATAGCCAAGACCTTAGTTTAACCAGCCAGTTAAACATTTACTGAGGTAGAGCATCTTTGAGGTATAACATGCATTTGACCTTCTTGTATTTAATGCTCATTCATGTGACTTTCTCGTTAACATGCGAAACAAGTTGCTATTCACATTATGTTGAAAAAAGTCTAAATAAATACTGGCTTGAAGGAAGCTGGGGTATTTATTTCTGACTGAAAAGCAGTGTAACAGGCATACCATGATCAAATTTAATGCATGCAAGAAATTGCATTGTTTCTTGCCAAATTATTTAACAATATGAAGTAATGTGAAGCACCTAATCAACAGTGTGCACATCACAAAGCTCATCAGGCTACTAGTAATAGCTGTGTTGGTAGCTGATGAAAATAGAATTACGAATACAATGATTTACGAAAATTCCACAACAGAATAAAACACAGCATGAATAATCCAAAGCTTGACACAGCACGTTGTAGGACATCCACTACCTAATGCACCTTCTAGTGAAGGCACACTAGATAAAATACACTAATAGGCAGATAAAATCCTTCAGGGAGTACTGTCTTAATACATAACATGTAGATAAGCCAAAACAGATCTTTTGAGATGATGCAGACTTGGTGGACTGCAAGCTCAAAGTTGGAAATGAACAGTAATGCTGTTGAAAATAGCCTCCATGTTTGACAGATGTGAAATTTAAAACTATAAAATAGAAATGAATTCTGCAAGCAGATTCCTTTGTATGAATATCTAGCAAAATTCCACCCTGAAGTCTGAATTGTCATACAGCAATTCAGTGTATTTAGAAACGTAAGCTGGCTTGACAATCATTGAACATGGAACAGAAACAGCAGATTGGGTTGATAGGATGTTGAATAGCTGTGACAAAACCCAAAGTTTAACACAGAATCACTCTTTACAGTAATGTTTTACAGTTCCATTTAGACATATGAACACAAAAGATGGAAGGTATTGGAAAAAGGTGAGAAAATGCAGACAGTGGTGGTGGAAATCAGGATTTGCTACAGAGGAATATGTGAGATCTCTGACAAACCTTACAATGTAAAGCAATTGGATTTGGTGAAACTAGAGAAAGGATTTCATGCATGAGGTGGGAAACGATGCTTGCAGAAATATTCTGAATGGATATTCTGTTGGGGAAAAATACATTTCTGAAAGCTACAAAAATTGAAAGGTGTTAGTTTTCATAGGTTAAGTTTTAATGGAGGAAGACGACAGACAAAGCATCACTCAAAAAATCTAGAATTTCTCAGGCGAAAGAGTTGATGAGATTAATCCAGATGTTATGAAATCAGACAGACACATTATGGAGTGAAAAGAGTCACTGTTGACGACTAGACCACATTCCTGAGTGGCAGAGAAGACGTAACTGTTGATAGCAACTGAAAGACATTAGATACTGAAAAATATTATCCTCAAATGGATTGTGCCTTCTTTCCTGGCTTGTGATTGTAGATTTTTATTTTTAAAATTGCTAGACAATGCAAAAGAATTTTCCAGAAAATAAATTAGCACAGACCACACTATTATATTCATGACACAATTTCCCTCCAAACTACAATTTCTTCCCATATCTTTTTGCTCTGAACCTCCTATACTTTAACTGCATTATTTATATATTCATGTAGCTTAAACTGTTATAGGTTACATGCTTTTAAAAATCTATTGCCTTATCAAGTGCAGTTTATAATTTTAAATCCAATTTAATTTTACCTTAAGACCAGTAATTGAATAAGGAACACAAAATGGGAACATTCAGACTACTTTACCACTGCTGTTGTTTTTCCAGACACGATGTTTAGGTGTGACCTATCTTTTTTTTTTTTTTTCCCCCTTCCCTTTTAAAGTTTTGGTACCCTCTGCATTCCCAGTCAAAAATTAACATGCTATTGCTTGGTAATATCAGAAAAAGCATCAACTGAGCACTAAAACCAAAGTGGTGATAAACACAACATCATTCACCTTATTTCTGCACTATCCATCAAATGCAAAAAATATGTGATTTTGCTAGAAAGTAAAGCATCCGAGCTTTTAGTTCCTCTCTGATTACAATAAAAGTAGAAATAAACATGGCAAAACCTAAGTTTAGCTATTCCTAATTTTTTTTACATGAGTTGTGTTCTGAAAAGAGCACTAAAATTAACTACACTTGAGAGAAGTTTTACATTGTTTGCTCTCTGAGACACGTTAAGTCATAAGCAAGAAAGAAAAGGTTTGTGTGCTGTTCTGCTTTCCTCAGTGGTGATTTTTGCGATGGGCATGAAAAATTCCTAACATTGCTTTCATTAGCCTTTCTATGATAAATTATATGCCCTTTAATGAAGTCATTGCCACATGGACACTGGCAATACACTTTGGTGACAACCATGTACCTTAATCTGAACTGAAAATTGCAGAACAAGATAAAAATTCTGTAACTTTTGAAACATTCACAGAGCCACTAAAAGCACATACAAAGAAACTCAAGCAAATGAGTTTCTGTGGTTTGAGAAGTGGGTAGTGCAGGCATATCAGCTGCATATGTTTGTGATCCTAACCTGGTACAGTTGTGAAGTAAACACCCTCCCCACGCACATCTACTGGCTTATCTGCCATCAGTTGCTTTGTGCATCAAGCAGGATGTTGCTATAGGCAGCAATACGTTTGAATAAGCATTTTTTCCTTTTTTTTTTTAACCTCAAATTGATATATAATTCATTCTACCACTTCTCACTATTCCACAACAGAGTTTCTAGGATTATCACATTATGAACATTCATAGCAACCAGTATTGACATTTTAGCAGTAAAAAAAGAACTAACGGTCATACATATTGTACTCTATAAGGTCAGAGAACCTGAGCATTTTTATTGGCATGCACAGATCAGAGTTAATTCTTTTAGATGGTAGCCTAGATCTTCCAAGTTCACTGAATTAAGGCATGTAATATAGCCTCTGAATGAAGGTATGCTTTTAAAATCTAGCTGTAATGTACAATTCATAATGTACAATTCATAGTGTGCATTGTTAAAGAGCGCTTAGATCCAGCACTGTATGAGAAGAAAGCAATAAGTAATGGAGATAACGAAAAGAATATCTATGTTAGTTTTATTTATGGCAGCCTTTTGACAAGTGGCTGTCATATTTCAAATTCACACAGCGTAACACTTTAAAAAGACCTTTCCTACCTGCACTAAACATAGTATGTATTTTGCATTTATTTTTTTCTGCGACAATGCTTGTCTAATCAATTTTGATTTCAATTTTTCAATGCTATAGCAATGCAGCAAAACTTTGGTTGAAGGCTTCTTGAAGACTGTGGTTGTAATGCGTTAATATTCTGTTAAGTATTTGTAGAAATTTTTAAAAGTCAATTAAATTGGACTACCTGCTGGATCTTCAACACTTTTTCTGTCTTGTAAGTAAAAAATCACTTAAATTACCTTAATTTTAAAACAAAGAATAATGCTTTTTTCAAGAAAATACCTGTGTAGATCCTTCATGACAAAAAGCAATTTCGATGATAGCAGCTTGAAAGAAATCGTCTGATTAATCTTTATTAACACAGACTTTGTCAGATTCCACGGTAGCACCACATTCCACACTGTGATACAGCTCCCTAACAAGTTTGAGTGGAAGAACTAGCTGATGATAATTACTGTCTTCTTAGGAGAATTTTCGCTATGATGTAAATTCCAAAAAATAGTTAAACAAGAAATCTACTGTACCTTTAAAAGAAATCTACTATGCATCTTTTTATATATAAAAAAAAATGTAATCATAGTCATGTATGTCAAAACTTCTGTTGAAAAAAGTTCAGTGATCAAGAATAAATGGCAAAAAGAACAATGGAAAAGATATGGCAGGCTAATACCCAATTCATTAGCTTAATCTCTCTGGGGAGCTGGAAGAGCCAGGACAAGCTAAAGCAAGATTTTCAAGTGCACAAAAGTAACCTATTGGGATTGAAACTAACTCTCTGATTGAATTTGTAGATTCAGAACACTTAGTGCACAGGTGTTTATAAGCCCCAGTGTATTTACCTTGAAACAAGCTTCATTTTACCATAGTTTACATTTAAACACATGTAGCCTTACAAATTGTTTTCATTTGCAATGTTTAGTAAGCAACTTCATAAAATCTTTAAGATCATCTGTTTCCCCATAAATGCTTCAGCCATTTGTAGCATCAATTACCATGGCACTGTTCAGAATTCTAATTCAGATTAGATGTGTTAGGACACCAGGGACAGATCTGCATTTCAACCATGCTATATGGTCATAGATAATGGAAAGTGGATGGAGCCAGCAGGTCCCCAGGGCCCATGCACTGCCCTCCTGTGACCTGCGCAGGAGCGTGGACCAGAATAGCTGACATGAGAAAAACATTTCTTCATCTCCCCTAGGTAATCTGGAGTTTGAGTACAATTTTGAGCTCTAAAAATATGCATTATAAAATAATATTTGGACATAATGGATGTGTTCAGATTTTTCAGGCTTTCATTTAGCACAACAGAGTGGCTCAATAGCTAGCAATTCAAAACACATAACAAAATCACAGTATATAAGCCGATTTTAATTTAGTAATCTGTTAAAGTGTGTTTCCATCCCCCCCCCCCTTCTGCATGTTTGCAGACAGACCCATTAACAACATAACCATTAACTCTTAATTAAGGCTCCAATTCTGTAAGAGGAGAGATAACACCCCAGTAGCTGAACTTCCTGTAGGTGCTCTACTGCATCTTCACCTTTGAATGCAGAAATTGATCTTCTGTCTACCAAGGTAGAAACCTGTGGGAGATGATTTCTTGCAGACTCTTCTGTGTTGACTGCTATTTGCTTATCTCTAGTGCCAGATAGAGCACTGCTGCCAACAGATTCTGTCAGCTTACATATCAGAAGTGTGTGAAGGTTCAGGAGGACTTTAGTGTGTAACTGTGCAGATTTCTAGCTGCTTTTTTAAATTATTTTTTTAAACTTCAACAGATCTCATCAACTTCGTCTGCCATCAAGATAAAATGACAATACTCTCGAAGTGTTTTTCAGCTGAGAGTCTCAAACAGCTATAATATATAACATAGTGAGCAGTAGGTACACTTCTCTAGGCTACACTTAACATGGAAGTTAAACACGACACTTCAAACCCAGAAAAACTGTACTGTAAAAAATGGAAATCCTAATATTTGAATTTAATTTGGTATATAATACAATTCAGAATAAAAGATAAGAATCCGATAATGTTTCCTTTGCTTTAAGACTTATGAAGCAATCCTGCAAAAAGTTAAGGACAAAGTGATTTAAAAAAAACCCGAAAGAATCCCAAAGAAAATCCAGCTGCCTGAAATTGTCTGCTATGTACAAAAAAATGTTGGTGAAACCAGAACTGATATTTTTAAGTGCCCTACTTAGTTGTATTTAGAAACACCTTGAATAGAATTCATTTACCTTCTTTGAAGATGTTCATAGTGTATTAATCGTATTGTTCTTTTACTATCAAAAGCCTTTGATGCCATTGACCAGAACTCCAGTTTCGAAAGTCTCATTGGGTATCTCTAAGCCTTCCCTCCAGCAGAAAGCCTCTTTTATGACACTTTCTCACCCTGTTCTTGAAACTCCATCTACTTGGGATTGTTCAATCTTTTTTATCTTCTCCACAGAACGACTATCAGGGTACAGCATCCTACTAAATGGAAACTAAATTACTGACACAATAGAGTGAGAAAAAGACTGAAGAGGCACTAGATTTGAAAGAGTAGGTACAGAAGTAAGTATAAAACAACACCATTTCCAGCAGCTGAGGTGCCCCACAAGATTCCGTAGCAACTTAATCTGTAGGTGGCTATGCGCCTCCTTCAGGACATTCTGGACAAATCCCATGAGAGAGGATTTATGCCATATGCAGTCTACACATGCTCTGTATGAAATATCTAAAGCAGCCGCTGGTACAAAACAGACACGGTACATTATGGCACATTACAGTACCTTGAAATTTCAATTTACACACAGTATACATTGGTATGTATAGGGAAGAAAGATATAAAGCAAAATACAACTACTTTTTTTAGCATTTATATAAAACTAACCACAAACAGATATTACCTTCATGAGAAATTTCTTTCCATGGATTAGGTGGATACATGAAAGCGGCATTCTGGATCTGGTCATGTATGTCTTCATCTTCATTGAATGGAAAGGTACCACTGAGGCTTACATAAATGATGACACCTACAGACCACATATCCAGAGATCTGTTATAGCCTTTGTTTCTCAGCACTTCTGGAGCAAGGTAAGCTGGTGTTCCTACAACTGAGCGCCGAAATGATTTCTCTCCAATGATTCGGGCAAAGCCAAAATCACAGAGTTTTACCTGTTTAAAGAAAAATGCTATGGTAAGACAGGCATTATTATCAAATACATAGTTGAGGAACTTTTATCATGGTTTAGCTGTGAGATGCATCTCTTTGAGAAGAATACCCTTATTCCACTGAGGCATTAGACCAGATTACCAGTCTATTGCTCTATTTCTTCTTTCCGTGAATAAACCACCATGAATAAAATCAGCAACATGGGACAGCTTAGAATTAAAGAAATAGGGCTTTGAACAGACCCAACAGCTTAGGCTTCTGGTGAAAGTACTAATATAAACTAATATTTATTCATTCACAGCATAAGAAAACAGCAAAGAGAAAAACTGTTTTACCAATGGCTTTTTCTTAAATCAAGCAAGTTGACAAGATTTAGTTCTTGAACTCCCACTTTTATTTTATTGTGGACCTAGCTAAAACCTGTCTCTCTGAAAACTTCTCCATCTAATTTCTTCAGAGGGACAGACTTAGCTGCTTAAACATTCTCACTTAACACCTCAGTACAGATCCTCTATTTCCAATTATTGCTATTGGTATTATTTAAAAATTATCAGTAGTGATCCTTTTGAATATGGGCAGTTGGAGGAGATAATAGATGAACTCTTCAGATCAAAGGTAACAGAAGTTGACGCAAACACATTTCAGTGAGAAATACAATAAGCTGGAAAGTGTATTTAAATATTCTGCAATCTACCTGGCATGTAAATACTTCTTCATAAGTTCTTTCTAGCTTTCAGAAAAATAACTGTCTTTCTGGTGACTGCTTGCAAATTGTCACTTATCTGGACCAAATCCACCAGATAAGTAATTTGTGCTGTAATGGTGAGCAAACTAGAAACAATCACACAAGTAGCTATGTCACACTTCAAAATCTAGTTGAATAGCTTAGGTAAATGACACAAAGCAAGGATTTTCAAACATGTCGCCTTTGGAATGTTTGTTGAATAAGGGACCATTATTTTCATATCTCAAAATTCTGTGTAGTTCCTGGAGGAGATACAGGCAGGTCACTAGCCCTTTGTTCATAAAATAAGCATTGCTAAACTTAAAAATTTGAACAACTGATCTTAAGAAAGGGCACTATCTACTTACCTGTGGGAAAGGATCAGCTGATGCCAATAACACATTTTCTGGTTTTAGGTCACAATGAACAATATTTTTGAAATGAAGATGCCTTAAAGCAACAAGGATCTGTGAAGAAACAGAAAAGAAAGAAATTCTGTTTTAAATGTTGCACCTTTTTTTTATACATATATTGTTTGGACATTGTCAGTGATCAAAGAAACAAGGACTGGTGTAGAGAGAAACAATTCAACAAGAATGTACCTCTTACAAGAATGTCTACAATGGAAACAAAGAAGAAAATGAAAAAATGTCAGCTATTTTGTGTTGTGCCTCAAGTTTTCTTGATGTTTCACTGCATGCAATATTGTTTTTCCCTCTCCAAAGACTTTATACATGAAACAGTTAAAAAACTAGGTTCTAAATACTTGCTTATATTTCTTTTGTTTGAAATCTTTGGATGCAGAAACACTTTCAAAATTACCTTCCAGATCTAAATTCACTCAAAAAATTTCAAAGAAATATTATTTAATTCAATTTAAGCATTTTCTTGATGAAAGAAAGCATCAGGACCATTGCATGTATTTCTATTTCATTAGACACACAAGGATGTGGCAACAGAATGTAATATATTCATTCTATTCCTGTTGCTTTAACTCCATTCCTTGATTCTTGTCTGGGGCTAGTAGAATTTACTATTATATTAGAGGAGAGAATGGCAAGGAAGCTGAACAAACCTGGGAAGGCAAGAAACCAAATTTTGAAGCTGGCGGCAGTTTTGCCCATGAAAGTCTGAAAACTAGGAAACCTGCTACATTCAACTCTAAATAATAAACTTCCACAGCAACACTGTTGTTCCTGCTCCTCTCTTTTTCCTGACTGCTGAAACAGAGGCTGCCCTGACTCTGTGGCTGCTCACTGCTCAATCGTGTATCTAAATTTAAATCAGCATTATGGGGAGCCAAAGAAGCAATATGATAATACAACAACAGGAAGAACAACAAAAAACCCAACCCAGATCACATTGTTAGCAGAAGTCATACAGGAAGCCAGACTGATCTAATCAGAGGTAGGTAATAGAGAGATCCAATTTCAGCATAGAAAATATGCACAAAATTGCATAGGAGGAACTGCAATTGCTAGGTATAGGGCAGCTCAAGAGACCCAAATTTCTTTGTGTGTGTCCTCAACAATTTGTTAGTGCGCTGCATCCCTTCCTTGTGCTTAATTCTTCAAGCATATGAGAAACTGTAGCTTGATGGCCCTCCCATACGACAGCCAGACAGCTGTACACGTCTAGTCCTAGGTCCTCTTAATGGTTTACCACCTATCAGATACTGTACAAAAAGCTGTCTTACCACGCCTGGTATTACAAGTCAGGCTTTCATAAATCAGACAGGGAAACTATGCCATAAGCAAAACATAAGAAACAGTGATAATAATTAACCTCAAATCTCCTTCTAAGTCTATAATTAATTTCCTACCTGAGTAATTAAAAACTTAGTTATTCTCTCTGGCAATCTGCCCTTTTCACTTGATAGGATCATCTCCAGCATGTCTCCATGGAGTTTTTCCATTACAACAAACACTCTTTCTGGCGTCTCAAACATGCACTCCAGATTTACAACTCCAGGATGGTGAAGATTCTATTAAAGATAAAAACATGATCAGTGGGTTTTAGCATTACATAGCCAGTCCTCAGACCACTGAAGAGTAGGCAATTTTTTGGTATTTCATAATTTTAACTGTGTGTCTTAACTGCAGGCAACAGGCATGAAATTTCTATGGACAGTACAGGAAAATGAATGAACTTCAAATTAGTTTAACAAACACATTTTTCTTATTGTGCCTAGTGCTTAAAACTGCAGAAATTATAATTCTCAATGTGATGATGTCAATACACTTGGTCCTGGATGTTTACGCAGATTAAGCAGGAAAATAATTGTGACTGTAAATTAAAATAATTATCATATTATCTGGTATCTATGGAAATGAATAAATGGAGTCAACAGAGTGAAAAAGAAAAATACCTGTAAAATTGCAACTTCGTTACGAAGTTGACTTTCCTGTTTAGTTGGAAACCTTAGTTTGTCAATTATTTTAATGGCAACATCTCTTCCTGTTTTGCGATGCTTTCCTGCATTAATAAAACAAAAGGTCTCTATAAATTAACATGATTAATTCTGAAAATTGTTCCACTTTTACTGGATTGTACAGACACAATCAAGTAATTCTCACAGCAAATTAAATCACTAAGTCATTATAACTTTTCCTTCATTCCCCCTCTTTCTAGCCTTTGACAAGAGAACTTTTCTTATTATCACCTGACAAAGCTGTTTAAACACATAAGAAACACACACATATGAGAAGTCAGCTCTGCATTTCAACAATATAGTTGCAAAGTTAACTTTCTCACATATATCTATGCCTGTCATATACTCAAGCTGCATACTCTGCAACCAGCAGGCTGTAGGCTTAGTCCTTCAATCATAGCACCAGACTAGCAAATAATGAAATAAATGATCTCCTTTAGGCATGTAAGTGCATGTCCCAGATTTACCAGAGGCCATAGAGATTCTTCAGTGACAAAGTTATTATTCTCACTTCACACTGTCTCAAACAACAGCTTTACAAATACACTCCCAGAAACTGATGAAAAAAGGAGGAGAAAGAGAGGAAAAATGGGTAAGAAAATAAAAGAGAAACTGTTCTAAGAAACTACTGAAAAACAAAGAAAAAAGCTCACAAAAATGTGCCAAGAACAGCAAGACGAAATTAATTTTTTCTTCTGTCCATTACTATTCTCAAAAAGAACAGTTTTCTACACTTCAGGGTTTTCGTTACTCGAACTTAAAGACAGTATGAAGCTATTTATACACATTGATCCACTACTAGGTAGAAAACTTCAAATTACAAAACTTAGGCAACAAAACAGTTTCATTGTTTAATGAATACTGCTTAGATAAAGCAATGGATGGCTGATTTCTGAAACAAAACATTTCAGAGCCAAAATACTTTCACAATTCAAGAAATGGTCTCTCTTAAGCATATTGTACAATGCGCAAAAGCCTCACCTCCATAAACAATTCCAAACTGTCCTGATCCCAACACCTCGTCTGGGAAGATCTGGTACACAGTGCTAATATCCTGTTTATATAAGCATAATAAATATTAAGCCCTGAGATATGGAAGCAAAATGTGAATTTAATTTTCTTTTTCTAGTGGGAAGCAGCATATGTTTACTCTAGTACATTTCAAACTATATCATCTGTCAAAAACATTCACAAAAACATTCACACAGGTTTTCTTAAAAGCCACCTTAACTGCAATTGGTATAAAAGCTGCTGAATCCTCAATAGATTTCAGGCACTGCTAACTTCCAGGCAAGTAGCCTCCATCATGCAGCATTACACAAACTTTGTGAAATCTGAAGATGAAAGTACATATGGAAATTTAGAGGATCTTATTAGCAGCATTCTACCCTGATATCCCAGGATCCCAGATCAAGCAATTACTGCTGGGTTTTATGAAAAGGGAAAACTTATGAATTTAAAATTTTCTTGAAAAAGTTCCTATGTCAGCTCATGTCAGCCATGGAAACGCAAGTGGTTTCTTAGTTTACAGAAATCTTTGTGAGTATCAGCGGTTCTGGGCTTTGGCTTTTTTGTGTTTGTCCACTGAGAGGGGTAAAATACTCCGTCCATGCCAGTAAGGGAATCATACAATCTAGTGTTTCTTAGTGCCTAAACACAGGCTAAAGCACAAGCTGTTAGCAGATTCACTTGGAAGATGCAAACAAACCTCAAATCTTGGAGCTCAGTTTCATTTTCCTGACATTTAAGCAGCAGCATATACAACAAAGAGTAAAAGAATGACAAGAAGTTGATAATAAAGGCTGTCTTGCCTTTTCTTAGGAAACAAATGGACACATCCCTAGCAGTCAAACTTCTCCCATCAAATACCAGAACTGCCCAAAGCTTTACTTGACTGCAGGGAGTAATGTTTATTTCCTATGTCCTATGTGTCCTGTGTATGTAACAACATACATAACTTTGGAGAGAGTTTCATTTTCATACAAGAAAGAATATCTGATCTCTCAGTGATGAGAGGAAATGGTACATTACTCAAGGCTTGTGATTAGCCTTATGAAGCTCAATTGACAAATTCCATGAATTAATAACTTTTATATCTCTCTTTTCCTTTTGATAATTAGCATCCTGCAGGACCCATAGTCAAATTCTGTGTTAAGTGAAATGACCCATATGTAGCTCTTGCATCTCAAGAAAGGGTGCCATGAAGATGACTTTTCCCAAAAGTTATAAAAGCTTTTCTGTTTTGTTTGTTAATTTCTACAAAGTAAGTGAAAATGGCTGATGGGTACTCCTCAAACACTACTCTTTGCAAAGCAGATCAATGATTTCACAAGCTTAATCACAGCATATCTAGCACCAGCACCCAGTGAACACTCACCACATTTTCTTGAACTTGGCAGTTTGACACAGAAATACTGACGGATATATCCCCTGGGGATGAAAGCAAAAGAGTAAAATATACTTTGGATTGCTGTGCTTTTAGTTCAAACATGTAGTCATAGGAAATGACATTTACGTTACATCAATACCTACTGACAGCTCCAGAAACTGGACCAATTAGGTCAGCTTGTTCATTTACCAGCCAATATATAATTACATCAGGCCACAAATATGTGACTTGCATAACAGATTTTTTAGTGTATGGAAAAGAACAGAATTACACATTTCATTATTAATTTTTTAACAGTGGAATGTCATCATTCCCATTTATAAACTTATTATTGCTTTTTCTCATGCTATTTTGAGGCTTTATATCTCATGCAAATAATGTCATGTATGCAACTAGGGTAAACCATTTTTATTTGGTGAATTTAATAAGTTTTATTTATAGTGTCACCTACAATGTATTTGATACTAGATG
Organism: Myiopsitta monachus; assembly: GCA_017639245.1. Lineage (NCBI taxonomy): Eukaryota > Metazoa > Chordata > Aves > Psittaciformes > Psittacidae > Myiopsitta > Myiopsitta monachus. The sequence goes on from CM029924.1 coordinate 28,225,690, forward strand.
AAGGCTAATACACATTCAAACTGGTCTGCATACTGTTAAAAGCAATACACATTTCAACTGGCTTAAGGAACCTCATTAAAACACATTATGGAAACAAAAAATCATGTATTTGTGCATCAGGTCCAACCTCCACAAATTCAAGAGCTTTGGATGTTCCCTTAAGCATTTTCAACTGCAAACCTACTGAGGGATTCAATAAAGTTGGAGAATATGCCTATAATTGCTAACTGTACTATACAAATTCATCGGTTTTGGAAGTAAAGATTTTTTTTTGGAGCACTGCAGCTTGTGTCTCCTACTTCTGCCTAGAATCCTGCTTATGCTGTCTTTTCATTTTCTTAGTATGGATTTCAGACTCATCAAAACCACTGTCCTCACTATAAAGCCTGTTATTACACACTGAAGACACTCATTACTACCCATCAGCACCTCTCCCAGTTGCAGAAAGCAGCACAGGTAACTTCTGCCCCAAATGGCTTATTCCCTTGTCGTTTCCTTAGGAATAGACTGGGTTTGGAATTAAATGCTTCCATTATGTAGAGGCTTTTTATCATTGCCAGTTACTTTTCAAATGTATGTACTGCCTTACGCTTACATGAAGCATGGACAAAGACATGGTCAAGTCTTATATTTTGAGCAGAAGACTGAAGGTTCACCATAGGAATTTGCTTTAAAGGTCTCAGATGAACTTAAGTTTTGCACAAAAAACCCAAAGGTAAGTACAAATCTATTACGAAAATTTTCAGAGTTCCCAAGAGGAAGAGAAGACAGCTGTCATTCCCAGTCCAGCATTTTGAGTGATTTGTTTAGCTACACTGCGATTAAACCAGGGGCACTAGGCAACTAGCCTGATTGAAATGACATCCAGAATTGGACCCTATTTTATGGAGGAATGCAGATGAAAAAGCAAAGGATATTGCTAATCTAATCTGATATGTAAACTGTTGTGCCTGGAGATGTAATGCCACAGCCTGTTGTACTTGGTTTCTGGAGGGCTTGCAGTCTCGTTAGCATTTTGTGCTTCATTAATAGCATCCAGATGTCAAGTGCTAAAGCGGGTTTATATTGCAACAAAAGGCCTAATCCAAATTGCGTAGACATACCCAAATTTGCTTTACACTGTCTAGTGCAAGCAATGCAACAGCAGATGCATAGTAGTGCTCTGTGATACTTTGTTATCAGTACCTGAGCTAAATTTAAATGTTTGATTTACATAAACTGTCATCATTGTTAGAGAATTACCCAAAGGTATGTAAATTAAAGGCAAAGATACATTCAGTCCTTTTGGTCCTGGGTAACATCCATGCCTTGTTGTGCTCAGAACAGCTGCTCTTTACACTTGAGCTCATTTTATCTCGGCATGGGACAAAGTTTGTGGCAGTTGTACAGCCAAATGTGATGAAAGGGAGAATATCACCTACACTGCAGTGACCTGAAGAGTGAATTGCTGCTTCTCAAGATAGCTAAAAACATAAATTACAGTAATCAGGGGAAAAATCTATTCATTCCCAACTGGAGCTCAGAAACTTCATGCCTCTGCATAAGGAGGCTATTACTCATGTGAGCAACATAAATGTGGATGAGATGCCTTACTAATCTAACAACCATCTGCTTGCTAACAAATCTGCATATTGTATATTAATACATATGTTCTAGTATAAACTGGAAACACAGGGATGACAAATTTAAAATATGTTTAAAATAATATGCAGACAGGTGATAAGTCTTTACTAGCTGTGCAATACTTCCTTTCAATGTGTGCTAAGACTGAGCAATATCATTTGCGATACGACTCATCTGAAAAGGAAGAAGTGAATAAACTTACTGTGCAGGCTGGCTCCTGACCCGGTTGATGCCCCTTTGGGGATGACGGGCATCAGGGCATGCTGTATTGCCATCTCCCACATTCGCGCCACATCGATGCCAATACCACTGCTGATAACACTGTTATTCAGTGGAGCACTTGAGAGGTTTTCTATGTTTTCTCCAACATAATAAACTATATTTGCTGTGCTTATTTCAAAACAATGAGGACTGCCTCCTTGAGGCAGCAAAGTGAAAGTTTTTGCAGGTTCCAGAGACAAAATTTCAGACAATGGGATTTCCTAAAATAAAGGAAAAAAACCCCAAAACAACACAAACTTACTTTCTGTGTAAAGAACATCAACATATAAAACTAAAGCATGGCCTTTATTTAATTAATTCATGAAATTAGCTGCTGCATTGAACCACCTGCTTCTTGTACAAACAAAAAGGCTCTTGAAACCTGAAACCACATGACACAGAGGACGGCTGATGGTAAATACTAACTGTTTCTTTCCAAAACCAAACAGAACTTTAATTATTTAATTAAACTTATCAGACAGAGCAGTGATTTGTCCACCAGAAAAGAGCAGCACCATCCATATATCAACAGAACTCCACTAGAAAAATAAACCACATTGACTCCTTATTTAATAAAATTTATTTGCAATAAACTATTTGCAGAATAAATCTACTCAACATTAAGGTTCCAAATCTATATTTCACAGACACACAGACTTCATTGTTTCACCATGAACAACACTTAGGGCACGTTTCAGTGACATATTTCCCTGAGGAGAAGCCATATGAAAAAAATACTTTCCATTATTAAAACTTGCAGTAATGCCTAAGGATTAGGCATTAACTGTCTCAGCTAAAACGATATGGGCATTAAACCAATCTTTTACAATCAAAATCACAACATAATGTCCAAAGGACAGAATTAAAATAATATATACTATACCTAATTTTTTGAAATAATCTGCATTATGCATGACAATATCAGATGCGTTTCTTGGCAGAATTTGTCACTGGCATGTAACATGTTGCCATGATATGTTGCTGAACTGTATTTCTGCAATACGTATTTTATAAGTCCTTGTTAGCTGACACCTGTCTGATCTGAGACTTGTTTGTGAAAGGCAAAACACACATATGCAGCTTAAATAAGGAATACAAACACAGAACAAAGTTATACTACTAGTGGACTTTTAGTAAGGATCTCTTAATTCTTCAGTTTAATCATTATATTCTGCTAGTGAAAAAGAGACTGAAAATATTCCTTACTTTGTAATATTTGCTTCCAGTATCATTTTGAAAAAGTGTAATGCATTTGCTGTCCAGTCTCCAGTAGTGTCGTTTCCTCTGCAATGACAAACAAGGGGAGAATCTTTCTAGCATTTTCCAAGCACATTACTGAAATGTTCATTTCTCAAAAGCATCACTTCCAAAATGTTGTGCTTAAGTTTGAAGAGATGAATTGTGAATGATAATGATTCATTTCCTACAACAAAATTTTTATGAGGACTTCACATTTGAGTTTAGGGTTTATAAGGCCACCTTCTGCTGTTTCAGTAATAACCTAGCTCTGCTCAAAGTGCCCAAGTTATAAAATTTAAAATGTCACTTTGATGTCTGCATTACATTCAGCACAAATTACTAAAGGTATGATGCTAAAATAATTAAACTTTCTTTTCATATCTGTTATAACACCCCAGCTCATTTTAGAAGGCCACATACTGAAGTCTTTTTTCCTGTTTTAGCAGGTCAGAAGGAATATAACTGTTTTCTACGCAAACTCTATTTCACAAAAGTCTCAATTTACCTAGCAGTAGGGGTATTTAGGAGCCTGCAGCTAGAAGGTGAAGCTACTTTCCAGAAACCCTATGGTGTTAACATTATTTTTTAATTCTGTCAGAATGTCATTTACATTTGGCTGCCTATGATAATGCAACTGACATATTCAGATTATTTTTGCATATCTGCTCTTGTGAGACCTCACATGGAGTACTGTGTGCAGTTCTGGTGTCCTCAACATAAAAAGGACATGGAATTGTTAGAACAAGTTCAGAGGAGGGCCACGAGGATGATCAGGGGACTGGAGTACCTCCCGTATGAAGAGAGGATGAGAAAGTTGGGGCTGTTGAGCCTGGAGAAGAGAAGGCTGTGTGGAGACCTCCTAGCAACCTTCCAATATCTGAAGGGGGGCTATAGGGATGCTGGAAAGGGACCCTTCAGGAGGGACTGTAGTGAGAGAACAAGGGGTAACGGGTTCAAACTGAAACCGGGGAAGTTTAGATTGGATATGAGGAAGAAATTCTTTACTGTCAGGGTGGTGAGGCACTGGAATGGGTTGCCCAGGGAAGTTGCGAATGTTCCATTGCTGGCAGTGTTCAAGGCCAGTCCTGACAGAGCCTTGGATGGCATGGTTTAGTGGGAGGTGTCCCTGCCCCTGGCAGGAGGGTTGGAACTAGATGATCTGAAGGTCCTTTCCAACCCTAACTATTCTATGATTCTATGATTCTAGATGACCCAGTTAAGTCAAGTCAGCACTTTAGGAATCATAGTAACTGCAAAAAAATGGCTTATGTGATTGCAAATTATCAATGTATTGTTAGGATTTGATTCTGTACTATCATAAAGTATGTACAGCAAGACAGGTCTTCCTTGACATTTCTTACCAGTGTGTCCTTGCTTGTATAGTGAACCATCCAGCCCTCCTTCATTACTGTGCTACTTCTCCTTTTTGTGTGCTTCACAGATTGTACCACTCTCATTAATGGAATATTGTTGCTGGTTGAAGGGCTTAAGAATAAATCAATAAAAGCTTTTAGAAAGAAGATAACTTAGGACAAAAAGAAAGAAATTATTTTAAATCAATATCTATATATCTCCTATATCCACATTTATATTTTTCATCATTATCAGACCTGGATTGGACACCATTTTGTTTTGTCACTTCAAGTGTCATGAGATTACAAAGAAAAAAAAAATTGTAATGCTACATCAGGAGAATGTCAGAGACCTTCTGAAGGCTTACATACATACACACACACGCTCCCCCCGACAATGTTCCTGAAGATGAGCTAAGAAGATGGGCAAATGACTAGGGCCTCTGCTAGGGTGTGGGAGCCATTGCTCCATTCTATGCTATGCATGATTCAGACCAGTACTTGATCTTGAATCTCTCATGACCTAAGCAAACTTTGTCCATCAGATTACCATCCTGCAATCTTTCTCTGGTTCAAACACACAATGGAGTGACGACAGTTTACAGAGTGGAAAATGTGTCAGCTGCCTAGCTGTGCATACCTTGGCAGAGCACAGCAGAGAATCTTCTGGAACCTTTCAGGGAAAGAGGTTTAAGATAATACATTTTACCCTCAAAGACTAAAGCGAAGTCCCATTGGCTTGCACCCTGCGGTAAGCACTCTGAAATTTTCCACGACTCGGCTGACATACAGTAAGTCAGGAAGTCATGGGAACTTGACAGTATGTCTGATAGCACTATCAGATAAAATCTGGAATATCTAGTTAGAGAGGTGTAAGAAATAACAAGCCCATCTGCCCACTTCCCTTGCTGTTAGAGTTAGCTATTCATAAAGCTGATTCTGCATAACGGAATGTGGACTCATAATCTCCTTCAGTCGTAAACGTAAGTGCTTAGTTATTTCTGGCAGAACTTTAAACAGTGATGCTGTATTGTACATGAAAACAGAGCACAGAGAGCTTGTGTCTTCTGCCCTGATAACAAAGCTACTGGTGCCACAACTCCAAGAAAAATGGGCAAAAACTGCCCAGGAAAAGAATAGTATCTTAAGTTTCCACAGCTGTGACTGTGGATGTCTGCAGATGGCCCTGCTTCACTATAATGCATTCTGGAAATAAGAAACATTTTATGAAATGCCACTTTCCAATCAAGATGCAAACAGAGTGCTGTCTTAAAGATTCATTAAGACTGTAACATACAGTTAACACCCCTTTTTGGCCTAAAAATGAACAAACAAGCTGAAGTGCCAATTTAACTATTCTTGTCCGGATTGGCAAGATTTTATTTTTATTTGCCTTTTACAGATCACTTAAAAATAATCCATGAATATGGAGAGGTCCCTTAGAAATAAATGGGGGAAGGTATTACTGGAAATACAGGAATGCCCCTCAACTAAGTAAAAGATGTACCTTGGTTATCAATATTTTTCTTAGGTATAATTGGGCATTTATATTTTGAAAGCCTGCAATGCTTTCCATTTAATACAACCAGGACGTTCAAAATGTTATACAACATTGATTTTCTGATACAAGCACAGGCTTATATACCAATGATACAAGGTGTCTATATACAGTATCTATGCAGGTGAATATGACAGCATGAAAACCAGTTCCCTGCTGTGGAAGGTAAACCTGCACATTGCTGAAATAGATTGCATTCTACTAGTTCAACAGCTATATGTTAGTAACAGAGAACTAAGGGAAACATGTTACTGATACGGACTCCTAGTAAGCAAAATAAGAGGAGACTGCAGGTCAAACGGGGACCTGTGAAAGAAAAATAACTTGTAATTCTTCAAGGTACAGACACCTTGCACCAAGGAAATTACAGCTGAAAGGTTCTTAATGAGTTTTAGGTTCCCCGACAATGAATAATACGTCCTCTTTCCCCTTACCATTCTGTACAGTTCCAATAAGTGAAAAATGTTTTCTTCTCTTCAGACATCTGGAGGTAAGTTGCACAACTCAATTCCTATTTTCCTTCCTGATCAGTCATTTCAAACCACTAACCTATTTTGTAACTTGCTTCAAAGTACTACTTGAGGTTTCCCAAACTTTCCTTCTTTCTGAAGGTACGTAAAAGTGCAAACAATTCACCTAAAGCTGATTATACCATAGCCACTTACACAACTTTTTAGATTTTATTGTTGTTCATTTCAATGACCAGGCATTGCACTATTAGTCAGGGAAAGAATGCTTGGGGTGGGGCTGTGGGTGTGAAAAAGTAAAAAAAGGCAAAAAATTGTTCTCTATTGCTTATGCACAAATAATTTCACTACATATTTTCAGAAGAGATCAGACCTGTAACAATTACTTGTGCATCAGTTTTCAGTTGCTACTTCAACATTTCAGTAATTTTTAAGCTTCCCTAAAATTCCTAATACATATGCTCAGTGAAGCTATCTCATTGCAATTTCAGAACCACCACATCACAAGCTCTCTCCATTCTCAGTGAGTGAGAATAGTGTCCATGAAGATTCCCCTTTGAGCTCGACATGATACTTAAAAATAAACACAAAAGAAGATGTAAAGTACACTAACTCCAGAGCTCACCTGATCATCCTGTTAGATTCGTCATGATCCGGATCAGCATCCTGCATTTCCCCGTTGTCACTATGGCATCCTGTCACTGACATCTCAGAATCGTGAGCTATAGATTCTTCCATGTCATCTATAAAACCACTGTTTCTTTCACTGTCATTGTCGTCACTCCCTTCTTCCATGACCACATCAGACTCAGCCCCAGGACTAAGAAGATCTGGAATATTGTTTCTGAAGTTATTATATGAAAACATACAATACTCCAATTGCAACATCCCTACATATTTTGAGCTTCAGAAAACCTCAGGTTCTTTTTGTAACTCTACTGCCTGGGTTTATCTTTACTTGGTACTCTCTGTGCTGGTTAAATGTGGTTTTTAACCAGACATTTAGAACATCACCAAAGAAAACTGGAAATGCGTCAAATTTCAGAAATACAACTTTCTAAGAAAAAATGCCAAAGTCAAAGCAGAATTTCTTATCCATGGACTTCTAGCAAACATTCTATACTGGTGAGCTTTATTTCTGAGATCTGACAGATTTTCTATACAGCTTGAATGCTGTGTACTGGCTTGATGGCTGTTGGCAGGCTAGAGCTGAAAACTGATGCTAGAAGAGAAGCAATTTCAAAACTAGGAATTTTGTAATAATGATGATTACATGATGATGAACTACTGAAATAACTCCCAAGACAATTACTTATAATGTGAACTATATATTTTTTTTTACACTTGTCACAAGTGTTCTCTGTGAAGGCTGCACAATATGGAACATTAACCCCTATTATTGAAATAACACTTCCTGCCTTTGTAAAAGAAATATTAAATAAATATTTAAAAGTTCAATGGCATACAAAAATATGAAGACATAGGATTTAACTTATTTGACTATGGCTTAGTATTAATAGTATCTTCCAGGTTATATTTAAATTATATTAAACTTTCCAATTTCAAAACTAGATATTCCTAAGCAAGATGACAGTAAGAAATAACTTTTGATTGTACTGCTGCTTACAAATGGATTTCTGTGGAAGACCTAAGGACTTACATTACAAAAACAAACCCCTCAAACCCCAAGCAAAATAAAGCAAACACACACACACACACACACACACACACACACATAAAATCGTGTTGAAACCCAACATGCTGTTATACAGGCTGTGACCTAACATGGCAAAATCATCAGTCCTGTCAGACAGTAAATACAGCCTTTGTTTTTCTGGGATGTTTGCAGTGTTGCAGTAATCTGAAGTAAGATTGAAATCACATGGAAGACACCAAATATTCTCACTGAGAAACTTTTGCCTTAATTGTCTGGAGGAAGGCTCTTGACAGCCAGTGTAGATGATGCCTCAAAAGAAAAAGCACACTGATATGACTGACAGCAAAATGTTTTGAATTGATGGCATCTCACTCAAATTGGAAGTGCACAGCTGAAAGGTTTGTTTCCATGTAGAGCAGTCTTAAAATATTTGGATATAAGTTACTGATGTGTGATTGAAAGATACATTACAGTTCATCTGTAGCAGAAACAATCATCCACTCATGAAAGACACTTTACAGAGCAAGGCTATCTCTTTGCTATTCCTACAATACTCTTTAAATCTCTATTTTCAATAAACCCACCATCAGTTAAAAATAGGCTCCTACACTTAGGATGTAATGTGTTTATTAATGAGACCATACTTGGAAATTTATTACTTCAGCTCTTCCTTCACTTACTATTTTTGGGAAAAAATGTATCACACACCAGATGGACAGAGTGACAGATACTTTATTGAGTTTGAAAACAATGTAAATCAAATTACCGTAAAAATAGAAATGAGATAACAAGATGAAATTGCCTTTGATAATCCTAAGGACCTTACATCAGTCATTTAGGACACACAACTAAGAGTTAGAATCATAGAAATGTCTGAGATGGGAAGGATCTTCAAGATCATCTAGTTTCAACCTCCCTGCCATGGGCAGGGACACCTTCCACTAGACCAGGTTGCTCAAAGCCCTGTACAACCGCTCCGGCCAATGAGTTGGCTTCATTTGGAGCTCGGCTCAGATGCCTCTATACAAATGCTCATAGTATGGGGAATAAACAATAGAGGAATTAGAGATGTGCACACGGCTACAGGGATATGATATCATTGACATCACAGAAACATGGGGGGATGACTCCTATGATTGGAGTGTTGGAATGGAAGAGTATAGGTTCTTTAGGAAAGACACGCCAGGCAGATGAGGAGAGGGAGTAGCTATTTATGTCAGTGATAGGCTGGAGAGTATGAACCTCTTTCTGGGGACAGGTGACCAGTCAATAGAGAGCTTCTGGGTCAGGATCAAAGGAACAACAGCAGTGCGGGACATTACTGTGAGGATGTCCCACAGTATGTCCACATATCCCACAGGATATCCCACAGGATGTCCACAGCAGCTACAGGCTGCCTGATCAGGAGGACTCTGTGGATGAAGCACTCTATAGACAGATACGAAGAGCCCCACGCATGCAGGCTCTTGTCCTCATGGGGGACTTCAACCATCCTGAAATCTGTTGGAGGGATGGTACAGCCCAGCACAAGTAATCCAGGAGGTTCCTTGATTGTGTGGAAGACAACTTCCTTCTGCAAGTAATAGAGGAGCCGACAAGAAGAGGTGCCATGCTTGACCTCGTCCTCACCAACAGGGAAGGGCTGGTTGGAAATGTGACGCTCCAGGGCAGCCTGGGTTGCAGCGATCCTGAGATGGTCGAATTCAAGACCCTCAGGACAGTGAGAAGAGCGTGCAGCAATCTCACTGCCCTGGACTTCAAGAGAGCAGACTTCGGCCTCTTCAGGAACCTGCTCAGTAAGGTTCGATGGGATATAGCCCTAGAGGGCAGGGGGGCCCAAGACTGTTGGTTGATATTCAAGGATCACCTGCTAAAAGCTTAGGAATGTTGCATCCAGAAAAGTGCTGCAGGAGGGCCAGGAGACCTCCTTGGATGGATAAGGAGCTGCTGAGGAAAATTCGAAGGAAAAAAGATGCTTGTACAAGGTGGAAGCAAGGACAGGCAGCCTGGGAAGAATACAGGGATGTTGTCCGGGAAGCTAGGGACCACGTTAGGAAACCTAAGGCTCAGTTAGAAAACCTAAGGCCCAGTTAGAATTAAATCTGGCAAGGGTTGTAAAAGATAACAGGAAGGGATTCTATAGGTATGCAGCAAAAAAAAGACAAACTAGGGATAACGTGGGCCCCCGCCGGAAGCTATCAGGAGAACTTGTTAACCTAGATTTGGAGAAGGCTGAGGTTCTCAATAACTCCTTTGCCTCAGTCTTCACTGGCAAATGCCCTGACCACACCACCCAAGCCTTGGAAGGCAGACGCAGAGACAGTGAGAATGAAGACCGTAGGCCCACTGTAGGAGAGGATCTGGTTCGAGACCATGTCGTGGTTTAAGCCTCCAAGCCACGCAGTTTTTCTCTCTCTCTCACTCACTCACTCTATTCTCTTTCTTCCCCCAGTCCCGGGGAGATGGGGAGGAGAATCGAAAAAAAAATGCAACTCGCACAGGTTGAGATAAGAACAGTTTAGTGACTAAGGTATAACACAAATCACTACTGCTACCACCAGTAATAATACAAGAGAAATACAAGCAAAGAGAATACAACTGCTCACCAAGCCCGACCCACCCAGTGCACCCCCCAGCAGCAAACCCCCCACTGCACCACCACACCCTCCCGGGTCTCTGCTCTCTGTCTTCACATCCTGGACATGACGTGCTGTGGTATGGAATAACCTCTTTGGTCAGTTTGGGTCAGGTATCCTGCGTCTGCTGCCTCCTGGCTTCCCCTCCTCCCTGGCAGAGCATGAGACTCAGAAAGTCCTCGGCCAGACCAAAACATTACCAAGCAGTAACTGAAAACACTGGTGTTATCAGCGCTGCTCCCAGGCCCAAAATCAAAAACACAGCACTGCACCAGCTACCAAGAAGGAGAAAAATGACTGCTGCTGCTGAACCCAGGACAGACCATCATAAGAACCTGAATGTGCACAAGTCCGTGGGACCTGATGAAATCCATCTGCGGGTCCTGAAGGAGATGGCAAATGAAGTTGCTAAGTCACTGTCCATTATATTTGAAAAATCATGGCAGTCAGGTGAAGTTCCCGACGACTGGAAAAAGGGAAATATAATCCCCATTTTCAAAAAAGGGGAATATGGAAGATCTGGGGAATTACAGACCAGTCAGTCTCACCTCTGTGCCTGGTAAAATCTTGGAGCGGATTCTCCTGGAAGGCATGCTGAGGCACATGAAAAACAACAAGGTGCTTGGTGAATGCCAACATGGTTTCACTAAGGGGAAATCCTGCCTGACCAATCTCGTGGCCTTCTATGATGGGGCAACAGAACTGATGGATAGGGGTAAAGCAGTTGACATCATCTGCCTGGACTTGTGCAAAGCATTCAATACTATCCCACAAGACATCTTTCTCTCTAAACTGAAAGGACATAAATTTGATGGATGGACCACTCAGTGGATAAGGAACTGGCTGGATGGCTGCACGCAAAGAGCTGTGGTCAATGGCTCAATGTCCAGCTGGTGAACAGTTACAAGTGGTGTCCCTCAGGCATCAGCGTTGGGACCAGTCTTGTTCAACATCTTTGTCAGTGACATGGACAGTGGGATTGAGTGCGCCCTCTGCAAGTTTGCCAATGACACCAAGCTGTGTGGTTCAGTTGATATGTTGGAGGGAAGGAATGCCATCCAGAGGGACCTGGACATGCTTGTGAGGTGGGCTGATGCCAACCTGATGAAGTTTAACCATGCCAAGTGCAAGGTCCTACACCTGGGTCGGAGCAATCCCAGGCGCAGCTCCAGGTTGGGCAGAGAAGAGATTGAGAGCAGCCCTGCAGAGAAGGACTTGGTGGTGTCGGTCAATGAGAAAAAGAACACGAGCTGGCTTCAGCGTGCTCTTGCAGCCCAGATAGCCAACCGTATCCTGGGCTGCATCAAAAGGAGCGTGACCAGCAGGTCAAAGGAGGTAATCCTGCCCCTCTACTCTGCTCTCGTGAGACCTCACTTGGAGTATCGAGTGCAGTTCTGGTGTCCTCAACATAAAAAGGACATGGAACTGTTGGAACAAGTCCAGAAGAGTGAGGACTACGAGGATCAGGGGACTGATCAGGGACAGGGGACTGGAGCACCTCCTGTATGAAGATAGGCTGAGTAAGTTGGGGCTGTTGAGCCTGGAGAGGGAAGGCTGCATGGAGACCTCATAGCAGCCTTCTAGCACATGAAGGGGGCCTACTAGGGTAATGGGTTGTCGTGGTTTAAGCCTCTAAAACTCACGAAGTTATACTCATTCACTCCCTCCCCTCTTTTTCTTCCTCCAGTCCCGGGGGGATGGGGAGGAGAATCGAAAAAAAAATGCAACTCGCACAGGTTGAGATAAGAACAGTTTAGTAACTAAGGTATAACACAAATCACTACTGCTACTATCAATAATAATACAAGAGAAATACAAGGAAAAAGAATACAACTGCTCACCAAGCCCAACCCAGCCAGTGCACCCCCCAGCAGCGAACCCCTCAACTGCACCACCACACCCTCCCGGGTCTCGGCTCTCCATGTCTTCACATCCTGGACATGACGTGCTGTGGTATGGAATAACCTCTTTGGTCAGTTTGGGTCAGGTGTCCTTGCGTCTGCTGCCTCCCGGCTCCCCTCCTCCCTGGCAGAGCATGAGATTCAGAAAGTCCTTGGCCAGACCAAAACATTACCAAGCAGTAACTGAAAACACTGGTGTTATCAGCGCTGCTCCCAGGCCCAAAAATCAAAAACACAGCGCTGCACCAGCTACCAAGAAGGAGAAAATTGACTGCTGCTGCTGAACCCATGACATGGGTTCAAACTTAAACAGGGGAAGCTCAGGTTAGATATAAGGAAGAAATTCTTTACTGTTAGGGTGGTGAGGCACTGTAACGTGTTGCCCAAGGAAGTTGTGAATGCTCAAATCCTGGCGGTGTTCAAGAACAGGCTGGACATAGCCTTGGTTGACATAGTTTAGTGTGTGATTTCGCTGCCCATGGCAGAGGAGTTGGAACTAGATGATCTTAAGGTCCTTTCCAAGCCTAACCCTTCCATCATACTGTAAATGAGGTATAAATTGTGGAAAGACTGAAAAATAATAATAGTGACTCCAAGAGTGAAGTTTAACGTGCATCAGAGAGGACATGCAGTAAGAGTGCAATGGCAACCTTCCAGAAAATCATGCACCTTATGTTTCAAATTGGATTCTTAGCATCTGAAATATTTTTGCCTAAACTAATTGCCGTTAAACAGTGGATCTTTCTAATAATACAGTCACACTACTATGAAAAACACTATGAAAAATACTAGTTAACATTCCTAATTTTGGAAATTTTGGTATGTCTTCAATAAAGTAGATGACAGGTTTAAAGTTTGAAAAAAGGATTCCTGAGAAAACAGTACTCTATTAGCCTCAAAAGCAGTTTAGGCTGACAACACAGTAATATGCATTAGAAACTGAACACTTCACCACACTTCTCATTTCCTGATCACATGGAAAAGTGACATTTTCAAGGCACTCAACAACTCATCTACAACCACCCTTTTTTTCCCCCAGTACCGTCTGTCAAGCCTACCCATAAATTCTATACTTGACGCAAAAACAACAGCACATGTATGGGAAAATAGGCAGATATTCAAGCCTTTATTTCTGGCAACTGATATGATTTGTTTTATACCAACAGTAATAGTGGAATTTTTCTTGGATGGCATTCCCAGTTCTTCCAGGTATGCTTTTCCTTGTAGGTAAGATTATCTTAAAACAAATACTTTTTCCCTCTCTCCCCAGACTAAAAACCAATTTTGTGTTTGTATGTGAATGCCAGCCATGGTTACGGCTCCTTGCTTTACTTTATCATTCTGCATCCAGCAGGCCATGATCGCCTGGCCATTTTGCTGCTGACACCACTTCTGAGGCGCAGCTGAGCCTGCCACTGACACCTATTTGGAAGACACACACTGCCCTGAGCCACTTGTGGGGTTCCTCCCGCACTTTATCTTTGACTTATAACAGAAATATTGCAGAGCAAAGGCCACTCCCAAGCAGTGGAAAAATGTGTCTTTGCACACTTCTCAGTTTTACATCTCTCTTATTTAACTGATGGTTTAAACAATGACAGAAACCGTTGTTAGGGCAACTTACCTCCGTTAATGGCAACTTCCCCCAGGCAGTTATTTGGCACTTTAGGAGCACAGCGTTTGTGACAGTTGAACCTACAGTCTGTTAAGGAAAAAAGTGATACAGTAAAATCATACTCCTCTTCCTGTGACACAATTATATTTTTTTTCCTGCTCTTAAGCCTATAAATGTCAAGCTCTACCACTGCACACTACTACAGAGTTAACATGTCGAAAGAGTGCTCTTTATCCTGGGTGCATGCCACCTGCCAGTGGAAGGGACAGGATTAAAGATGCTGGAAGTGTATTTCCTTGGGGGGAAAAGAAAGCATTACAATGGCTAGTTGGGTGGAGGTACTACCTACAGCTGAAGTGCGTGCTCAACTTGTCTAGGGGAGTGATGGGGAGACCCAAATGCTTGGCTGCAAAGCTAGAGCTGCTTTTCCAGTATATCTGCTGCAGCTGAAGAGACTGAGTACATATCAAAAACTGATGACTGAATATTGAAACAGCAGAACCCTAGCCAACAATTACAAGTGAGAAAATATTTGTTCTTCACATCCCAAAGCAACTTCTATACTACTTTCAGTGGATGGTTCCTTTAATTCCTTCCTTATTTTCCAGATATTTTTATTTCAGTCTACCTTTACTTTTTTATATGTGTAAGTAGCACTTTATTAGACTTCATCTTAGCTGTTTTTATTTTGGCTTCTGAACACATCTTACTTGAACTAAGAGCTGTAACTTATTAACACACATGGAAAAGCAAGGAGTAGGAAGGAATATACCAAGGTTGTCTATATCCTTGTAATTATTTAACTTCAGATCCAAAACCCAACTGAGATGTAGCAGGGCCAAACTGTAGGTAAATACTATTTTTATTTTTTTTTTAATCAGGTTAATATTTGCTTATGTCACTGGGATTCAAAATGAAATGGAACAGGTGATGCCTTCATAGATATTTTTTAAATCACATCAGAGTCACACCTTAAGTTAAATGAATGTGACTAAATTTTTGCAGGGTGTTAGCTCAAAGAAGCAGCACAAAGTATACTGATTAATCCTATGAGATTAATGCTTATTTTAATAGAAGGAAGGTGATTTTAAGGATCTGTTAGCCAACATTATCTAACACTACAGCATGCACAATGGTTTGCATTTAAGGCCCTTCTAGTTGGCTAAGGTGAATCTGTAATCTAGGCTACAATTCAAAGGGCTTTGATTCACTTCAGCACCTTCTAAGGCACAACAGCATGAGACTTCAAAGCACATTAGTTAGTTACACTGGAAAAATGTGGTTTTAAATTCTCATATAAGCTCATCTTAATTCCATTACAACTTCCCCAAAACCCTGAACTACTAGGACTCAGGCACGTACTTCAATTCAACATAAGATTTTGCAGATTAAAACCAATGAAGAATACAGTCTTTTGTGTTAACTATTCTGCTGTAATTGCCTGTGAACACAGGCTCACCTACTGCCAAATACAAGATAATTTACACCTGAAAGAAAAAGATGTGAGCTACTGCAGATATACTGCAGGGTAAAAATGAACAGCCATGCAGACAGCTCCTACAGAACAGCAATTACTGTAATTTTGACTCCAGCTTAATCCAATGTAATTGCACATGTGCCTACACCTAGCCAGTTTAGTGAGGAAACCATGAGTAAGGCTACACAGTAACTACTCAAATGCTAATTTACTAATTTTATTATGCTTAGCTTTTATGTACCTAAGGGGTGTTTGCTTACCTTTACATTGCAAACCCTGTCTAAAAAGCCCTTTGAGAAGCTTCTTACAGTACTGGCAAACTGTTGGCCGTGTATAAGAGTGGATGACGAAAGTGTGAGGCACTTTAACCTTGGACAGTAAGATCTTGTCTAGCTGAATAGGTCGCCCAATGTATGATTGTGAATTTGATCTCTTCTCTCGCCCAGTGAATGATTCTGATGGTGTCTTTTGCTGTGAAATACATAAAAAGAACATTTGAAATAATCATGATGTTCTAACCTTTAGAAGAATATCACATTCACTCACCTCAAGAACAGTAAGTCACGTCATAAAAATAAATGTGTTTTTAAACACTAACAGAACGTGCAACATACCCTCTCCAACTGCTTTTGAAAAATTTGAATGGTAGCAAGCACTATCTTTGCTGACACTACTGTCATACATTCCACACTGTGACTGAAACAGGGTTTCAGGGTTTTATTGAAAAAAGAAAAAAAAAAAAGAAAAATAATTAAAATATTCATTAAAAATTTCTCAGAAAAGCATTCTGCATTCTGACAAACACACAAGCCATTTTTACCCCTCTTATTTTCTGTTCTATATCAAATTTAACTTTGAAAGGCTGTATTTTTTGTATAAATATTAAGAAAATAGTTACCTTATTCCATGTGCATGCAGGGGTTCGATACAAAACAGATTAGTATTTTCCATCCCCTTCATTTATAATTTTTGTTATCGCTAACCTTATCACATTTAGATTACACACAACGTATCACAAGAGGTATATAAATGCACGTAGATAAATATATATAAAGTGAGATATACAGCCTAAGGTATGGAATCAAAAGAATTTCTGAAAGAAATTATTTACCTTATATTCTCAACTCATTTCATTTGGATGTAAATATGGCAATTACCCCAGAAAACAACTGACCCAGAAAGCTGCCTTCTCCCAGTAACTGCCCTCAAGAAACAAACCAAACTACACCCACGGTTAACATGGAAAGGAGGGAAAAAGAAATCTACAAGATGCAGCTTGATCATTTAAAACTCAGCATCTTCTTTACCATCATCTGCACATAATAACTGAAGGCTAGAAAATGAGTCATTCCTATCTAATATCATCTAATATAATCTAAACTTACTATTATCACTTTGCCTTCATTTTCCAAATTATTGCCAAATAAAATTGTTTTGGCAACTGAATAGTATTAAAAGCTTTTAAAAAATCCAAATTACTTCTATCTAGTTAACCTCATGCTCGAAGGATTTTGGAGATCTTGTTTGGCCCAGATTTTCTCACCAAATAACTTGCAGTTTTAGAAACTTCAGTAGCGTTGCTGAAATGCACTAAGACTCATCTTAGGCACTTATATGATTATCAGAGAGACAGACTTCCCCACAGCTTTGGCTCTGACCACTGAGATATGCTGCCTAGATGATGTCTCATCAAATCTCAGCCTAGGTACAGTTTGAGTGTGGGACAAATTATTTGCTATAAGCTTTGCTTTTTTTGAGTTTGATGGCAAGTTTTCAGCTTTGATGTGCTAATATATGCTTCTGCATAGTTCTGAGAAAATGTTAGGTTGGACAAGTAGCACACAGTGTAACACATCAGCAATTCTTAGTTTACAATGTCTTCAGGTAAAGTAAGAGGTAAAGCAGAATTTCACCTTTTCCCATACTAGAAAAAACATCAGTAGTCATGGATCTGGTCTCTTTCTTGCATGCTCAGGCCTGATATGAGGGACTTGCACTCCCTCCCTCTTCCAACCAGTCACAATGTGACCCCTTGGCTACTCTCAGAGCTAGCAAGGGAAGGGAAGCTGGCGACAGCTCAGAACTTAGGGCAGTAGCACCAGAGCATCACTTCACACACCTCTGATGACTGACGAGGAGGAGCACATCCTCTCTTTTGTCAATGACAAGCTTCTTCTCCCAGTATCTTCCAGAACTCCTCTCAATAACCCCTCAACTTTAGCTTCCAGCACTCCCAGCATCAGACAGATTCCACAATTTAAAGTCCCCGAAAGAAAATGAGTAACTGTTCCATTTTCACTGCAAAAGTGAGAATCTCTTCCACAAAGCACCTTCTTCTTTAGCCAGTGTGCCTTGTTTCTTAGAAAGATAAATTAGTTTTTCCTGGTAGTCAGCCAGGCTACTGACTCAGCAGATCTGGAAACTTACCAGGAAATGACTGCTTAACTGGATTACACCATGGAAACTAACAGCCTGCACAGCTCCAAACACAAAACAGTTCTTTAGAACAATCATCCCAGCAAGGTAATCTATACTTTAACAGCTCAGAATATGATTTTCCAAATGACAAAACAAAGAAACGTGCAGATATTTAACTATACAGATGTTCAGCCAAACAAGTGACACTGATCGCATTCAGGGCCTTTAATTCAATTAAGCCTTAAATTATGAGAATATCTAACAGAATCCAGTGTTTGCTTACATTTTCATTCTGAAAAAAGGGTAATTTTTAATTCCAAGATGGGAGAGATGCAAAGCTTTTTCTTCAACATGGGGCACTCAGCATTTTTGGGAATAAGCTGAAGCTACTCATGGTTTATCTGGTAAGCTTTGTTAAAAGCTATTCAAAGACACAACAATTTGTCTACAGTAGACAGAAGCATAAAGTAATTGTACAGAACCCTGTCATTGCTGAAAAGAGATGATTCTCCATATAATCACTACCCCAAAAGTAAAAATACTTCCGAAGGAGATCTTTCCTGTCTTTTTTACCTTGTCCAAATCCATTGCAAAATACAATTAAGAAACTGAAATAAATACTGATTCCCTGCCAATGAAATTCAGCTGTTTCTATTACCCTGGTGAGCCTGACTGTCTTCTAGCACCACGCCTATCACTTGCAGGCACAGAAATCAAAGAAACTTTAGGGAGATGCTGAAGGGGCTAATGGGAAGCAATAAAAGCTGACTGCCTGGATGCAGTCTTGGGAATGAAGACAAAGACCAGCCCTGCGATAAGATGCAGAGGCTAGCCTAAAACATAAAATAGACTGCTGTTTGCCTGACTTCTTTTAAAAGGTTTCAACAGTCCCTCTAAAACTGTCCCAGGCATTCTGACAGAACTTTACTGAAGACCTTCATGATCCAGAAAAGTCAGAAAAGAAATACTTCCATTTTGACAACTGATACCTCATTTTAAATCATGCTTACAGAAACACATTAAATTCAGTAACTTTCACTCAGAAGAAAACAAGCTACATATCCTACATTCTCCAAAATACATATTTTTTCAAAACTGTTCACAATGTAGTGTTAACCTTTTGTAGGCTCAATATCTTAAAAGTATTGTGACATTATTCTTGTACTTTACACTGAGACATCAAAACCAACTCAGGTATTCCTACAATTTTGAAATGTTTGCCTTAACAAAAGAAACAAACTGTCATGAGTTAAGTTGGTTTTGGTTTGTTTTTTCTTTTTTATTTATTTACTTGGACAACTGAGAAAAGTGATGTGTATTTTAAAGAAACAGCCATAACTGTCTGCATGAAGTTACATTTTCAGCTTTGAAACATGCATTTCCTTCCTGCATTGAAGGCAGAGAATAAAGCCTTAATATGTTCATATACAATTTCTTCACAGGAAGCTACTGTCAAATAAGATGCTAGATATCTATGTAACCACAGGGACTACTACGTTTTTAATGCAATGCAAATGTTGACTTTCTTTTACAAATTAAACTATGCGACTGTAATTAAGTGAATTCAAGGAAACAAATCTTCAGTTAAATATATTGAAATACCACACTTAGACTGCAATCAACTGTGTTGTCTTTTGAGGCTTTTAGCACTCTTTAAGTCAAGTGTATGATTTAATCCTACAAGCTCCATAGTTAAATAGCTATGGTTTGAAAAACACTTCAGTGTCACATGTGTAAACACATCAAAGAACTGACTTCACTACGAGCTGTTAATATTAAACTATCTACAGATGGAAATTATTATGTACCCTGCTCCTCCACTCAGACAGCAAACAGTGGTTTGAATGCTCCGTCTGTAACCTGACTTATTTTGTAAAATAACAAGAGAAGATTACTGGGTTTCAGCAGTTATTGTGTGACTATCCTGACTTCTCTGAGTCAGGGATTTCCCAAAACAAAAGTCCTTTTTTTACAGAGGATTTTTGCTAGTTGCAGTAGGCATAAAAGGGCTTACACAGCACCAAGCTTTCTTCCCTGCACCTTATAGACACAAGTTCCTTAAAAAATACTAGGTTTAGTTTGATCTTCTATTATATGCTTTATAATTTTAAGTACAATAATTTTGAGCAAGAAATTATTTTCATGTAAGCCTCCTGCTCTACTACAATGCTCACATCATAAGCTGCACTCAGTAGCTCAGTTGTGCCAACTGCATAGAACTATAAAGAAAGAAAAAAAAGAAGGCACATCTTAGCCAAGTTATAATTGAAGACAAAACTATTCACTAAATCTTTGCACAATTCTGGTTCACTCAGAATTGCTTTTTTTCCTCCAATGTCTGTGTAAATGATTCCCATCTGACACTGTCTCTACACCATCCCTACTGAATCAGGGATAAGCAGTAGGTCTTTGGGCTTAACCAAAGCCACAGGTTTGGAAAAAGTTTTGGCATTGGACAGAGGAGGTTTAGACAAACCAGCTTAGCAAGCCTTGTAGAAAGAGAGAAAGTTTGGGGGCAGTAGGGTGTTATCAGTGTAGAAGAAAAGCTTATATATTAGAAACGAAAGTGCCATTGAACATGTTTGGGCCAGGAAAGAGGAGACAAAAGCGTCCAAATTTCCTCTATCTCTCAAAGTACAAACTGCACATTGGGATCTTACACCATTTCACAAGACCTAGCGCTAACATGAACGATGTTTCAGAGATACTATAGGAAAGTAAACTGTGTACTGTAGGGTGTGCCACTTTTTTATATTTTCAATATGTACAAATTCTTGTGTTAGTACTTAGAAACTACAAGAACTTAGCTCTGAATGTGTTTACTTAGACATATCATGCACTCCTTAGAATTCCTACTGTCACAGTCCCACAACAGGTACACATCCTCAGTTTAACGGTGACTTATATGAAGGCTCATAAGCTGACAACTGCTGTTACTATTGTATGTCTTCCCTAAAAACAAGATTTGTGATTTTATAACAAGTGGCAATTACCTAAGGACAAGAACAACCTGAACTTCTCTCCTCCTCCAAGCTGAAGAACCAGATACCTATAAAACCTCTCCAAGGGATCACAAACGAGTTGCATTCAGAAACATCACACATGGCACATATGAAATTTCAGAACATTTATGTCTTTAAGCTGTTTCCTGTTGTCTCTTCTACCTATCTCCCTAGATACCTGGAAAATATTAGAGATGCACAACTGATGTAATATTTAATGTCGTCCTAATTATACACCTTTTAACTTAAAATAATTGGCTTGATCATCTTTTAGATTTCATCTGGCTGTAATGAACTTCTGAAACAATCATACCGGGGCAAATGAGGTTAGAAAAACTAAAATGTACTTTCACATTTCACAAGACATTCCATCCCAGCACATTTAGTCTATGGTAGCTAGTACAGGGATTACTATCATTTTATGGCACAGCGATATGTAAGGTAAGCCATTCCAAATTTACTTTCGGTATCCTACAAAGTTTTAATTTAGGGTTCAGTTTGACTTTGAACATCAAAGACACGAAATGCTTCAAGAAAAGAGGGAACTATATTTTAAATAGTTTTGTTTGATTTTTTTTAACCTTTAACATAATTTAATATCTTAAATAATCGTAAAAAAAAAAAACAACCCCAAACCCCCTAAAAAATAATACCTAAGAGATTGTGGAATTAACTTAAATTCCTACTTAAAGAGTCAACTTTCATTGTCAGATTCACTGAGTTCTTGATTCTCAGCTCTGCTCAGTGCATGACCCTAAATTCACCTGGTGAATATGCCACTTACGTAAACATTACTTAGGATCGGTTTAGTTCACAGCCTATATTTTACACTTTCATTATTCATAAATAACATCTAGATTTTGGACCTCAAAATATTTCCAGGTGCATTCTCCAAAACAGCATGTGTTTCTTTTATTAAACAAATGAGTACAGAGAAAGTCTTCCTATAAAGTAGAGAGGAATGTGCAGTGTATATCACCGGGGCATGGAAGTATAACTTGGGGCTGACAAGAGTAGAATATAACTATGAGTGGCATTAATTTACAGTTAACTTGAGTGTATTTCTTCAGGAGGAAATACTAATTTTGCCTAGGAGGATCTTTGGTCTAATGAACTCTATTCTAGATATTAGAAAAGGACTCCTACTAATTACAACTGACTTAAGGCATGAAGCTGCTCTCAGCTGCAACATCCTAAGCTCTTCTTTAGCCCTTCCCTCAAGGACTCCTTTTTTTCCAGTCCAGTGAGCTAGGGAGGCACTACAGGGACTGGAACTGGGAAAAGGAAATGCATCTTCAAAGTGTGGAAAATTCACACTTAACAGAGTGGGAATTTTTGAGTCACTAGAAATGAGGACTCCTTATTTCAGTGGAGTAAGAGAAAAGAGCAGCTGTATTAAGAACTGGATACAAGGGAAGAGAAAATGACCACCTACAACTCAAGACAATTCCCTTCCACTGCAAAATCACTCTTCTATATATAGCTGAAAAGCTTGAAGCTAGCTCTGCTCATAACAAATCTACAGAGGCAGGCAACACCTGGTGCTTTGTAGTCTGTCAGTGATATGCAAATAGTCTTTTTTATTGAAATCATTTAAATTTAAAATTATTTAGTAAAAAATAATCCCAAATTCTTCAGAAAAAGCAAAGTAGCTAAGTATGTAAGTAACTCTGTAATATTCCATTTACCTGTGCCTTGTGAGACACAGCACTGCTATTTTAAATGCAAAGCTCAGCTAGGCTTTTTCTGAGAAATCACTTCCAATGTAACAAAAATAATATATTAACATTCATCACTTCTAGAAGAATGAGTAAAAGTTACCAAAATAATGTTAACCTATATAAAAATAAATAGAAATAAAATTCTACTGTCTCATATAAATATATCTGAAGTAAAAACATAGACGGCTAATACATATTCTTTTACAAAAGAAACTCAATTTTGTTTATCCTCCAAATACCTTTTTTTTTTATTACTACTTTTACTTACTGTTAATACAGGGTAATCCATCACTGCCCAGATTGATGGATTCATCATTTTTAAGATAGCACATAGTTAGAACAAAATTATCTTAGATATTAGAAACCCACTATTCTATATAAGTTTGTTTTATTTTTTTATGGGTGTTCCTTGGCATTGTAATAGTATAATATATTCTACAAAACATATTTTTTCTACAAAAGGAATATATGTGTTTTAGGAAGAAATAAAGTTACTTTTTTCAAAGAGAATGATGTTTGGCCATGATAACCTTCATTTCAGCCTAACAAAATATTCCTCAGATTATCTATGTAGTATTGCTAAAAAGGAAAACATTTGCAAAGCCTGTTCTTCGTTGGCTGCCTCTCAAATATATGCAAGGGAAAGAGGCCAACATTTCATAGTTTAAAAACTTTTGAATCTTTAAACCTGAAAAGCTTCTTAGGAAAATCTATATTGAAATCCAAAGAGGACATCCACTGGCATGAAGTAAGCATTAAAAAAAAAGGCAAACTGTTTTTCATTTAGACTTGATACTCTTTTCATATATAGCTTTAACTTAGCTGTGCACTGTTTATGTTTATTTCCACATATTCCTTGACTGTTGGGTTGGTTTGTTCTGTGTTTTTTTAATGTAACCGTGTTCTGAAAAAGCAACTAAACTGCAGTCCATGCTTATTGCTGGTGAGCACTTAAAGGTTGGGTTTGTTCAGCTTAAAATAAAATATTAATTTTATACATTACTCCAGCAAATTCCCAATGTTCTGAAATGAAGTTAAAATTTTCTTCCCATGTCGTACTGTCAGTAAAACAGCTTCAGCTCAACCTAAACCTCTATCATGCCTAAAAAATAAAAAAGCCACTTCTGTGTTAAAATATTTTAATGTTAGCTAATTTTACTATTCAGTATAAGAATTCTGACCTTCACTTTGGAATCTAGACTTTGGAGTTTCACACTGGGTATATTCTTTCTAGAAGAAAAATAAATGCTCGTAAATTCTTAAGATTGCAATATACTAATCTGATTAAATTTCTGCATTTCTTCACATTGATACTGATACTCATAAAACAGGATGTTCCTGATAATATGATAGGGAGTAAATACAGTACATACCTCATAGCAAGGGCTGACAGGAGACTGACACAGGAAATTGGAAAGAAGAAAAAAGAGAACAAATGAGGCAGAGAAAAAAGACAGAAATAATGTTACTTTAGAAGCAAGTATGAAAGTGGGATTATTTTATAGTCTCATTCCGTGTTATAGAATGTAAAAGAATTGCATTTGAGCTATGACAGGTAAAAAACTGGGTTACATAGCATCCTCCTAGTTCTACTTGTTTTTAGCATTTCTGTTAATGAGTTTTACACAACTAAATTAAAAATCAGAAAAAGGATATTGCCCAGATTTTATTCTTTGGAGGTAGATTTTTAAGGCTGTAGTCAAATGTAGTCCCCAGTCAAATTTCAACTCAAATGAAATGCTTTATTGGCTTACAAATAAACATAAACTGAAATTGCGTTTGTGTGTGGTGGTGCCCTATGAAAGGATAATTAAAGTACCCTTTGCAGGATACACGTTATCCTGTCTCAAAGATTTTTTTAAATGCCACAATTTCCTAAATTAGGGCAAAATGTCTTAACTTTGTGTCATTTTTCCAGAAGCCAGACTCACAAGCTGAATTTAACACTGTGAGCTAAAGTTGCCTTCTTTCTGGTTCACACAAGATGGACAAAAAGTTCTGAAATCATAACTTAGTAAATAATTCCAGGAACTACTTATCTTCCAACTGCTCTGACTCTACATAGTACATAGAAGCAAAAGTGTTTTAGTCCTATTTAAAGAACTGACGGATACCTGATGAATTCAGTGGTCCCAAACACGGGTTATATTTTTTTACCAGTAACTGAAGTGCTACATCAATACTTATAATGAATGGTATGATTTTGTGAACAAGGATGTTATTGCTTAGCATATTCACACAGACTGTAGGAAAAAGGAACACATTCCAAAGTGCATGCTTCAATTGGCATCACAGTATTAACTGCCATAAAACTTATCTCACAAGTACTGCAGAAGAATGGAGTCCAAAGGACAGACCTGATACAGGAGAACTGACAAAGCTTATAGACACTTAAAAAAATGGGGCAAAAAATTGAAACACTTCAATGCAAAAAAACCCAAAACAAAACAAAAGACATACAGAAGCCATATGTGAGAGCACGTCTGAAAATCTGGTAAATAATACCATGATATCCTGAAATAAGGAGTGAAATTGGAAAGCTATTTCATTTCTCCAGTCTAGTGATCATCCCTGTACCTACTGTAAACACATTTTCTTTGAGCACGCACGTGTGTATGCACGTGTGATGTTCTGAACCATCAGCATGGGTACACTGATAATTACAAGCTCTTAGGGGAGTATAGTCTGCAGTATATATGAAACTTACTGTATTTCTTCACTGTCAATTTTAATATTCTCAACAGTTACAAAATATGTAGCTTTGCAAAACAGGTATGTCATGTAAGAACGTATCAGCAAATAACAGTATTAAAATTAGAAAAGTTTTCAAATTAATTCTTTTTGCTATCCTGTAACTATGCATTGCAGTGAATATTTACAGACACTATACTAACATGCTCACTTAAACAACTTTTTTAACAAGAATTCCTGAAACAATTCAGAACTAGGGCCAGCCTCCCTCAAAATTTTCTGTTTTGGTCTGAGTAAGTCAGCATTTATGAAACAACCTACTGAGAATTATGAATAGCCTACAAAGATTTGTTGCTGCAGTTTTTGCAAAACTTAAGCACCTTATTCATTTATGCAGCTTTTCAATTAAAAAACAGATTCTTAATGTTAACCTTAATTTCCAGGTAGCTTTGGGCTAATGATAATCAGTAGGATAAGTACATAATTATGGCTCATAGATGGTACTGTATATAACACCAGGTCTACATCATTCGCAATAGTGTCCTTTTAGTATGTCAAGTTTAATAAGTTTAATATTCCAATTGAGAGGAAAACATGATAATTTTTGTGTTTACTTAAAAAGCCTTTCCTCTCTTTTAAACCTTAAGGTTTTCAAAGCTTTCAGTTAGGAGTGGATTCATTTACACACAGTATAAATTCTTAACTGTTCAAGTACATTATGACCATGAGTGTAGAAAGGAACAAATATGCCAAAGATAAAAAAATACATATTTTAATTTGCCATAGTCATTACATTTTGTTCTCAGAAGAGTTGTTTTCATGACGGGAACTACGACAGTAATGTATATAACAAGTATAACATATATTTATGTGTACCTGTGTGTATACTGTATATCTAAATGTATATCTACACACATATATATAGACATACACATACATTCACCACGAAGATCTGTATCAGGAAATAATGGAGATTTCTCCCATTTTCTTCTGAACACTTAAAAATATGCTAAATATGCAGGCTCCAAATAACCAACTATAGCCCAGACTATGACGATACTCAGTTTGACATTGTGCTGTTTGGGTCACAGTGTTCTCCTGAGGCAAATTTCTACTGTATCATAAACTAATGGATATAATGGTATGACACAGAAGAAATTCAGTTTCTAGTTCCATAGGAGAAATCCTCTGAGATGTAACTACTCACATTAGCACGGGTGGCAGCTTTAGAACTGCAAAATTCTTGACAAAGGGAGGAAACTCCTGGGAGTATCAGAAGTGACACATACCTTAAACATACAATCCTTAAGCTGGTGACTTCCCTTCTATGTCAAGATGCTTTTTCTCACAGCAATGCTTTATAACTTATATAGAACTCTTCTATGTTGTCCACAACAGGCAAAACCAAATAGTGCTAAATGTCATTGTTTATTACCAACAATAGCCATGGCCTCTATAGCTAGGGAGTCCCATACCAGAAGGGCTTCATCGGGCATACTGGGCGAGGGTTCTGCAGAAACTGTCCGAACGGTGCTGAGTCCTGTGAGGGATACGTTTGACAGGCGCCTTTTCCGTACACCACTGCAGTTGTTAGGGATTTTAAATGCACACCTCTTATGGTAATTTAGACCACACCCTGAAAAGAGAAATTTAAAACCCTCTGATTATGGTTTATTATTGGAAAAAGCAAAGACTTTTTTCCCCCCAAGAGGAATTCAAAACCACCGCCCTTATTTTTGATTAAACTTTACTCCTCTACTCTGCTAGCTTAACTCCTATATTCTACAAATTTTTAGAGAGATAATGCTCTAAGCTGCAAATAGTTATTTCTATAATCCATGGTTTTAATTTTTAAACAATCTATCATCTTATAGTGCAGGAAATTTCTGTGATCAGCATCTGAGAGGTAAGGAAGTCTTTCACTGCAAATGGTACATCCTATTGGATACAGTCTACCAGGAGTCAAATAATTGTGGCAAAATGAGAAAGGACAGCTATTACAACCTCATACATACTGACGGCAATTTCAGTTAAATTATCTGAATTAATGCGATACAGAAGGAGATACAGGCTCAGACTTGTAGGGAAGTGTAAGATACAGAAAAACTTTTCTTAAAAATACATACAGACCAATTGTTTTGCACTTCAGGTGACAGAACCTTATCTAGGAGGTCTCAGAGCACTCAGAAAGATTAGTTCTTTAATCACTTAACTATTCTGACAGTTCCTATGTTTCTACCTATTCAATTTGAAAGCAGAATCAGAGACAACATGCGTAAGTGGAATGGATAGGTCTCTTCTCAAGGCTGAAAAATCACATCTCACTGCAGCTTACCTTCACATTTGAGCCCCTGACGCACCAGCCCCCACAGCATTTCTCCACAATGGTCACAAAAGGCTGGAGCTCGGTAGGAATGAACAAAAAGTGCATGGGGACGGATTTGAAAGTCTTCAAATGTAGCAGAAGCTGTAACAACAAGATCATTCAAAATGCTACTAAAATTAGTAACATAATTAAAATGCTTTATTGATGGGGTACTTCATCACAGAACAAAGCTAAACTACTTCTGGTCATTACAATGATGAACTCTGAATTTTGTAATGGTTGTTGTACTGTATTTAAAGATTGCTGATACACCTTTATACTACAATGACCACTGGGAAAAGGAAAAAGCTGTTTTCACAAACTTACAGCAACAACTTCCCTAAGAATATTTTGCCAATAAAACACAGGAGATTAATAGCATATCCAGCATTTATCAGAAATTGTCAGAGTTCAACCAGAGGTTGGAAATTTTTCAAAATACTCTTTTATAGACTTGACTGACTACACCTAAAGGGAATATATCCCTTCAGGTAATTTCAGTAAGGTAATATAAGGTAATATATCAGTTATAAAGGTAAATATATCCCTTTCAGATAAATTCAGGAATTTATGTTATACACATAAGATAAGAACACATGCAGTAAAGAAACATTAATATTTTCAGACAAGCAAAGGAAAATATATGCAAATTGCACCATTTCAGCTGACCATTTGGTATGTCTGATTCAGCAGCTTATATTGTTATTGATGAATTGACTGCCCAAGTTAAAAATATCCACTAGAATTTTGAAAGAAAACATGCAATTATATACCCAATCATCAATAAAGACAAAGCCTTTGCAGAGCAGTCTGGAAGACTGCTATACATTTCCCAAAGTTCCAAACATTTCAAAGTGATGTGCAACAGTTGCAAAAGTTATAAGGGCTAGTTAAAGGCACTCACGTAAACTAGAAAAATAAACAGTGACGTTTTAAGAACTATTTAGTATATAGATGCAGCCAGTACCACAATGCTTTTAAAAATATGATTAAATAAATCTTTTCATTTTTTCTTATTATGTTAAACATGTATCAGAGTCCAAGGGAAAATAATATCTGTCAAATGTTCTTAAACATTAAGCACATATACAAACATTTGATCTCAGACTGTCATTTAAACAGGTGATTTAAGTGTGTGCTCACTCTTCACAGATATCAGCATGAATGAATCAGGTGTGTAGCCACTAAATAGAAATGCTTTGTCTCTCAACAGAAATACATTCCTGATTTGCAACTTAGAAGGAAAGAAAACCTATTTTTTTTTTAATGGTTCAGTTCAAATGTATTCCTAAAAGATCCAAATACCCTCAGCCCCTGGCTTGTTCCTTGTGCATTAAAAGAACCAAAAATCTGAGTAACAATCAATAAAAAGTTTTTAACTAATTAGAGCACAAGTACCAATAAAGACCTATGTCCTGGACTCAGTTCCTTCTGTGCACAAAGGACTCTTACAAAAATCTTTTCCAAAATGTCTCCACAGAAAAATATGTTTCTAGTCTCAACCACTCTAGGTATCTTTTAACGGAGATATTTGGAATACCATCACAAAAGTAGGTTTCAATGATTCAATGATATCAAGCCTTCTTTATTATTTTCACTGAAACAATCTAAATCACTTAACAGTTTGTTTAATTTAGGATTTCATTTTCTTTTCCCAGAATTATTCACTTCCCAAGGTTTAAAATAAGCCATGTTACAAAGCTTAATTCATAAAATTAGGACTTCATAAAACAGTCTAACATGCTAGAACATACCAAATCTGAATATTTATTTAACAATGCATGGGCCAGGCATTTTTTTTTCAGCTTCAAGGGCTTCCAAACACACAAGGATACTTGTCAAAAAATGTTATTTTTCTATTTTTTTTCCAGACAACAATGGTCAAGTTTACTGTTAAGGCAATGCTCACTCTGTAATGGCACATCTCCATCTCTTTGCATAACAAAATGATCACAGAAAAGCTATATATATTTGAGAGCTTTTTAAAGGGCAGGCACCACAACTAGAACACCATGCTCTACACCTTCCAACAGAACTGCGACATACACTTCTTTGCTATTATTCCTCTTGTTTAAATTTGTACATAAATATAAATGAAAAGGCATACTAGAAGAAGATACTCGGTGAGCGTGTATTTCTCCTCAAGGGACAAGACAAAGACAACCGTACTATAAGACCCACAAGACATGATAGCCATGAATTTGATAACATATATGTGAATTATAGAGATACAAACTTTTTGTTTATAAAGGTATTTCCTGAGGTTGTTTCTAAAAGCATACAATTAATAATCAAAGTGCTATTAAAACACTATGTTTATTTCACATATCACTCTTGTAAATCTTAATCTAGCACAGGATTTAAGTATGCATGTAAGTTTATGCCTATTTCCTTGAATAGTTACCTAAAGTCGGTATTCATGCATGTATTTAAATTCTATTTTGAAATGATGCTTGCTAACTTGGAAGACTGGAGAGGAGTTTTACATGGATCTACTGGGTGGTTTTTAAATACTAAGAACTGTGAAAAAAAAAAAAAAAGGCTTGGAAGTGTGTTGGGTTTTAATTTTCAAGGTAAAAATAGTGTTTTTCCAGGTTTCAGATTTATGCGTTCTCATCAGTCTCTGCCTACAGCATTCTGTTTTCTGGTCTCATGAAATGATGTTACTTTAGATCACTATTCAGTGAAACTAGTGTATCATTAGACCTTAATCTGGGTGAACTGTATTAACTAGCAAGTTACACAAATCTTTAATCTCTAGAAACATGGATTAATTCATATTTCTTGCTCTGCCACCCTATGACATAGTTGACTTCCTGTGACTAAACTAAAACAGCTTAAAGTTTCAGAGCGTGCAATTCCAGAAGCAGTCATATATGAATCAGGTTCTTCTTTAAAGCTTCTCCCATCATCTTGTAATGTAAAATAATTTGTGGATTACATGTCTAGAAAAACTTTCACACAGCCACTAACAATCAAAGTTTTAACTTTCAGAATACTCCTGCGTTATTCATTGAAAAAATAAAAGTCCTCCTGATGCAAACAAAGATACGTACTTTTTTTTTTTTTTTTCCAAAATTAAACGGAGACCTTTCTTAATTAACAAAAAAGCTTCAGTAATGTCAGGCTATCCTTTTGCTTTGACAGAGAGCTGATGCTGTGAAAGCAATTTTCTGTGAAGTAAAAAAAGAAGCGGCTTCAAAGATGTCTACAACCACACCCTGAAAACCTTACTACTCTCCAGAAAAGTCTGCAACATTACGTTCTTCATATGATATCATTACACTGTTAACTCTCAGGCTTACTTGTCGTCATCTATTTAAGCATTCTTTGTATCACCAAAACACAGACATTGAAACTACAACAGTTTTGACAGGACTATTTCATCAAGTCTTTCAATGACTTGGCTGTTAATGCCTAATACTCCTTGTTCTGGGCTCAGGAGCAGATCTATCATTCAGCACAGCTGGAAATGAGAACAAGAAGCTATTGCAACTCAAGAGTGGCAAGGGCCTGCTTTCAGAAAGAGGCAAAGGACTTACTGATCATTCTGAGTTCTGAGTCCAAAAGGGATTTGAACTATTAGCAGAGGTGAGATCCTGCTATTATGAGCAACAAAGCTTCATGTAGCGGGAGCTGTCATCTAGCACCGACGCCTCTCATAGCAGAAGAAACCATTAACCACATTATTAGCAATATCTTGCAGTTATGAAAAGCAGACATTCTCTGGCTACCCATTCCTATTTGGAATGCCTTCAGGAGTAACGTATCCCATTGATGTCCTGCAGGCACTCGTAACCAAGTGCTCCCCTACAAGACTTAAAAAATATCATTACACACTATCAAAACTATAAGTACTAATTAAACCATAACAATTAATGACTGTATATGCAATTTCACTGGGCTAAGAGAAAGGAAAACATTTTATTCTTTTTGATGTTCCACTCTGGCAATCAAAGACAGTCTGATTTTTCAGAGTTCCAAAGTCAGCAGAGCCAGTGGCAGTTCATATAAGTTCATATAAGATTTCAACTCTGATGTCCACCTTGAAATCTGATTTAAAAATTAAACTAACATTAACAGGGCCCTAATACATAACAGAAATTATAAACTTCCTAAAATCTAGATGTGTGCAGATTTATAATAACTCTGTTTCTTTACTTGTTCTGCACTGAAATAGGGTAACTTTGATATGGAATATTTGGATCTAATAACCTTTCTGGATATGTATGCAAGTACCCCAGCACTCTAAATTTTACATGTAGGAAAATCCTTCTAATCCAACAAGTTTCATCTGTTTACCTTACCTATTATCACTTTATCCCAATGTTTTAGGTGAAAACCAGCTGAAATTATTAATGCTAACAGTTGTCATCCAGGCACTTGGCTGTATGAGGTGGGGATGCAGGACGAGATATAACTGTATTTTGAACTCTCAAACCGAAGCCTGCTTCTCGCTAACCGGAAATGGTACAGGCTAATTGTAACTTTTTGTAACACCCAGACTAAGCAAAAGCATCTCACTCAATCCTCCAGTGACAAAGACATGAAACTGAACCACCAGCTATGTTGATCACGTTTGTTGTTGCTTCTGCACATGGACTATTTAGTCTGGAAACATCATGAGCTTGGGGGTTCCAGAAAGATGAGGAGGTGGAAAAGAAAGGTTCCCAAAAAAGAAGCAGTCATCTCAGAAGGAGGACGGGAAAGACAAGGGTGAAGATCCTATTTAGAGGTAAGTCGCTGGAAGTGGGGCAAGATCCCAGAGATCAGGGAGATGGAAAATAGGGGACATCCATACACTTTGATCAGCAACGCCCAAGCCTGGTAGCTGCAACCAGTAGCACAGCAGGAACAACCACGACTTTGTGCCTAACCTGCCCTGGCCAGCAGCTACCTCTTTACTGGGAGGGGCAGTGAGGAGCCACTAAACGCAAGGCTAGGAAGGGAGCAAATGAACCAGCATGGGAGGCATCCAAGTAAGGTAAAAGCTCACATCTCCGTAGTTCTTAAACAAACCCAAGTAACCAGATTCTCTATAGTCTGTTGTTTACATTGTCTCACCTGTGACATGAGATTTAAGCAATAAACTGTAGGAGCTAATAAACCATTTGCAATCATTTGTCCAGTGCTAGCTCAGACTTTTAAGGAGATTTTTATTAAAAGATTAACATTTATTAGTCAGTATGCTTGATTCATCAGTATATTCTTAATTTTTAAAATTCAATTGTAATGTACTGCTATTCATTTGAGAATGATTCACAGATTCAAATACACAAACTAGACAGCAGGCTTTAAATTCATTCGAAACCCCAAAACAGAATTCTTACTCATTTTTCACCGAAGTGGAAAAACTAGCAATACTTTAGTTCATGGTTCCAGACCCCGGTAATCATAAAATTACACTGCAGAGGTATTTGTTTAGCATAGGAAAGCAAAATTAAATATTTTGCAAGTTTACTGGAGGTATTGATGCCATGTTCAAATTAACTCCAACTACCAGCAATAAGTAGCAGCTCCAAATTAAAAATAAGGCCTCTTGCTCCTTTTCTATGCTAACTGATCTAAATTAATGTTAAGTAGATACTGCAAGTCTTATACATCTGTATTTCCTCTGATTTTGTTTTCTAAGTTCTTTACGGTTCTTTTCCAAGACTTCTGAAAAAATCAAAAGGATTACGTAGTCCCTTTCAGAATAATACATCTCAAAAAGTGTGGTGAATAAATGCTGATGGATAAAAGTGTAATGGAATTAAAAATACAATCTTACACTGAACTCATTTTCTAGACTACCTTCAAGAAGGGCAAGAAGGAGGACCCAGGGAACCACAGGCCAGTCAGCCTCACCTTGAGCACCGAGAAGGTGCTAAAACAACTAATCCTGGAAACATATGACTACCAGAATATGCTTTAGTGTCTGCCTGACTAACAATGCTTCAGGTCTCAGATCTTTGATATGGGACCATGAGAGACAAGGAACAGAAGCATGACTGTTAACCATTGTGTTTTCTCAATCCCACTTTAGTATTTCAAGGATAACGCTAAAAAACGGAGATAGGAACCTAAAAATGCTAAGCAAATGCACAATTTGCACATGAAATGCCCAAGATGACATAGTCTGGAAGAAATATATAATTTACTGCTCTGAATTATGGTTGATTTTTTTTTAAATGGATTACAACAATTCTAGAGTGACTTATGGAAACATCTCCAGTGCCTGGCCAGGTAGATCTGAAGGTCAAAAAGATATGCAAAATGATTAGAGAATATATCGTTGCTCCACTGAAGATAAGTGTTCTACTGACTTTAAGTTCTACTTAAAACTTAAGTTTAAGGATTGTACCCATGCAGATAAATAAACGGAAATGAAATTAACATTGGAAAATGGTTATACTATTATTCCTCACTTGACATTCTGTGTTCAGTTTCTGTGAGACTGAGCCAAAAAGAAGTATGGTAAGAGAAAAGAACAGATGGATGAGAAAAACCACTGGAGGCATGGAAGAGACTTCCATATAAGGAGAAATTAAGAGACTGGAATCGTTTCCTTTGGAGAAGAAATGAGTAAGCACTTACTGGATTCAAGAGGAGGAAGACAAAAAAGTGAATCAGGAAGCAAACATAACCACTGTAGTATAACCTTCTGCACCAACAACCTAGAGTGATATGAGTCTTTATGGCCCAAGAAGCAGGCAAGTTCTCCAAACTTTTTGGCAACAAGACACATCTTAACTAGGTTAACAGAAACATTCTCTAAGAGCCAGATTTCAGTCAGAATGACAATGCCTCTGGGCTCAAGTCACACTACCATCCAGACAGAAAAAAAAGAAAAGCAAACAACCCAGCAGATTGTAAGCCGTGGCAGCATTTTAGTCTCTTCCTCCTTAGTTTCCGTTTCAAATCATTATATTCCCCAAGGGAAGGAGGTTTTCTTGTTTGTGCTCAGACCTTTAGCTACAAACCTCAGGCACTACCTAAAAGACGATGTGCATCTTTCTTCAAAGGGCTGCAAATATAATTTGTTGGAAATACCATGAGACTCACCATTGCTATTTGCACTTTTAAAGTACCAAAGCCAGCAGTCAGCCAATGAAAGTAAATTCTATCAGATTAACAGTGATATTGAGAGACATTTGTGCATGTGCGTGTGTGTGTGTGTGTATGTGTGTGTGAGCCACATCTATCTGAAACCTAGTGGAGTAATGAGTTACTGAGACCATGAATTCAGAGACTGAAAGAGCAGAGCAACTTTCCCAACAGACTATTTTTTTTTCCTGATATATATCCAAGCAGTGCAGAATGAACTGTTGATAACTTAACAACACAACTGGTCTGATGGGCAAGTTTTGCCAAATGGATTACCTGACATTTGTCATTATGATCCTCTCTGAATCATTTACAGCGACTGTCCATTCAACACTCAATTCTACCATTTAACAAATACACTGACACAAATGTTTGGTCAACCAGGTATTGGTCAAAGGAACTGTAACACAAATGTATCAAATAAAACCATATGACAAATCAATGGGTCGTCTGCTTAGCTGAAGCAAGTCTTGTTCCCCATTACATTTTGCAGCCAGTGACAGTGAAGTGGGAGAGGTTATTATTTGATGGAAGAGGATGGAGTCTGCTGGGGAAAAGAGAATCTTCAAGTTTTGGCAGTTTTATAATGAGAATATGTGTCAGCAGCAGAAACAACTGAAAGAATATGAACTGAGAAAAGGAGAAAGAAAATTTAATTTACGTGTCCTCACATACTCAAAGAGATGACTTTAACATCTTTTAGAGGTGAATAATTTTTTTTTTCTAATACACAACTTCAAGTGAATCTATAGCAGAGGTCTCCAAAGTGAGGGCATTCACCTGTGGGTGTGCAAAAGATAATCCATTAGGGTGCAGGAATCACAGAATCATAAAATAGTTAGGGCTGGAAAGGACCTTAAGATCATCTAGTTCCAATCCCCATGCCATGGGCAGGGACACCTCCCACTAAACCATGTCACCCAAGGCTCTGTCCAATCTGGCCTAAACACCTCCAGGGATGGAGCATTCACAACTTCCCTGGGCAACCCATTCCACTGCCACACCACCCTTACAGTAAAGAACTTCTTCCTTACATCCAATCTAAACTTTCCCTGTTTAAGTTTGAACCCATTACCCCTTGTCCTATCACTACATTCCTTAATGAATAGTCCATCGCCAGCATTCCTAAGAAAATATTAGAACCTCAGCAACACATGTGAGTTACAGACAAATATATACATTGGGGGTGTATGCTTGAAAAATTTTTAGTGATGGGGTGCACAATAAAAACCCCACAAACATGGAGACCGCTGATTTATGGGACTTTGCCAGTCTCCCTTTAAGAAAAGCTCAAGTGCTATTGAAGACATACCCTGTGAAATAATTTATAGCCACGTCCAAGTTTCACACACTATAGAGAAAGGAAAGACTACATAGATTAAATAAATTTGTAAAACAGTAAATAGAGTTGATTCATCCTTTGATGGAAAGATTTTTTTTGTATTAACATGCCCTTTTATTTTCTCCATTAATGCCTTTTTAACTGCAAGGATTTCATATTGATTCGGAATGCTAATCAGATGATACCATCACACTGAAACCCCAGATAAGCAGAGACATATCCATTAAAATACAGGACACTGTACCACAGACTCCAAGTTTCATTGACTACCTCAAGGCCTTTTAAGAAAGGATCAGCTGAAGTGGGGTTGACTGAAGCATAATACTTGAATAATCTACAGAGTACTGTTACTAAGTGGAAATTTTGACTTTTAAAGAAGGGTAAATGTGATGTGTATCACATTAACAGAGTAAAAATTAGCAAGAAAGGAAAAAAAACTTCCTCACTCAACTGAAAAAAAGATACTTTAATGAAAGTAAGCCTGTTGTTTCTTTAAAACAAACGTATATAACATGAAATTAGTATCAAGAATTAATCTGATCTACTTAAGAAGCTGCCAGGCATTTTTTTAAAATGCATTAACAGCAGTGAATGTAACTAATGAAGTGTAATCAACTTCAATTCCACCTTTCTTGGAAAGCTGGCTATACAACTCATTGATGCATCTACCCTAATTGTAACTTGAAAAATGTTCCTCTTCAGTGAAATCTTGCAAGACTAATACAAAAGCGTAAGAATTACTAAACCAGACCAAAACCTCCTAATCTGCCTTTCCAAGATGAGTCCTCGAAGCAGCATCAGCATCTGGTGGTATTTCCCCAGTCCACCACCTCAGATGTCCATTCTTTGCAGCAAAAGCATTCTCTGAAGCAGAGAGGAGGTGACAAAGACAAATGACACAACATTTAAAAGCATTTTCAGTTTTGTCTCTATTCCTTTCCTAAGAACTCCAAGTATTCACTTTTCTCTACTAGTACTGAGCTCTGAAATGATATTTTCATATTATAACTTGAACTTCTCAACTTTAGGTAGTATACATAACTCAAGAGACCCTTGTTACATAGATAAAAATCAAGAAATTCTCCTAACACTTCATGCTGATCTATACTGGATTTCATTTGGGGTGACACTGACACTACTAAGTCATGCTTTCCAGATCACTTATGAATGTATTTAACAGCACAGACCTAAGAACCTGGGCTAGTCACCTGCTTCCACTGTGAAAATAGAACGCATTTCCACCCCTTCGTTCCTGTCATAAATAGTTATTCATCCATTTGAGCATCTAACCTCTTCTTTCATGAAGCATAGTTTCTTTATGAGCCTTTAGAAAATAAAATTATTGTATGACTTCTGGAAAACCGAGTATGCTATCTCAATTGAACAAAGAAGTTACTTTCATTAAACAGCACACAAATAAATTGATAATGTACTATCTCTAAAAACTGTACCAAGTAGAATGCCTCATCTATTAGCTTGCAGTAACCTCTCATAAAAAGGTCCTGTCCCAACAGAAGGATTTGTGTAACTTCTCTCAAGGAAAGCTCATCTTCCCTACCAACAGTACCTTTTTCAACATTTAGTATATTTTTATAAATACAAAATGACATTTTTTATGATTACCAACTAATCAAGCTTTAAAAATCACATCTTAAATCTTGACATGAGTGAGAATCAATGGGGTTCAAAAAGCTTACTTAATGTAATGTCATTCACTGCTTGCTTTCTTGCAATCCACCTTCATAAAATCTTACAATTATTTCAAATTTGCTGCTGCTGAGATAATGGTTAAATATTAAAAACACATAGAAACACCCAAGGAAGAATAACTAGCATGGCCTGTATTTCTTTAAGAACGCTAGCAGTGAAGTTGACACATTACCTGCTTCCATACTAACATCTGCCTGTCGCATATCATTTTACTCAGTGTGTACTGTCAGTGCTGCAGACAGAGAATATAAGGAAGCGATGCCAATAGGCTATTATTTTTTCATCCTATATTTACCTATTCCCTCCTCACCAGAAAGAAAAGTATAGTAAGGCAAGACAGTAGGGGGAAGTTCAAAAGATTCTTCTAACACAGAAAACATGAATCTTGAAGTCTGTATCTAGAAGGTAACAATTATAACACTTAGGAGCTGAAGAAAAGACAAAGCAAAACAAACAAAGACGGAAAGAATCTTTCAGTCCAAAGAACTGTAAATACGAAGTCATCTATCTGAAATACATGATCCAAGAACAATCTAGGCTGACAAAGAGTGAGGGATGCAAGATCAATCCACTTCAACTGAATCAGTAATGAGCCTTACCTCTACAGAAATAGGAAATAATATCACAGCTAGAGACCATTAAAAGGACATAGAGAAAGAATAACTGCAAAAAAACCATATATAATCTTAGGATAGAGAAGAGACAGTTGCATTTCTCAAAGACACCAGAAAAAAAGCATTAACATAGCCATTAAAACACAAAGAGAAGGACGCTTTTCAATCACAACAAAGCAAAATCACAACCTGTGACCAGCTATGTAAGTACTATAAAATGCTGTTCAGAGATATATAACATCATAATGTTTAATTCAAGGAGCTGGCAATTGAACTAACATTACAATCCAGTTTTATGTTGATATTGTCATTTACTATAATTGTACAGTTATCTACAGCTTTTATTCAGTTCAATACATTTCACCATATACAAGACAGTATAAACTGTGCTGAATCCAAATAAAATGTCTGCATCTAACAATCAGGTGGTGTACTGTCTGTGAGATATTAAAACAGAAACAGCTTCTTAACAAAGCAGTGGATCAATTCCTGCCCTCATCAGCTCAGCAAGAGAACACAAAATAGATGCTATCTGACCTTCTTGCTTCAGGAATCCTGCCAAGTTGAGCACAATTGCTCACAGCAAGCAGGTGAAGTACATTCCACTAATTCACACAAGATGCTAACATTTCACCATCTGCCTTCCAGCAGTGGGTAAAGATGTTCTAAATCTCAATGTAATTTAGTCCCAGTAAAAAACGACAGAATTTTTATAAGCAAACTCATATTAAAACAGCAAATATAAAATTGTTTTATGCTCTATGTAATATGAAAAGACTTGGCAAATTTACACAGCAGTTTTTAATAAACTTTCATGAACAATGTATAGCATACGACATAAACTATGCTGGTTAGAACATAAGTCTGAAGGCATCTAAATAACTGCTTCCTGGATAGTCCTTGAAAAGCAAAACTGAAAAACAGTCAAGAGTATAGAAGTACAGACCCACAGAAACTCCCATTTGTCAGCTTCTTCTACAGAGTCTGCTTCCACTTAAGGGAAAACATAGTTCATCCAAAAAGGTCACAAATGAAGTGGTGGTGGTTTCAAGTCTATTGTGAATTTTACATTAGGTTACACATCCTTTACTTCACAAGTGGAACATGAAAGTGACCTTTTCATAGGGTCCAGTTGAAGCTTATAGCAAATACTAATCATCACATCAAGACTGAAGAACACTTTTCAACTTAAGTATCACCTTACATAAATTAACTTCCTTTTCTTGAGCAAACAGTAAAACTGTTTTCAAGAGAAACTTCTGGTTTCTCTTCCTTTCAGTGTTTATGAATAACTGGCTACTCATTTACAGCCACCTTTGATTATAACTCTGACTGAAACTTCTATACCCTGCTTCCTGGTTTGGGCTCTATACTGATTTTTGAGAGTATTCTCATCAAAAAAAGAACCATTCATACAAATAAAACTTGATGAAATCTTTCCCCCAGAGATTTGGACACTTTTTCTCTCTGAAATGCAATTTAACTAAGTAAATGTCGAATTCAATGAACACATCAGCGGAGATTTCCACAGCACTATTAAAGGACTTTTCTCTTTTGTGCATCAGGAGACCAGATGAACTTTTCTAACATTTTGAAGAAGAAATTAAATAGAAAATGCATAGCTAAGAAAACAGCAACATGTTAAGCAATACATTACTGACAGAATAGTATTAGCGACACTGTTCAAAGAATGGCCAGGAGTGCAGCCTAATAAACCTAGGTTCAACATACAAATTTGTGGCTTTAGTACATTTCTAAAGTTCCCAGGTCACCTATACAAACACTATGATAATCCCATGCAGTCAATTGAAATAAAGCGTTAAAAGAGATATTTTAAAAACACATAAAAGGGAAAAAATAATGTAAGAGGTAAAAATAAAACTGTATTTATTAGGGCTGTTGATGTTCATAATGAAAGTTCCCTTTTCCTCTTTTAATGTGCAACTGACTGAATCTGTAAATCAACATACCCTTTTGCTTCCACTGTCATAATAATGCCCAACCTTTCACTTCCAAAATGCCAGAATCTATACTGGCAATGAAGGACGATTCATCTAGTTGACTGCAATAGTCTGTGCTTATCTCCTCTGGACCAGTCAGCAGACAGACATACATTTGTTCAGTGAGTTATGCAATTCTTACACTCCATTAAAATCCTACTGCATAATGCACCAATGGAAAATACAAGTAATAATGTTCATCATGAATATAAAAGCACAGCAGGTCTGCATTCTGAGCTGATTAAATTCCTTGTGTTTTGCCAGAAACCTCTAGCTCTATAACAAACTGTTTCAGTTATATTGTATGACATCCACAGGTACAATTTTCTTCCCTAAAATGGACTAGAGAGCGTCAGCTACAATGAGCAACTCCTCTCAACTATAAATTTTACCAGATAAATTTTCATACCTTTCAAGAACCTGTAATATAAGGTCTAAACCAGAAGATGGTCACATTTATTATTCCTTGAACTGCCAAGAACATAAATAAGTACAATAAGGAAAAAAAATAATCACGTTGTCCAGCCTTTATAAAAGACCTTGTAATTAAATAAACTACAATGAAAATTAGAAAACGCACAGTATTAGGATATGAACTGATTATATAACCCCGTAGCACTAGGACTGACAGTTCAGCTTTATCTACCCTGACATGTGAGATAAAAAATGAATGCAGCTGATCAGTATATAGCTTTTGACATCAGATATCAGTGCCTCGGGATGTTTACCCACAGTGCACAGTTTCCAGCAGCAAAGCTGTGGCAGTAACACAACTGCCTATTTCAGACACGGCATTTGAAAATAATTGTCATAATATACCTTGAATTTACAGAACTTTAGAACGTATATTCTGTTTAGACATCTGCAATGTAGGCTAGAAATAAAATACTTCAACCAGTTCAGTATAAGCACCTGAACATATACTGCATTTCTTTTGTCCTTCCCACTGCTCAAGTGCTCAATATCATCCCCTGCAGTGCTCAAAGCCACTCTCTTCTCGTTTTCAGAGGGGTTTTTCCTCCCTTCAGAATAAATTTTCATAGCATATCCAAATTATTAAGATTCATGAAAAACATTCTTATTCATTTTGTAAGTTACAGAATCATAAAATGGTTTTGGCAGAACCCCACAGAATGCCATGGACGGGGACACCTTCCACTAGACCAGGCTGCTCAAAGCTCTGTCTGACCTGGCCTTGAACATTGCCTGGGGAAGCCACAACTTACCTGAGCAAAAACTTTATTATTTTTGTTGTTGTTCTTTATATTTGATTTTGGTTTCTTTGGAGGAAAGGGTGTATGCTTTTTTTTTTTAATTGGGGTGGGGGATTGTTTATTTTTTTTAAATTATTATTTGTATTTTTAATTAAAAAGGAGAGATAAGCCATCTTCAGCTGATTTGTGCTGAACTGCTTAAATCTGTAATAATTTAAAACTACATCTGAATATATTTCAGTATCTTCCTGAACATTACAGACTGCTGTCCTGGGTTCAGCAGCAGCAGTCATTTTTTCTCCTTGGTAGCTGAAGCAGTGCTGATAACACCAGTGTTTTCAGTTACTGCTTGGGAATGTTTTGATCTGACCAAGGACTTTCTGAGTCTCATGCTCTGCCAGGGAGGAGGGGAAGCCGGGAGGAAGCAGAGACAGGACACCTGACCCTAACTGACCAAAGAGGTATTCCATGCCACAGCACGTCATGACCAGGATGTAAAATACTGGGGGCAGGAATCCGGAAGTCGCTCTCTCTCTCTCTTGGCTTGGTCGGGTGGTGAGCGGTTGTATCCTCTTCCCTTGTATTTGCCTTGTCATTATTACTATTGGTGGTAGTAGCAGTGATTTGTATTATACCTCAGTTACTGGACTGTTCTTATCTCAACCCATGGGAGTTACATTCTTTCGATTCTTCTCCCCATTCCCCTCCCCCCCCATCAGAGTTGGGGGGGAAGAGAGAGGGAGAAGTGAGTTAACAGGCTGCATGAAATTTACAGCTTAAACCATGACAAGTGCCTATATAGGTCTTTCTCTTCTCCAGTATTGCAGAAGTGGGAATACTTTCCTCCACTCCACAACTCAGGAATTTTAACATTGCAGAAATGAATTGCTGCATTTAGTTAAGACTTATCTGTGGAAAGATACTGATACTCTTAAGTGTTTATGGAGGGCTTTCATTTGTAGTAGTGTAATCACCAGTCAGGCCATGACAGATTATGTTTCTCATTTCCTGTCCTTTGTATCCAGTGAAAAAGTCTTCTGAAGACACAGCACTGCCCAGTGAAAGTTCTGCAATATTAAAGTTCATGTCCAACTGGGAGAAGGAAACCATTCCCAGTTCTGCAATACTGGAACAGGTACTGCATGGCTAATCTTTTACTTACTCTTGCTGTAGTGTTTAGGAGCTGGTATTACAGCATGTCAATATAGAAAACATGCCTTAGCAATTACTCTTCACAGGAAACTCCAGCAGTAGGACAGGAAGAAGATTGAAAGCAGATGCATGTTGATGAAAGCTGGGATTCCGGCTTCAGGAAATCCCACTGAGGAATCTGGTATGACAATGCAACTGAAAAGGTGCAAAGAACTGACCTACCCCTTTTCTTGGGTTTTAGCTGCTTTTCTTGGGTTTCAACTCCTTGAGACATCACCAGCTGGTGGCTGAGAGTAGACTCAACTCCTCGTCCACTGGCAAAACTCATGTTGTTGTCAAGGTTTCATAGAAAGATCTCTTCACATAGCTAGGTGGGTAACAACTGGTTTTGTTTGTTGTTTTTTTTAAAGCTGACTTCAGGAGCTTATTAAAAAAAACAAAACAAAACCAACCACCAAACAACCAAACAAAAAAAAAAGTTGCATGAAGAGGTATGAGGAATTGCCCTGCGCTCAGCAGCAGCAGTCATTTTTCTCCTGCTTGGTAGCTGGTGCAGTGCTGTGTTTTTGACTCTCAGCCTGGGAACAGCGCTAACACCGATAGTTTTAGTTACTGCTCAAATGTTTAGTCTGACCAAGGACTTTCTGAGTCTCATGCTCTGCCAGAGAGGAGGAAAGCCAGGAGGAAGCAGAGCCAGGGCACCTGGCCCAAACTAGCCAAAGAAGATTTCCATACGACAGCACGTCATGCCCAGGATGTAAAAACTGTTGGCAGGGACCCGGAAGGGTTAGATCACTGCTCAGTTGGGCTGGGTATCGGTCAGCGGGTGGTGAGCGGTTGTATTCTCTTCCCTTGTTATTTCCCTTATCATTATTATTATTGGTGGTAGTAGTAGTGATTTGTGTTATACCTTAGTTACAGGACTGCTGTTACCTCAACCCGTGGAAGTTACATTCTTTCTATTCTCCTTCCCATCCCTCCGGGAGGCAGGTGGGGAGGAAGGGGCGGGGGGAGTGAGAGAGAGACTGCATGAGTTATGGCTAGGCTTAAACCATGGCAGGAATTAAATTGTATTTCTTGCCGAACTCATGGCACTGTAACTGGAGAGGGGAAAAAACACTTCTTAACTTCAGATTTACGCAAACTAAATACTTAGGCAGTGGTTCCCTATGAAGCCCCTTATAATTTCTGGATTATCAAAGTAGTA
Organism: Myiopsitta monachus; assembly: GCA_017639245.1. NCBI lineage: Eukaryota > Metazoa > Chordata > Aves > Psittaciformes > Psittacidae > Myiopsitta > Myiopsitta monachus. The sequence continues at coordinate 28,269,998 of CM029924.1, forward strand.
TCAGAAGAAAATACTTGTAATTTTTGGAGAAAAAGAGGGAAGAAGATTTGCAAAAAAAGTTTATTAGTGTGTAACACTTGTGACATCTCACATTTCTGTTCCCAGTACCTTAGTAAAGTAATAGCCAGTTGAACTTTGCCTTCAAAGATCCAATTTGTATAATCTTTTAATTTATACATTGCTTGACATAACAAAATCACAAAGCTACTGTAATTTTCTTTAGGATTTTGATTTTATTATATAAGAACCTTACAATCTTCCCTGCCAGAAAAGACAGAGTATCTCAAAATAGGCATCTATTTAGATTTACAGAATAGAGTAAAAAAATGCATTAAGCTTTTCTTGAGAACCTACTGGTCAGCAAATAAAATTTTCTGATTGCATGTACTATTGCAATAATTTCTTACGTACATTATCGGTATTTAAGGTGCATATATTTTAAATGAAACACTTTATCTCAGGTTGAGAGATCTGCTACTATTTAATCTGATACTAAAATATTAAAATAGCTTTGGGGCAAGAAAATTAATAATTTAGATATTGTGATGTTCTGAAATTCCTGAGGCATCACTGGCATAAATACTCTAAAATGTGCTGCAAATAAACTCAAAAAAAAAATGTACAGCCCTTCTTGTCAAGAAGTATCTTTATTCGTAACAAAAAGACTGGAGCATTACCTCACTAGTAGCCAGAGGACCTAGATCATTGTGGTGAGACAATGGCTTGATAAAGATTAAGTGAAATCATCCTTACAAAACCATTTTTTTTTTTAATTAAAATGTTAAAGAATTGTTGCTAAAAGGTATTTTCTCAGTTTTGTTTCTTAAAATGTAACAGGAATGAAAGGCATAATTACTACCCTACATAAATCAGCTTGCTTACTCACATGGGCATGCGCACCAAAGCAGAAGAGTACAAAAGCAGAGCGCTGACTCACACAAGAACTCAAGCAACAGGAGAGACAAGCACAGGTAAAAATCAATGAAAAAACTGATATTTGTATGTATTACAACACAGACATACTTAAAGCATGTGGAGTGCATGCTTGTAATCTCTTTTCAGTCCTATTTCACCATATTGTGCCATGATGATTTCTACAAGATTAAGAGAAAATACCACTTGATTAAAATATGAGTAGTAAGCTTCACCTTCTTAACTAAAGCAGCAAAAGGAAGTCAGAGAAAATGTGGTCCCATTGCTGAATGGGACATGCAACCTGGTGACAAATGCCCGAGAAAAAGCCAAGGTACTCAATGCCTTCTTTTGCCTCAGTCCTTACTGACAAGACCAGCCTTCAGGAATCCCAGATCCCTGATACCAGATGGAAAACCTAGAGTAAGAAAGATTTTGGCAGAGAAGAATCATATTAAGGAACATTTAAGCAAATTGGACATATATAAATCCATGGGGCTGACAGGTTGCACCATTAAGTGCTGAAAAATGTCACTGCATGGACACTTGAGTACTGTGCAGTGTCCAGCTCTGGCCACCCTAGTCCAAGAGATACAGACTTAATCTGTAATGATAAAAATCATAAACTAAGAATAAATAATTTGCCATCTTTTGCACAGGGTCAGGCAACAACAGATAAACACTGTGTTAACTTGATTATTTGATATCAGTATCACTGCTTAGGGCAACATTTTTTAAAGTACTATATACTGTTTAAAATCTTCAGCATCCAAATCTAGTTTAAAACAAAGTGCTTTTAAATATATTAGCAAAGCTGACAAAGTACACTGAAAATACATACCAATATGCTTAATAGATAACAATTTTTTATTGCTAAGGAAGGAAAAGGCCCAAGGAAATCTTTCAAATATTCCATCAGTGAGGAGAAAAATTATTGCTTCAATTGTTCTATAAAAATATGAAAACAAAACCATAGTCTTTGGACCATACAGAATAAAGAAACCAGTATAACTTGACGGAAGAGTCTTAGGATTCCTCAACTCTGATTCATAAGTTAAAAAAGCCACTTCATTTTAGTAAGGATATGAGTGATGGCTGTAGTTACAGTTACGTAAATTAGGCACTCCCAAATAACATCTGAAACAGCTTTTGGCACTTGCCTGGTGGTTGGTTAAAGAGATAGTAATACTTTTCCCTTATTTTCCCGTATTTTCCATCTTAGTCTTAGATATACTGGACAGGGGGGGACAAGATGACACGGACAAAAGGACACAAAACCCAAACATAACAAAACAGTAAAAGAGATAGAAAGAAACTAATTCTATTAGTAACTACTACTAATAGGATGCTAAAACTGAAACAAGAACTATTCTCAGGGATTAGAAATACTCTTTTTTTCTTTTTTTTGTTAAGTGAAAACAAATTAACAAAATCAAAAACTGAAGGCTCAGAAACACTATGACTATGCAGGTACGATCACACCCTATTTCCTGTAAAACCATGGAACTGTAAGAAAATTATAATATACTTAGTTCTCAATACATCATAATCTTACACAGGTATCCTGTGTCATAAATTTATGAGATACAACAATTCTCTTAATCTATGAATTTCCATTAGAATAACCTTCTAAAAGATTTGGATGCTTTAAATTCCATATTTTCTTTCTCTTTGTTTCTATTTTTTGACACCAAGACAAACTGCTGCAGCTGCACAACTTTTGATACAGTTGATAAAGTCAGCAAATTGAAAAACAGTCCATTGCAGAAATTATGTAAATCAATAACAAGGTGATAAAGATGATTTTTTTTCCATAAGTTCATCAAAAATCAAACCAGATGACATGATGCAGCTGATAGGTAAGAGAAGAGTGCATTTTGGGGATCTACCTTTAGCTAAGATTTGGTTACTAGAACGCAGTACAACAGTACTGTGTGATATTAAAAATTCCAGGCCTCCAGCCAGCAATTTTTACTCTAAGATGGAGGGGGAAAAGAAAAAAATACAGGTCGTGGGAACTGTATGTACCACTCACACCTTCACACAGTGCTGGCTTAATAGCCTTCCTCTAAATACTGAAGAGTTATTTATGCTTGACCACTTCTGTGGAGATATGCTTCAACTAAAGCCCTAAATTCCCTAATGCTCTTAAACAATATAGTTCTCTCTTAGGACTTGCAAGTACTGCATGAAGTGCTGCTCTTGAAGATTAAAACAGCTACTTGCCTAATTTAGCCAAACTGGAAGATACATGGTTTCCATTGCAAAAGCACATGAACAATACATCAAATAAAGCACTAAATTCCTTGTTTATTTTTTTCCACTAAATCTGATTTACTGATCTGGAGTGATTATAGTCTGTGTGAAATGTGAAAGAGAAATAATCTTTTGAAAAGGAAAAAAACTGTTTCCTGACAGAAAGAAGTAGAAGATGAATTATGACTTTCAGGAATTACTTGCGTTATTCCTTATCTTGTGCCTTCCTATTCTAATCAAAGAGTATGGAACAGGGTCCTGTACAAGAAAACTATATTTAAAAACTCAGTTGGCTTAGATTATGTGACCTAACTCTTACCTCCTCTCTTTTCAGCATCCATTAGGACTTGGGATTTCTCTTCACTAATCCTACACTCTTCTATAGATACAATTTCTACTTTTAGATGACATATGTGTCTTCCTATTTTTAAGTGTCCTTCCACATGCACTAACTGCATGCTCTAACTACAAAAATAAAACCCTTCAACCACCTTCTAAGCTTTATCTATCAAATACCATCTTCACCACTTTACAGCTCCAGCACTCTACTGAATCCCCTTGAGAACTCTGCACCATTCCTAGTCACATACTTCATCTCTTCTTACATGTAAGATTTTGACAAGTCCTATTGACACCTAATAGCATCTGCAGAATTCCTCTACATTCCAGTCACAGAATTTGTGCTTATTTCCTACTTCAATTAGAGTAACCTAGTCTTTATGGCCACTCTGCTGACCAAACATGCTCCTTAAATCCATTTGTCATTTCACTGCCTCCAAAATTTGGTCTTTAACCTCATAATTCACTCATACTACATCTCTTATTACATCCCTTCACCTGATAGTAATTTTCAGATTCCAACATTCATACTCTGTGTTTGCATGACTGATATTATCATCTAGTTGCATCCGGCTTTTGTATTTCCTAGGCAAGACTTCCTCTTCATTCCAGTCATAGAATTTGTGCTTATTGTTAAATTTACACACAAGGTTGTTAAAAAGTATACAGTGCAAAAAGGAAAAAAAAATTAATAGGCATAATATGCCCATACATATATCTGAGAAAGATCTTTACCCAGTGTAGATGAAAATCCATACAAACAAAATTTCCTGTTTTCTTGAATCCCATATGGGACAAAAATTTTGTGGATATTTTCAGTTGCAAAAGCATGACAGTAATTTTCATTGGTTTTTAGTTACCTGACAAGACAACTTCAACTAGGTCTCCTTCTTGGATATCTGCAGCTGATTTCACCAACTGGAGAATGTTTTCAGAAGTAGGGTCATGGCGGAAGAGCAGAATTTTGTCATACATTCCATAGAAACCACATTCTGGGAACTGCAAATGCAAATGCAAACCCATGAGATTTTACAACACTGTAAAACACGTAACTGTAAAATTAATATATTTAATTAAATTTTGAGGGCAGAGTAGACTAGACCCTCCTGGAGCAGGTGTTTGGACTAGATGACCTAAGGAGCTCCCTTCTAGTCTATATGATTCTATGAACTCTCCCCAGATTACTGCCCAAAAGATGACTTGCGGCCAGAAGAAATAATTTTTAGCTCTCGCCAAGATGCAATGCCTAAATCATAGCTCATTAGGAAATACCAATTTCTTGAGACTAGACACATAAAATAATATATCCAAACATAATCATTTACTTTGATGCAAAGAAGTTGAAGCTTTGAAACCAGATTAAATCCTGTTTAAATTAAAAAAGATTTTTAAAAACTCAGGTTATAAACTCGAGATTATTATCTAAGCAACACTATCATCTAAGCAACAGGTTTTTTCAGGTTTGGGTGCTTGTTTTTATTTCCTGCAGCACAACTTTTTTTCACACTCCCAGCTTAAAGATTTTGTTTTGAAAACACAGCCAAGAAACCCTGGTTTTCTGATAAAAGAAAATTCAATTTAACATTACTGAACTACTCCATGTATTATTTTGGAACCTTATCAATATGTAGTGAATGAAACATAATGATAAGCATAGTTCAGGAGATAACCCAGCAGGTTTTGAGGTTATAATGACTTTGAAAATAAAGCAGAATAGAAGGAACCCAACAAAAAGTACTTTAGAACAATATATTCATCACTGATTATTGGAAGCTTTGGAACCTATCCAAGTATCCCAAGTTATGGGGTTTTTTAAGCTTCAAAGCATGTACTGAAGACAGACACAAAATGTTCAGATCCCTGGTTTGAATGAAATGCATCTAATTCTCTGAAGTTTTGTCTTTCTTGTTCCAGATCATATCATAAGCACCAAACCACTGCTAATTTTTGTTTGGACAGATTACCTGTTAGGAAAAAAAAATAAAATTGTTGTATCTAGTTATTCATACAGGTTATACACTGAACAGAAACAATTACCAGAAACAAAAACATTCTCACAGAGTATCTGCAAAATTTTCCTGTAGTGCATGTGTTTAAAAATGTATAATTTATTTTCATGTGCACTGCTCACACATTAAAAATCCTAACTGGATCACTTATCTGTACGATATACTATTTCTCTGAACACCTTTATCATCAACTAATTATGAATGGGAACAGTTGGCGAGCTATTGCCAAACTTTGAGTAGGTTGGCACCAACATCAACACGTACTTCTAAACAGGCATTACAATTACAAACCTAGAAGAGATACATATTTGTAAATCTTTCCTAGTAATCAGTTAACCATTCATATTCACAGTCTCAGTTGAAGGATAGATAACATTAATAAAGATGAATATTGAATTTTTGTTCATTTAAAATAAAATTGTCATATAAGCCACACTTCTAATGGAGTCGTTGGCCTGCCAAAAGTTATATTTTGCCGTGAAATAACCAATGAAGTAATGAAATGCTGACATATTTCGATAATTTCACTGTGCAGGCACCTTTTACTTGCTTCATACTCTCCTTAGAAAAGTGCCTTTTCCTGGGAAGCCAGGAACCATTCTTAACCATACACAGGCATTATTACTCACTATGACTTAAACTGTTGGTGCTCTCTTTATATTCCCATTCCATTTGCTCTTTTCAAACTAGCTCTATTTCTTTTACCTAGAAAAGTATGTTCTACCTAGAAAAGTTACGTGCTGTAAAACATGTATTATATATGTGTCCTACGTGCATTTTGAGGTACCATTTATTATATTCTCTAGAGAAAAATAAATTAAATCACAACATTTTTTTTAATTGTATACAAGAATTATCTTATGGATTCAAGTTAGTTTTCCCCAGATAAACTATTCTCATGCCAAGAAAATAATTTTGATGGTGTGAGTCTCCAAACATCCTATAAGGACCAACAGTGACAAAAATATTCCCTCAGCTAAGATTATTCCTGCCAAAAATAATGTTGATTTGCACAAACAAAAGTAAACAAAATAGTAGCCATATTGCCTGGTACTACTAGAACACTATAAATAGCATTTATTTTTGCCAAATACAGGACAAAATAGGAAATACATATACATGAAACTACCTAAAAGCTAATTAAAGCTAAGCTAACTAAGAACTAACTAAATGCAATGGTATTAGATCTAAATTTACAGCAGTAGTAAAAGCCATTGTTTCAGTAAAATAGTTGCTTAAGTTGAAATTGCTACAAGTAAAATGTTCATTGCAATTGCTATAACGAGAAAATGCATTATTTCTGATTATTTTAGAATCAGAAGAGTAGGAAACTGTTTATATGTGGTTCAGAAACAGGATCTACTTCTGGATGCTTGACAAGTCTTGAGACATGACAACTGTCCATATACAGTGTTTGTCTACTCCAAGTGTGAAATAAAATGTATCACCTTAAACTGCTTTCAGTGGTTTAATATAGGGTTCATTAGTTTACAACTGAAACAAGATAAACAAGCTTTACAGCACAATGACTTGTTAAAATGCCACAGTTCAGTTGTGTATTTCAAGTGTGCCCCCCCTCCCTTTTTTTAGAAACAGAAACATCAGATCTCTAACATGGTTTGTATCACTTACAAACATTCTGCATCCCAGATTTGCAGTTCAGCAGAACTTCCGTATTAATACGGATCTATCCCCATCTTGATGTTATTTATTAGATACTTTCCAGAATATAGAGAAGGAATATTGGACAGCGAACTTCTAAGACACTTGAAACTACAAAACACATTCAGCCTAAGAATGGAAGATTCAGTGTATCTGAAGATAAGCTGAAAATTTGCCACACACACTGAAGTTCTGGAAAAGCTGAGAGTATTTTTTATAAAACCACTTAGGAAAAAAAAAAACAAAAAAAAACAAAAAAAACAGAAGAAAAGACAGATAACAAGGAATGAAATTAGTATTGAAGAGATTAACCAATGTGCAATGTGAATCCTTTTAAGAGCCTTATTTCTATTTCCCAAATTTGTACTTTTAATTTTGCTACTTAAGATCAATTTATGAGAGATGTGTAAGATCATTAAGATATAGGAAATATTCTCCATAAAAAGGAAGGTTCTCTAATCTCGATACATGCAGTCCCTGTGTGGGATGCAGGCATAAATGGTTGAAGTCTTTAAATGCTGAGGACAGTAACGAAGGGAATAATCTGTTTCTCCTCTACATAGAACATTAAGGATAAGCAAATAAAAAACACAGAAAGGGATACATTACAAGGAATTAGACTGGAGGCAAGAAAAGCCTTGCAAAGATAAGAATTTGAAAAAGTAATCTTACTGTCTGCCTAAGAAAGGGATCTCTATTACTGGAGGGGTTTTTAACAGACAAGTTAAACTAATGTCAGGAATCTGAAAGCTGATCTTTCTATGTTGGGATAGAAGGATAAAGTAGATAACCTCATATGACCTAACAATCAGGGTACTGAAAAAATACATTATCTAGTACAAATGGGGACAGTTTTGATAAAGAGTATGATTAAATGTGTATTACTAATTTTTATATTATTTACTCACTTATTAAGCAGAATCATAGAATCATTAGGGTGGGAAAGGACCTTAAAGATCATCTAGTTCCAACAGATCTGGTTCCAACCAATTTACTAAACCAAAGGTAACTGACAGAAGACTTTTTTTTTTTTTAATTAAAATATTAACTATCCTTAGAAGATGTATGTACAAATATTAGCTTTACTATAAGAAAAGTTAAAGTTGTCCAGCCTTGATATGAAGATGCCATTCATTATTATGTTTATGTCAGTGCAGCAGACTTACAGGAGAAGCACTGTATCATTCCCTCAATATATTATCAATAACCAGTGTGTAAGGTAGCAGAAGTACCAAAAAGATATTACCATGCATGGTTCGTAAACTGTTGCAAAAGTAAGTAGTATCACATATACACAAGTACTGTTCTCAATGCAAGCTATTATCTAATCTATCTAACCTGAAAAAGGAAATACATCATGTTTTCATCATACTGACAATGACATATAAAAAAAATTTCACTGTTCCCATGAAGAAACAAAATTCTGGCAGTAAAACTGACTGTTTACCAGGCTTAAAACTTCAAGATCTAGATTCTGCATCCTGTAAAGCTACACTAAACTGACTTACAATTTGACTATACAGATCACTATGACTATATATAAAGCACACACATACATGTTTTCATGACAAAAGGTTTCACTCATTAGTGTAAAACAGTATTCATGTAGACAAATACAAAATTATGTCAAAGTAGAGTCAAAGTGATGTCAGCCAGCATGATGAGGAAAATTTATAATTCAGAGATCATCTCCATTTCAAAGTCAGTTTCACAGACTGACAAAAAGGGACTGCTGCTAAGTTTTAGCAACACAATGTTTCAGGATCAAGCTGCAAGTTATTTTTTCACTTTAAAATGGAAAATGAAATATTCTCTAACAAGATAGTATACATTAGTGTTGCTTGCAGTGATTACAACTGCATTACAATTCTGAATACAATCCATGTATTGCTGGGTAACAGTGACTTAAATTTGTTAGTTTATCAACATTTAAACTATCAATATTTACTGAATGTAGATAGATCATTCACAGACTGAATACTACTTTAGTACTACTTTTAATCATTTACATCTTCACAAGAAATAAAATGCATATATATCCCTTTCAAGAGGTGTGATTACCCTAAGGTTTACTTCTAAAAATTTCAGCAACAAAGACCTACATGTCAGTATTGAGCATTCTCACTCTTGCTTTTTCAGCAATACGTTATGCCAAGAGTTTCTCCTTAGATGTTACCACAACAGAAGTATAGTATTTGGGAAAAGCATACCAGACATTAATTCCAAACACTGAGCCTTAAAAAAAAAATCTGTAAACATTCATACAAAAGATGTTTTATATGATATTGTAGCAGCTCTTATGGTAAAAACAGGAAACACTACTAACATTTGAAGTCACTGGTAAGAAGACTGAAGTTGTGTGCTTCTTTCATTTCCTGAAAATATCATGCAACCGTTACATACCCATTAGCCTTAAAATCACTTTTCAGATGAAAAACACCTGCTGATCAGGATCTCAAGTAATAGTTCCCTACTGCCCAGCTTGAAGGTACTACGGCAGCAGATTATCCATAAAACATCCAGGGTGAAAAAAGGCTCGGAACTAAATTTTCCTCAGCAGATACCAAAGCAGAAGCAATCACTGAAGTGTATTTACTCTTAGCAACTGCAAGCACCTGTCATGGCTTAAGCCTCTAAAACTCACGAAGTTTTACTCACTCACTCACTCCCCCCTTTTTCTTCCCCCAGTCCTTGAGGGAGGGGGAGAAGAATTGAAAGAAAAATGCAACTCGCACAGGTTGAGATAAGAACAGTTTAGTGACTAAGGTATAACACAAATCACTACTGCTACCACCAGTAATAATACAAGAGAAATACAAGGAAAGAGAATACAACTGCTCACCAAGCCCGACCCAGCCAGTGCACCCCCCAGCAGCGAACCCCCCACTGCACCACCACACCCTTCCGGGTCTCTGCTCTCCGTTTTCACGTCCTGGACATGACGTGCTGTGGTATGGAATAACCTCTTTGGTCAGTTTGGGTCAAGTGTCCTGTCTCTGCTTCCTCCCAGCTCCCCTCCTCCCTGGCATAGCATGAGGCTCAGAAAGTCCTTGGCCAGACAAAACACTACCAAGCAGTAACTGAAAACACTGGTGTTATCAGCGCTGCTCCCAGGCCCAAAATCAAAAACACAGCGCTGCACCAGCTACCAAGAAGGAGAAAAAATGACTGCTGCTGCTGAACCCATGACAGCATCTCAAGAAAATTCACCGAAATATTTCACCAATAACTGTATAGAAGCAAAATAATTATGCAAATTCTGGATTTTCATTTAAAATGACTTCAAGTGATGCTAGGGAAAAAGAAAAAAAAGAAACAAAACGCAGACTCTCATTAAATTTCACTAAAACTTATGAAGTATTCAGTAATTCATTTAATCCATTATCCATTGTATCAGACAGTAATTTCAATGCCATACATGCAGGCACAAGCTGGACTACGTACATCCGGAACTGTGCAGTCTTATTAAGGATTATTCTCAGTACAAGGATGAAAGACAAACTGCAGAAAAAAAACTGATATTTAAAACTCTATCCAGTTACTGTAATAACCAAATGGTTTTAGTATTAAAGAGACAGAACTTTAAAACACCTAATATATCTAAATATTAACATATAACCAATATTAATTGGGATTTTTTCAATAATTAATTGAAAATAATCATACAGTTATCTGAATTGAGAACGTATTCTGCCTCTCACTGCAGCAGAAAGTTTAGTTTATTAAATTTCCATTAGAAATGTAGCTGATTTCTAATTGAAATTAACTAAAAGGAAAAGTGAAACTGTCTAGGATAACACAACTCTCTGAACAGTTTGGTTAAATAACTATGCATTTGGAAGATTAGCATAGTAGACATCTGAAATGAAAATCTGATAAGAAATTAATTTTATCCATATAAAGAACTTTATCTGGAAAAGCTGGAAAACGCTGATGCCTGTTTACATTTACTAATGTACTCCAACAGTTGAAAAAGCCTGTTGCTGTGATCATTTTGGAAAGTTCCCGACGACTGGAGAAAGGGAAATATAACCCCCATTTTCAAGAAGAAAAATGGATGATCCAGGGAACTACAGACCAGTCAGCCTCACCTCTGTGCCTAGCAAAATCTTGGAGCAGATTCTCCTGGAAGGCATGCTGAGGCACATGAAAAACAACAAGGTGCTTGGTGACAGCCAACATGGCTTCTTCACTAAGGGGAAATCCTGCCTGACCAATCTGGTGGCCTTCTATGATGGAGCTACAGGACTGATGGACAGGGATGGAGCAGTTGATATCATCTACCTGGACTTGTGCAAAGTGTTTGACACTGTCCCACACGACATCTTTGTCTCTAACGTGGAGAGACATCAATTTGATAGGTGGACCACTCAGTGCATAAAGAACTGGCTGGATGGCTGCACACAAAGAGTTGTGCTCAATGGCTCAATGTCCAGCTGGAGACCAGTAACAAGTGGTGTCCCTCAGGGAGCAGTGTTGGGAGTGGCCTTGTTCAGCATCTTTGTTAGTGACATGGACAGTGGAATTGAGTGAACCCTCAACAAGTTTGCTGATGACACCAAGCTGTGTGGTTCGGTTGATATGTTGGAGGGAAAGAATGCCATTCAGAGGGACCTGGACATGCTTGTGAGGTGAGCTGATGCCAACCTGATGGAGTTTAACCATGCCAAGTGCAAGGTCCTACACCTGGGTCAGAGCAATCCCAGGCACAGCTACAGGTTGGGCCGAGAACAGATTCAGAGCAGCCCTGTGGAGAAGAACTTGGGGGTGTTGGTCAATGAAAAAATGAACATGAGCCGGCAGTGTGACTGCAGCCCAGAAAGCCAACCGTATCCTGGGCTGCATCAAAAGGAGTGTGACCAGCAGGTCAAAGGAGGTGATCCTGGCCCTCTACTCTGCCCTTGTGAGACCTCACTTGGAGTATTGTGTGCAGTTCTGGTGTCCTCAACATCAAAAGGACATGGAACTGTTGGAACAAGTCCAGAGGAGGAAGGGCCACGAGGATGATCAGGGGACTGGAGTACCTCTTGTTTGAAGACAGGCTGAGAAAGTTGGGGCTGTTGAGCCTGGAGAAGAGAAGGCTGCGTTGAGACCTCCTAGCAACCTTCCAATATCTGAAGGGGGGCTATAGGGATGCTGGAAAGGGACCCTTCAGGAGGGACTGTAGTGACAGAACAAGGGGTAATGGGTTCAAACTGAAACAGGGGAAGTTTAGATTGGATATGAGGAAGAAATTCTTTATTGTAAGGGTGGTGAGGCACTGGAATGGGTTGCCCAGGGAAGTTGTGAATGCTCCATTGCTAGCAGTGTTCAAGGCCAGGCTTGACAGAGCCTTGGGTGGCACAGTTTAGTGGGAGGTGTCCCTTCCCATGGCACGGGGGCTGGAACTAGATGATCTTAAGGTCCTTCCCAACCCTAACTATCCTATGATTCTATGATCTTTTCCAAAACTTTGCTTTTTTACTGCTACTTCCTCAGCGTTTTGTGAATACTCTATTACAGCTTCCAGTGCAGTGAAGATGACACAGACAAGCAGATGTAGAGAAAAAGTACATCCAGTAATTCAGGCACTGCAAAAACAGTCTCATAAATTTGTCCCATAAAACTTTGAAACATTCACGTGCCTTGCAACTCAAAACACACTTGTGTAGGTGACTGTCATGTAGATTAAAAGGTTAATTCAGTAGGAATATATAGAAAAGTAGTAATGATAAATACACAATGAAACTCAAGAGAAACTGGTCTTCACACCCTGTTGGAGCCAGAAGTATTACCACATATACCACATCTGCATATGTTGCATTATTTCCCTGAAAATTTTCAATTGGCAGCAGTACTGAAGGAAAGCATTAATAGTTTGTGTCTTCTCGGTTATTTCAGACTAGAAACTTGGGAGCGCTATTCTACTAACACTGACCCATTAATGCCACATTTCTCTAAAGCAATACAGGGACCTCAGCAGAAAGGCTCCTACAGTTCCCGCATACGTTTCCTGTGCAGCCCCACACTGTCCAGCCCGGTACAGAATTACTGAGCTTCCTGAGAAATATTTAGGAGAAGAACGTGACAAGAGTGTCAGACTGTTGACAGGCATCCATTTACGCAGATGTTTTGTGAACAGATTACAGTTCTCATCAAGAAGGTTGAGAACTGGAGCAGAAACTTTCATGTCCTTCAGGGAACAGGCAGAAAAAGGATGATGAATCACTAACAAAAATCAAGTTTTCTTACTAGCTCCTTTAATGAAAAACAGACAATGACTAAAGAGTCCCCTGCTCACAAGCATTCACTACTTCTGAAGCTGCAGTCTCACTAACTCTATGCTACATACTACCATCTGGGAAAAGCAGCTCTTAATTTAAGATACAAAGAAACCTATTCAAGAACCAATTCTACACATTATTTAAAAAAAACCCAAACAAACACTACCTCCCACCCCAAACCAAAATAAAACATAAAACATTTCTGTAAGATTCTACTACCAGCATGTGTTTTAGTTATCCCTGAACAAGCATCAGTTGCATCAACTCAGGAGACGCACACAGGTACGTAACTCAACAGACTACACAGACATAGAACATGCGCCTTTTATCTTTTTATAGATTGCACAACATATAAACTACTTATATGCAGTCAAAGTTTCTGTGTATGAGATAAGAGAGCTAGACAGATCTAATAAAGGTAAGAGACCTAAGATCATTCTCACCTGTTTATACCTACTTTCTGCTTCAAAACTACACTTCATTTCCTTCAAGATAGATGTCAATTTAGGTAACTGCTTAAATTTAAAACTTTTTTAATTATTATTATCAAAGAAACAGAAACCCAAACAGCCCTGATGAAAACTACTGTTGAAATTAAAAGCATTCACAAATTTCTTCCTGAAAAAAAAAACAAAAAAAACCGAAACAAACAAAAACAAACAAACAAACAAAAAAAAAAAAAAACCAACCCAGAAATCCCTTACATTTTGAGGAAAGTGTTAAGTGGGATTTTGAAAATTATTTACTCTTTAATCTGCTCACAACATTAATTCTATGTTCCAGAACATACAGCAAGGCAATTTCAGAAATACTTATAAAAGGCTTTCTTCTACCAAATTAATAGCAATAGGAATGTTTTTTAAGTATAAGCAGCATGTTAGTGCAGCTTTTAGTGCCAATAACTAGTTTGCTCCACTGTCTGTTGTATATTTTACTTCCATTTCTTAATAACTACAATCCTTATTAATAAAGGATGAAGAGAGAACACCAAATAACAGGATTACTGGGCGTATACTAGGAGTATAATCAGGAGGGCATTATAGCAGGAGAAAAGGCTGAGGGTGCTTATGTTGGACACCATTTCAACATTAGCACACATACCTAGAACCAGGTCTGTACAGGAATTCAGATGACTGACTCATAAAAAAGAAATCATAACATCATGTTGTACACATTAATTCCCCATTCAAAGTGTGGATTAGAAAAGCCAAAATACTAACAGATAACAGCCTAGATGAGACAGTAAAGAACATTAGGATAGAAACATCCATTAATGATCTCTGCAGATCTTAATAATGCATATCATGGGAGGCCTGGAATTCACTGTCCATGACAACAAAAAGGATTTTCCTTGCCAAACACCTGTGTAGGGATAAAAAAACGCATGACTAATTTTTTTTTTAACATGACAAAAATTAGCACTTTTTATGTAATAATACTAGAGAGATATATAACTTTTACATAGTTAGTGACTCAGAAAGAAGCACCTGGGTTTTTAGGCCTTCCTACCTGAAAGTTTCAAAACTGTACTGAAAGTTTCAAAACTGTATTGTACAATACAGCCCTAATCATTAGGCCAGGACAAGATCACTAAAGAGAAAGAAACCACTGAAGGATGTATGGCATCACAAACAGGTCACAAAAATTTCTGCTTCTGCAATAGGCACTCAACAGAAACTGCACAGTTAAGAGATTAAAAATTAAAAAATCCTCCTGAGAACAAAGGCCTAAACTAAGATCCCCTCTCCAAAACATGTTGCCAGCAATATTGTCTCTTAACAGAAGTGCTTGTAGCTGCCGTGCTTCCATTTACATCCAGTAAGTCCTTTAATAACATGCATGCGCTGAAGGAATATCTCTCAGCACACTCGGGCATAAAGACTAAACACATGCTTAAGTCTTCTGTGAATCTAGGAATAGTATCACATAACTAAATATCATTTGAAGAGAAGCATGTGAATAAACCTTAATTAATTTTGAAAAAATAAAATGCACTAAACAGAACTCCCAAGTTGCAAAAGAAGCTTTAAAGTATATGCCTCAAACAAAGAAATATAATGTTTAAAACAGAAAGTTGCAGAAAGATGACTGTAACAGATAAAAATAGAAACTTAATAGTTGTAGAAAACCACTAAGGAAAGACAGAAGATATGCAGAAACATCACTGTCAGCATACTTAAGGCCCATTAAACGTTTTGCTAATACTTTAGAGGAATTAAAAGAACTACAGCAATTATACCATCCATAAATATTTAACAATCACTTCATGCTCTCCCTCCCTCTCCCTCCCCCCTTCCTTTTGGGAAAATGTAGTATTAGGTACTAACAATGAAACATTATATTCTAACATCAGTTGACCTGGATGTTGAAAGGGACTCACTAAAGCCGCACACCTATACTAATAAGTCCAAAAAGCGTCAAAGCAAAATTGAAAGAGCTATAAAGCCAACAGTTGGGTTACAGAGCAACTGAGAGGAGAAAAAACTACCGTGCTACTTTTTAAAAAGAGAAACTAAGCTACCTTCGTAACTGTAGGCTTCTCAAAATAATGGAATAAAAGCTACACAGTTCAACAAATCAGAACATGAAGGGCAGTAATACTATTTAACTACCACCTTGGCTTATGGAAAAACTAGGTAACTTGGTAGTGTAATAATGAGACTGCACAAGCATAACTTAAAAGCAACACAAAGACTGCAAAAATACTATGTCAGGCCCGTGGAAACACAGAATGTAAGCTGCAGTGATGTAAAAGGGTCTCTATTCTGAAAAGCAAAGATGAAATTTAACCGATGTAGTGGGAATTTAGATGAACATACACTCTTAGTGAATTGTTTTTGCTAGTCTGGGGATATCAAAGAAGCATATAGATTTATTACCTCTGCTTTTGGCACTAACGCAACTGCAACTGGAAGTCTAGTCATACCTAGCACTTAAAATTTGAAATGCTAGGACACTGGAAAAAAGGTTCAGGGAAGAACGATAGAATAATTAAAGAACTGAAAGACATGCTCTCTCGTACATGGCACCAGGGGATTAAACTGTTTCATTTCTAAAGAGAGGTCAGAATGCGATTTGATCATTTCTGATACGCATCAGCATGAAAAAGTAAAATCTGATTAAAATCTGATTATCTATTGATTCATCTGCCTTGCCGACAAAGAAACAGCAAGTTCCAATTTCTGACAGCTGAGGCGATGTAGAATTAGACTACACAACAATTATTTGCTAGTCCAACTTTTTCATTATTATCATTATTTTATGTAGTTAAAACAAATGCTTACTGAGAAACAAATATGATAGTGCTATTTCCATATACTTGGACTTTTGTTTCTTAAAGAAACATTGTTTGAAAAGGAATTTATTCTGACAACTCCTATGGCCTTTCTTATATAAAAGAACATTAGAATAAATTACTATGTCATACTCAGCAACGCTTACAATCAGGATAACCGAAAAAAACTAACAGCTCTCTTGGGACTCATCTCAGAGTACCTTTTTCTCTTCTTCGCCCCCCTCCCTCTCAAGTCTCAGGAAAGCCAAACAGGAATTAAATACATCAGTATACACAATACAGTGGCAGAGTAATGTCATTTTGGCACTGACAAGACCTCTAATTAACAAACTGTCTAGTTCTGGGTACCCAGAGAGTCCAAATACAGCAATAAAAAAAACACTTCTGTAAAATATAATATAAAAGGCTTGATTTGAACTAAGCAACGATTAGAGGAAAGAAGATGGGTTGAAGGAAGCTTTGACAGCCATTAGTTCTGGTAGTTAGGCAGTAAAGAGTTATACATAGGGGGCTTAAGTTAAATACTAAGAAATAAGGCTCATTTAAAAACTGGCAATGAATTTTTGAGGAGGCTGTGGCATCTCTGACACTGGAGGTTCTCAGAAAGGTTAGAGAAAAAGAGTGCAGATAAAGCTGTTTCTGATGAACAGGAGGAAAGCCTTTGGTTTTTTCTATCCCTCTATTTACAACCCTTCTGGAAGACAAAAAACCAAAAAGCTACTTCCAGTTCAGAGTAAGAAAAATTAACTACACAAGGCACATTCCTACAGTTTAATGTGCATTTATGTAAATCACATTCCTGTGACTTTCTGATTAGCTGAAATTCCCATTGTATGCTCAACTGGATAAATACTTCTCCATTTTTTACCCTGAAATGTGTAGTGCTCCTCTGTTCATTACATAGCTGCAGTGTGGGTGAATACATGTCCACCCCCATCCAAATAGAACTAACAGATTATTTGACAGTTTCATTTCAGTCAGACCTATCTGCCTCAAGAATATTTTTAAAAACCAAGACAGAAGTTGCTTTAGAGTTTAATATGTTTGGGATGTGCATATTAGAAATCACTACTGTAACAGATGAAATGAACACACGGTCACAACCCTAAATTCTTGCATGGGTTTGTCCTCTCTCAAACTATCCACTCTCATAATACTGTTTAATGTTTCCAGTACAGAATTTTACACTCACTAAATCTCAGCTCTTCTCATACAAAGGGATCAATATTTGATAATATCATTCCTGGGGTCAGCAACTGACTGGAACTTTTCTCGTGGCTCAGGCCCTCTGATAATAGGCTTTAAATAAGTCTGCTATTGTTTTTTATGGGACTGAAGCTTTCTTTGTGCCAAAAAAAATAAAAGAAACAAAAAACTGAAAGCAAAATAAAAACTCCAAAAGCTTTTGTGCATACAAACTGACTTAATCATAGAATCATAGAATAGTTAGGGTTGGAAAGAACCTTAACATCATCTAGTTCCAACCCCCCTGCCATGAGCAGGGACTTTCTGAGTATTTCATTGCAAGTGCTTGCTCCTGCCTTCATGCAAAACCAGCATCACTCCATGCATTTTTAAAAAATCTTTTTTAATACACTTTTTATTGAGTGTGCAGCGCTACAATTTTCAGATACAGAACTGTGCTCCAGAATTAATGCCTGAATTTTAAGAAAACACTTTTTAGGAGTCGTTTTCTTAACAATGGCTTAAATAAAGCCATAAAATGAAGACATGATATTATGAATTTCTTTTTTCTTAAAGTCAAAACTGTTAACTTACAAGTGCTGCAGAAATAAAATTTACACCAAGAACAAAAAGGTAAATCAGCTCTTTGAAGCTACTGGTTCAGAGCATAATTTCTATACAGAATAATATATTAAAAACATATTGCTTACATCAAGGAAATTATGGCTTCCTGCCTTTTATAGAGAAATTGAAGTCTTTGGCACAAACCACAGTATTTTGAAGAGCACTGCAAGCCTAGTCAAAATTCTGTTCTTGCCAGGGGAAAAGCAGCTGTCACAAACTAAAGAAAACTTTTCAGACTTTCATCCAACATGTAAAGAAACCCTTCTAAATTCTAATAACAAACGAGTCACTGTAAAATAATCTCATTTGCTTGAAGTCACAGGCATTTGGCACCCAGCCAGCCAGGGGTGAAGAGCCAGACACTTAATACATGAAGTTCCTAGCAACTATAAGTCTGCAGGGAGCAGGAGGATTGTATTACCAGCAGCTGAGCGAACAAGATCTCAGATTTTACAGAGGAAAATACATAATTAAGTTTTGATGGGCCGCCTTAGTCTTTTGCAATAGATGAGAAGCAGACAGATGGACAGTAAGGTTCATTTCCAAAGGGGGGCAGAAACCTGTATGTCAGGTAAGCTGGATAACCCTACAAATGTGGAGTGAAAATGTCAGAAGACTAAGTTCTGATGTAAGGAAAATAGAGGGAACACCCAGGCAGCCTCACTCATCACCACTTTAAAACCCAGTAACTCAGTTAAGCTGTTTGAATTCCCTGCTCATAGCCAAGAGTAATTTTTTTCCCAGCAAGAAGTAAAAAAAAAAAAAAAAAAAGTTGAGTTTTGTTGGTGGAACTTTCAAATCCTCTTCCCCACCCCCATCTTTTCTTACACAGCAAAAGAAAGGCACAAGTAATTTGATAACTAGAGTAACTACATTTTTGCATTCAAAAATAGTGGAGGTTCTTCCATTTAGCTCTGACCACATGCATTTTTCTTGAGTGTGGCAGCAAGTCATGAATTCTCAGGGCCCAGCATGAGCAATGGCCTCATGTGAGTGCACCAAACCAGTGGAGAATTCAGACAATTTGCCAGAATCCAAACCAAGCCAGATCAGCCATAGCTGTGTGCTTCTGCTCTGCTTCTTTGATGTATGATCTCTACCCAGTAATTTCCATGCCAAATACTGAACCTTCAAGGCGCTCCACACACATCTATTGCTGCATGCTTGGTACAGCACCCATGCCACCCAGCTCCCAATATTTTACTCACTCCTTAAACACTGATGGGATCACTGCAATCATAAAAACATTTAATAAGAATTTAGAAACATAAATCTAAGTATTTTCCCATTATATGTTCAACTGTTCTGATTCTCTACAAGTGGCATTGTTCTTACTATGCACCACCAAACCATGAAATATTGGATGGATGCATTACTAAGATTATGACAAACACAAGTTCTTCCATTGTATCAGATCCCTTATAACTGCAAAGAGAAAATTCAGGGCTTTTTTTCCTTGCAATGTTCAGGAAAGCACTTTAGAGATGGCCACATTTATGCTTCCTGAACAGCTTCTCTTTTTTCCTCACAGCAATGAATACTTTTATTCAACTAATTATGTATTATCAGCAGGTAATTTCACCTCAATTATTTCTTGCCTTTAAAACCAGTGAGTGCACAACTATGTGAGAACAAAGCTATAAACATTTCAAATAAGCACCGATCTGAGTACAGTGATCCAGCATGCTATCTCAAACTACCAACTTGTATGGCTTCAATAATAACAAATGATGTTTCATAACCCTAAAGCAACCTCCAAAGAACTCTTCACAGGTTATGTCACCTTTGAGTCACTATGCAACATACCGCTAGAAGCATACATTGATTAATTGCTATGCCCCACAAGGTAAGTAAGCACTTGAAATTGGATATGATGCACTGACAGACCAATCCGACTTTTTGGAATTTTCAACAGGGTAAAATGACTGAGGCCATGATTTTAAAAAACATTTGGTAATTGCTCTTACTCATACTACATTAAAATTGACTTTTAGAAGCTGGATTTTGTTGATTCACTTTGATTTTTTACTGCTGTGCTGACCATTTGTAACCTGTACCACACTAAAACCCACAATATAATGAGAAAGCTAAAAAAAAGAAAAAAAAAATCAAGTCAAAATAATCAAATACATAACTTTCCATGAAAAGGATGCAAGCAAGCCTAACTTCTGTTCTATACAATCAATTATATTTTCTTCATCAAGTGATTCAGCAGCATCATTTCCACCATTGTCACCTGTGCACAGAGTAGAAAGCGGTTTTTTATTCACAAATAAATTCAAAAATCCAGTAAAATGACCATTCCTTCCTTCATGCCCACTGGTCCTTCTTTGGACTTGTCTGATTAGATACTGCAGATCATCTCAGCCCACTACCACAGGCCCTATTGTAGTAAGAAGCTCTGTTCTTCTACAGAAGTCTGTGCAGAAAATCTCCTTCAGAAAGCCAAAAAATTCACCACTTGATAAAAGCTACATTAAGGAGAAAACCATAATAATTGATTATTTCCAGTGACAGAGCACAATATACAGATATGCAAGGTGGGCCCTCTAATTTATTAAAAGATAATTAAATAAGGAGTAGTCTAGAAATCTTTGCAACTGTTTACTTTCTGGCAAACGAAAGAAGACACAATGTTTAATCGTCTTTAGTACAATGATAAAACATCTCTCATTTCTAAAGATCACTCAAAATCATTCCAATCTGCAAACTTGCCTATATTTTCTTAAATCTCTTTTCTTCATTACAGGCCAGTTTCTCTTTTAGTTTGAAGTTTTTACAACCACAAAAGTGGAGGAAAAAGACCACTCTGCAGCCGCTCTCTTGAGAAAAAAAATAAGTCTGGCAAGGACAAATCACCAGTAGCTTGGTCTGCGTATTGGGTATAAGAACAAAAGAGTCCATGCCAACTTACTTACATCACATCAGCCTCCTCCTCCTCCTTTCCCCCTGAAGTACAGCTGATGTTGAGAGAAAAGCACTTGATTTCACCCCAAAGCCCAATCAAAACAATAGAATCACCTGATCCTGTATGAAACTGGCTGTATTTATTAAAAAGCTGAGAGAAAAAAACAAAACAGAACAAAAAAAAAATAAAAAGAAAAAAAAAAGAAAAACAAACAAACAAACAAAAACCTATGCTGTTAAAGGCACTTTTAAACCGAAAGAAGTCGGTATTTAAAAAAAAAAAAAAAAAGAAAAAAAAAGAAAAAAAAGCCACCCCAACATTCTGCCAATGATTACTTCTGCCAAACTGGTCCAAAAAAAAAAAATCCTTCTTGTTAAATGAAATATGCATAAATATACAGGAGTGACAAAAGAATTTTTTTTTTGCTTTCAGAGCACTATAATTTTACTTAAATGGTAGGTGTTCTTTCTAAACAGAATAGCATTTCAGAGAGACATCCAATCCTGTATTTCAAATGCAGCAGTCATCGCTGAACCAGGGTCTTTAAGAATATTTCAAAAAGAATATTTCAAGAAGCCAATTAGTGAAAAAAACTTTATCAACTGTATTTTGAATAAAACCATAATCATCAGGAAACAAATGAAACAAATGCACCTCTGCCTACCCCACTTCTCCTTCCTCCAAAGCCTGTGCCTGCACAAAGATATAAGCAGCCACTAAACCACAGAGTCCCATGCCTGCCAACCACAGTGGCGAAGTAACCATGCACCAGCATCATTTGAACATGAATGCCTTCCCCTGAGATTTGGAAATAAACACAAATACATTTAGCAAACTGATTACTGAAATTAAATAATAACATTTTAAAGTCTCTATCTTCTAACAATGAATAATTCTTTACTGAAAAAGGTGAGTTTGTCTTTACACTAGCATACAGTGCATCTCTTTACAGTGGCTTGAGTAGACCATCAAGTCAGAGGGCTTTTTTTCACCTAATAAAAAATACAGCAAACTTGCTAGACAGATTATTTTTACTGATTCTAATTGTGTAACCTTCATAACTAATGATTAGAGGGAAAAGAATAAGGAGGTAATATTGAGGGTGAATTTAAATAACAAGAACAGTAAATTGGGCCAATGCCAGTGAATGAGTGTAAGAACAGAACAAGGCATAAAATTAACTGAACACTGATTTCAGAATTACAATGATGGAGGATCTAGGTCTTATACCCAATAACTACTTCACTCTCCAACCCCTAAAGGAAAGCAGAAGAGAACATTTCAGACTTTGCCTTCAAACCAGGGCTCTTTGCGAGGCCCGAGAGTGAAAAAGGGCATGTACTTCACATTTATATCCACAGTTACAGTATATCAAAGGCCACTGACAATTCAAAGGCAGTTCAAATTCAAATATTTCTTGTTACTTTTACTTACCTGTTTCATATATGTCATGCTTACTTTTTTAAGTATCAGTGACCTCTTTTATGCATCACTACCTAGTGTAACAGCTAATATTTCTGTTCAGTCCTCATAGGCAAAAAAATATATTTTTCAACAGTACAGACACACATCAGGACTAAATCCAAAGACTTCCAGCACCTGTATCTTGACTTCTGATGAAAGCCACCTAAAACTTCACTTTCTACCAGTAAGATTTTTTACTTTTTATAAGTGGAAAACTAGGTTTCACTAGATTCTTGCTGTCATCTCATACACCTCACATGCATTACCAGTACAAGCCAGAAACACTCCTGCCTCCTCTATCAGATCAAAGAGCAGTTACAAAATACTCATTTAGATTAGCAACTCAAAAAGAGTAGCACATCTTGTCGAGCACCCTCTTTCACCCTCTTTTGAAGGCACCATGAACTCCTTCAGAAACAACTCTTGTGTATAAAATTACTTGCTAAATTAGACATCGACACTCTGCTTCATCATATCTCGTGGAAACATTCTGATACATCATTAAACAATGGCTGGCTAACCTAACATTCAACAGAAACTGGATCATAAAAGAACATTTTTAACTGGATTTTAGAAGTCAATTAATAAATATGATTTGTACTGAAATCAAAAGATTTGTGCTAATTTATAGCAAAACCCAGTCCAGAGAGAAACACCTTTTATAATACATGTTAAACGAGGATACGCTGTCCTAAGTTAACTTTGATATTATAATTTTACAGACTTATACAATGTTGCATTTAATCTTAACCAAGTATAAAATCAAGTAAATAAATGGAGGTGTCACTCAAAAAATTCTACACCTTAGGTTTTAGGTTTATTGAATAGAGAAAACTCTGTACCATAGTGAAAAGCAGTGATAAGTCTTCAGTGCGGATATGATGCATAATTCCTACACTCCACTGTCTTTAACTAAAATTTGGAAAGAAGATAAAACTAATATGATAGAGGAAATGTGTAGTGCATCATAGAATCACAGAATAGTTGGGGTTGGAAAGGACCTTAAGATCATCAAGTTCTAACCCCCCTGCCATCAGCAGGGACACCTCATGCTAAACCATGCCACCAAAGGCTATGTCCAACCTGGCCTTGAACAGCGCCAGTGATGAAGCATTCACAACTTCCCTGGGCAACCCATTCCAGTGCCTCACCACCCTTACATTAAAGAACTTCTTCCTTATAGCCAATCTAAACTTCCCCTGTTTAAGTTTGAACCCGTTATCTTGTGGGATGAGAGTAAGTTTTGTTTGGTTAATCTGTCTTAATTAACCTGAAAGGGAACATAATAGTGGCTTACACTATCAAGATCTGGAACAGAAGGAAAAGATCAAGGAAAACCAAGATACAGCCTAATAAAAGTGAATATCAGGTGACTAGGAAGACAGTCAGGCTGCATATTTAAAGAGAATTCCTTAGCTTCAAAGAAATTTACCTTTTGGATAGCTTTTCCAACTAAAGCCCCAGAGGCAGAAAGCCAAATCTTCTTAAAAGTCAAGTTTGACAATTTCATGACACCAGTTAAATGATACGACTGCAGCAGCAGACAATAACACAAGAGATCCTTTTCAAGCCTAGAATCCCATTTGAACGTAAAGGAAAAAAAAACTACTCATGTTGCCACTAATATTACCAAAATACTAAGTTATTTCTAATCTGTTAATCAGTTTTATCCTCTAAGAAGTTGGCATAATGAATAAGCTGCTAAAGTAACCTAAATCTTTTGACCCAAGTCAATACTAAAGCTGAAATATACTGAAATCTCACAGAGATAAATTTTCAGTTTTATACTATCTTGTGGTAAAGAGAGAGTGTAGAAAGCATTTATTTCAACTAATGTGCAAATACTTTGGTACTTATGATAAATAATTCAAATAATCCAAGTTTTCCTCCAGTAAGCTCATAAGTATTACCAGAAATATGAAACCAGACTCATTGATTATATTTTCATTAGCCTGTAAACTTTTTTCTTATTGACCCAAGATTTTTTTGCAGCCTTTTCCTACACAATAGACCTACCTTTATTACTATAATGACTCTCTGTTGTTCTAATATCTATATCATTATAAAAATTTAGTTTAGATATTTTTATAAACAAGCTACTTCTGTTAATGGTAAATGCCCAAATGAGTTTTTCCTACACAGCTTTATTTCTGACATGCTGTCTCACACATACACTGGAATTACAATGATCTATCAGTGCAGGCAAATGAGCCAAAAAGAAGTGAAAAAAACCACAGTACTGTTGTAGCCATGATGATGTAGGAATTCAAAAAATCTTCAGTGCTGCACAAGCAATAACTCAATAACTACTTGTCTCTTTCTCTTCCTTACATAGACTAACAAAATTATCACCACTACCTTTGCTAATATTTCTCTCCATTCACAAGTTCTAACCTCCTTTTCATTGAAACTCTAAACAAATTAACACAACTAAGAGAAGTTCAGAACAACTGTTCTCAGCTGTACTTAGTTGTACAAACATGTTTTAGCCCTGATGAAGGGCTGGCATGATTTTTCCAAACATATCAGTTAACACAAAAAAATAGTACCTCTTCCTACCACAGACATCAAAGACTATAGTTTTAAATGTTTTCTGTCTTGATTTTGAATTTTGTAATGAAACAATATAAATCTTTCCTCATGTCTTGGAAAGCCTTCAGCCATCCCTACAACAGAGTCTACCTTCACAATACTTAAGTACTTCTTTCCAAAAAAGCTTCATTGCTACCACTAGTATATACACCTTCTGTGGCATTTCAAACATCATTCAATTTATCATTATCTCCAGCTTTAAGTTTTATACTCTTTTACTTTGAGAGTCTTACAGCTTTTACAATGGGCTGGATATTGCAATTTCCCATACCCATAGGCAATGCTATAAGACACTGATTAATGCTTGCCTTGTTCTTCTGCATTCTTCACATGAGAGTGATTTAATCTGCTTATACAATTTTATTTTCATTTTATGTGTAATTTTAATAATTTTAATATTTTTCTTGTTTTTTTAAATAATTCATTCCTACATCATTATTTTCAAAACCATAAATCTTGCATTTCCAGCAGATCTTCTGACAACTCCCCCCCTTTGCTTATCAACTTTAAGATAGAAATCAATTTCAAACAGAAAGCAATTTCACTGGGACTGTGGGTTGACAGAGCTGCATCACCACATTGGGCTATAGGTACTCTCAGAATCAGGTCTTAAGCTTACGCTTCAAAAATGCACACATATTAAAAAACAAACACTAGATCACTCTTTAACAAGACAGCTTTCTGTATTAACATTTTCTTAGTCACTATCTTCAAAAACAGTCAAACTAAGCTTCTAGAAAGAGGTTAAACTAGCACGGGTACATCCTGCACTTACACTACAATGAACTTCAGCAATACCGATCCATAGAAGCAAACAGCATTTTGCCACAATTTGAGAAGCAACAAAAAGAGGTATCAATCTCTGGGCCTGTTAGACTTCTTTTTGGAAATTCAGTTAATACTTTGTTTCTTAAACACCTCAAGTAAAAGAGCTTGTAGCAACATTACACATCTTTTGATTGCCTTCTGACCGAATGGTGTATTTGCCAGCTGAATGTACGACACAATACCTAATCACTTGTTGTCAGAAATTCCTCCCCATGGGAACTTCAGTCTTTAAGCAAGCAAAAAGCAAAGTAGTGTTGTATTTAAGAAAAACCAAAACCCAGATTCAGAATTCCTAGAAAGTGAAAGTTTCCATTTATCTGTTAAATTAATATGATCTGCAAGACACAAGTGGTGCAGTTTAAGGAGCATTCATTTTGCATTGGTATTTGTAAATAGACAGCATCAGCAGGAAACTGGAAACCACTGTTACGGAAAGTCATCTCTGTTCTTGTCTCCTGCTCCTCAGAACCAGGTTACCACAGCAACAAGGGAACAGCAGATAACGCGATCAATGTATACCATTGCAGAACAGTCTGCTGACACTATAGCAAATCATTTAAAATATCAGCAGAGACAAGGAATTTTAGGAAAAGCAAAAATTATTTAATCAGAAATTCAGCTGAGTGACTATATACTTTTGCCTCACAGAGCTAAATACCCAGCAAGTGTACCACACAGTCACTCTTGACTTTATTCAACAGCAAACATTCCCAGTAGAATATTTGCAGCTAAGTTTTATCATCACTCACTTCAGCCCTCTCTTGTGGCTGAAAAAAGGTAAAGGTGCAGACAAACATACATATATACACACACACCTGTATATATATGTTCGTATACACACAATAAAAAATAAACTAATTTTTAATATTTGTGAGCATGAAGTGAGGTATGAATTAAAGAGACTACAGGATCACAGGACTTGTATTTTCCTCTGGTAAACCATCACTCAAAAAATATTTACTCATTACTCCACCTGAAATGTGCAGCAATGGGAAGAAGGAATTACACCTGCTCTCTGTCCTGGGTTCAGCAGCAGCAGTCATTTTTCTCCTTGGTAGCTGGAGCAGCGCTGATAACACCAGTGCTTTCAGTTACTGCTTGGTAATGTTTTGGTCTGACCAAGGACTTTCTGAGTCTCATGCTCTGCCAGGGAGGAGGGGGGGGCCGGGAGGAAGCAGTGACAGGGCGCGTGACCCAAACTAACCAAAGAGCTATTCCACGCCACAGCACATCATGCCCAGGATGTAAAATAATGGGGGCAGGAACCCAGAAGTCGCTCACTCTCTCGGCTCGGTTGGGTGGGGAGCGGTTGTATCCTCTTCCCTTGTATTTGCCTTGTCATTATTATTATTGGTGGTAGCAGCAGTGATTTCTATTATATCTCAGTTACTGGACTGTTCTTATCTCAACCCGTGGGAGTTGCATTCTTTCAGTTCTTCTCCCCATCAGGGAGGGAGAAGTAAGATTTACAGCTTAAACCACGACAGTTCTTTTTGGCGCCCAACGTGGGGCACGAAGGGTTGAGATAAGACAGGATTAATAGCCACTCGTCACAATACTGATTTATTGGCTCTCAAAGTTGTTGCTCTGGTTCTCACAGGTTCAGCATATGATATTTTACTTACAGCTGATACTTTTTATCTTAACATTTTTCAGATCTGGGTTTTGGGTTAAGGTTCTTGTTACATTGTACTTTATTGCACTGATTTTTAATACAATAGACTCAGTGATCATGAAACTGACCCGGTTTGTGTTTCCAGTGTGGTCACCAACTCTATACTTTGGGAGGTATATAATGGAAGTTCTTAGCAATTACACGCCTCTTTTCACCTCCTCGGGTGGTCAGCCTGTGAAGGAGACATTCTTTTGTGCTCCCAGCCCCCCCACCAGACCATTTACAGCACCATTTGAGAATTTTGAAGGTTTTGAATGGCCTTTAGATATCCTTGAGATCTGCCTGCTCGTGGTGATGGGAATCATCATGTTGGCACACATACTGAATATGTTTTACTCACAACTATTTTGTCTGGTCCCGAGAGTTATGCATAGTCAGGTTTGGGCCTTGTCTAGGGTTAAACGACGATATAGGAGGTCCAAGAGATTTTCCCTGAGGCTGGATAGTCATGAGTGGCAGGGTGTGTGGGATAGTATGAGCAAGTATTTAGGCCAGTGGGCCCCTCCAATGCTTTGGAACTTCACCAATGAACAAATGCATAATCTAGAAAAATTAGTAAAACATTTAAAGGAGGTGTGTTGTCATTCTGGTCACACCAGAGATGGACAAATCATGGCAACGTGCTGGGGCTTGGCCTATGCTTACAGAGCCCTGTTCAACACTGTCCAGCATCTTCAAAAGGAAAAAAAAAACCCTGGATCTGAGGGCAGAGATGCAACATACAGATGGGCTCATGATCGAGGAGTGGACTTAACAATGGACACTATTGCCCAGGTTATTCATGACTGTGAAACATGTGCTGCAATTAAGCAAGCTAAACGGTTAAAGCCTCTTTGGTATGGAGGACGATGGCTAAAGTACAAATACGGGGAAGCTTGGCAGATTGATTATATCACACTTCCACCAACCCGCCAAGGCAAGCATCATGTGCTTACCATGGTGGAAGCAACCACCGGATGGTTGGAAACATACGCTGTGCCCCACGCCACTGCCCGGAACACTATCCTGGGTCTTGAGAAACAGGTTTTGTGGCGACAGGGCACTCCAGAGAGAATTGAGTCAGACAATGGGACTCATTTCCGGAACAGCCTGATACATACTTGGGCCAAAGAGCATGGCATTGAATGGGTATATCACATCCCCTATCATGCACCAGCCTCTGGGAAAATCGAACGGTACAATGGGCTATTAAAAACTACACTGAGAGCAATGGGTGGTGGGACTTTCAAACATTGGGATACACATTTACCAAAGGCCACTTGGCTGGTTAACACCAGAGGATCTGCCAACAGAGCTGGTCCAGCCCAGTCAGAACTTCTACATATGTGGAGGGGGACAATGTTCCTGTGGTGCACATAAAGAATTTTCTGAGGAAGAGAGTCTGGGTTATTCCTGCTTCAGGTAAAGGCAAACCCACTTGTGGGATTGCTTTTGCTCAGGGACCCGGATATACTTGGTGGGTAATGCGGGAAGATGGGGAAGTCCGATGTGTACCTCAAGGAGATTTGATTTTAGGAGAAAACAGCCAATGAACTCAATTGCATGCTGTTGCTTTCTATGTAATATTTTTATAGCCCATCAACTAGATGTCTTCAAGTCATGCACGACTGGCCCTCAGACCATCATCCCAACAAAGAACGAACTTTGATGAAACCAGACGAGTTCTGCAGTAAAGGAACAATCAGCGTCAGCAGGCAACGATCCAACAGTGCACACAGCCTCCTCTGCTCTGAAAGACTGTTACAAAAGGTGGAGCCTGACATCACGGACTGGATGGACTCAGCAGCTTTATAGGGATTGGTCCATGCACTAAGGGATGATCTCTCTCCACCTGTTTGTGTGTGGGGATGTATATATATATATATATGTGATGGTATATTGAAAATGTGGGATCTGAGCATGACGTGAATGGTATGGAATAAGGGGTGGATACTGTCCTGGGTTCAGCAGCAGCAGTCATTTTTCTCCTTGGTAGCTGGAGCAGCGCTGATAACACCAGTGTTTTCAGTTACTCCTTGGTAATGTTTTGGTCTGACCAAGGACTTTCTGAGTTTCATGCCCTGCTGAGGAGGGGGGGGGTGCCGGGAGGAAGTAGGGACGGGGCGCCTGACCCAAACTGACCAAAGAGCTATTCCATGCCACAGCACATCATGCCCAGGATGTAAAATACTGGGGGCAGGAACCCGGAAGTCGCTCGCTCTCTCTCTCAGCTCGGTCGGGTGGGGAGCGGTTGTATCCTCTTCCCTTGTATTTGCCTTGTCATTATTGGTGGCAGCAGTAGTGATTTGTATTATATCTCAATTGCTGGACTGTTCTTATCTCAACCTGTGGGAGTTACATTCTTTCGTTCTTCTCCCCATCCCCCCCCATCAGAGTGGGGGGGGAAGAGAGAGAGAAGTGAGATTTACAGCTTAAACCACGACACTCTCCCAATGAGGACAACTGCAAGTCACATAGAAACATTTTTCCATGTTAAAAACAAACAAACAAACAAGAAAAAAAAAAGTACCTACAAACTCTCTTTATTAATCATCCATTCCAACCATGGTTGGAACCACTATGCTGACAGGAAAACAGTATATTTAGGAGCTTTGAAGACCCTAATAAACACAAAATGGTTTCAATACTGACCTGATTGACATTAGTACTTAAATATTGCCTAAAAATATATTTTTGTATTTGGTTTCAGAGACAGCTGCAGCAATACAGGAGGCTACATAATGTCTCTGTGCACCAGTTTGCTGGATAGTTATGTTGCTGTCTGTGACTAAATAGAAAGCCACCCTTTTTCTCTTTAAATGAAAACAAATAAAAAACCCAAAATCTTAACAATGCAAAGTTTAAATCTTCACCATATATTCCAAACTTTATCAATTTACTTTCTGAGACCTATATTAACTATCAAACATATTCCCATCACCGGAAAACACAGCTTATGATGATTTTATGTAAAAGTACAAGAAGACAAGAATGAGCAGAAAGAGGTCAGCCAGGCAGTACTCTGGCAAACAAAATCTTCAGATTTGTTTCATAATTCAGATTGAGATTTATTAAAAAAATTAATACTGAAATAGAATCCATATTCTTAGCTTGTAATTCATGGAAACTTTTCTTTTGCTAAAGCTGAAAAATTCAAATAAGAAAAACACATATTGTAACCTTATCACGCAAGTCAAAAAACGCAAAAAAAATGCCCAACAGATTAACCTGATCTGAAGTGCATGAGTAACGTGCTTCAATTAACACTAACATTCTGAGTTTAGAGACAGCAATACCTGTGCTAGACTATATCAAAAGCCTTCCCAAAGTCCCTACAACAGCAACCAGCTTCCATTTTGTCATCCTGGGATGCAGAGGCCTGTCTTCGAGCAGGCAGCACTGAGTCTCCTAACCAGAATGATGCTAAAAGAACACATACATCACTTTGAATTACTATCATAAAACCTAGAACATGATGTACCATGTCAAGTGGGCTGGCCCCGTCCAACCTCCCCAAGACACCTGCATCTTTGGGGTATGCCAATGCTTAAGCCTGTTAATTCACCCAACTTACATTGAATAGTAAATGCTCCTCACCTTCAGTGTCCTTTAGCCACTGGAAGGACATAGCAGTCTTGGGGGAAAAAAAAAAAAAAACACATTATCTTGATAAATATGTTTCACTAACAAACCTAGAACTTGCCTAAATTATCAGCTTTGTTAAATTTCAGGTGGTCATATACTGAGCAGGAATGTTTTATCATCGGTCACTCTACTCCTTAGATAGATGCTATGGAAAAATCAGAAGCAATATCTGAGTGTTTTCATGCAAAGACAAAGTACATCTGAAGAATATATACTCAAAATCCCCATGAGCAATGCAGACATCTTTAAATGTCTCTTATAAAGAAAATGATTGTAAATTGAGAGGCTAAATGCTGACAACTCAGAAGTGTGAATAAATGACACATCATGTAGACAAGACAGTTTTCAAGCCCCACGGTCTGACATCAAAGGCTTCTGAGGAAAAAGAAAAAAAACAACCCAAACCAAAAGCAAACAAACAAATAAAACCCAGCATAAAATCTACTCCAAACAAAAAACTAAAACCAACAACATACCAAATCCCCACACTGTTTTCTTAGGGACTCATGATTTTAAGTTTTTGCTCATTCTTAGTACCGTAACAAAAATCTTAACTTGCAATCCTGCTCCAAAACTGCTAAGAGAAAAATTGCTAAAAGACATTAATAAAGAAGCACTGTGTAACATGTTAAGTAACTTGAAAAGTTTTAATAAATATTCATGTTGGACTATCCCCTGCCACAACAAAAAGAAAAAAAAATATGCTTTCAGCATAAAACAATCATTAATTTCAAGTGGTACTTAATTAGCAAGTCTGGAACAAATTTACATAAATTCTCATTACAATATAAAGCACATTTATTTCAATGTTCTAAGTAAAGCTAACTGTGGGAAAATTAAAGGTTTGACCATCTGTGTCAGCATGGTGGTTAATGCTTTACCTCCTGTTTTCCAAAGTTTCAGTTTTGTGACACTATAACTTCTGCAGAGACTCACAATTCTATCTAGCAAAACCAGCTATACATTGTCAAAATATTGCCAATAAATTCAACCTTTTAATAGAATCATAGAATCATTAGGGTTGGAAAAGACCTTAAGATCATCTAGTTCCAACCCCCATGCCATCAGCAGGGACACCTCACGCTAAACCATGCCACCCAAGGCTATGTCCAACCCAGCCTTGAACACTGCCAGCGATGGAGCATTCACAGCTTCCCCGGGCAACCCATTCCAGTGCCTCACCACCCTTATAGTAAAGAATTTCTTCCTCATATCCACCCTAAACTTCCCCTATTTAAGTTCGAAGAAATAGTACTTTCAGCAACTAATGGGGATTAGTCACAATTTTCAGAAGTTTGCATTAAAAAAGTTCGTGTGATGCTATATAATTCCCACGTTACTCTCTCATCCAGAATAATTTACCACAATGGACTTAGATTTATGGCCCCACAGTGCAACATTCGGTTTATGTGCACTAAAGTTATCAGATGGAGGACTCACAAGCATGCACTGTATTTTAGTATCTGAAGAGTTCTATTGCACAATGCTAACAATTTTACAAATGCGAGAAGAAACCTGTGTCTCAACTGCTGTTTTCTAGCCTGCAACATCTACTACTTTCACCTTCACCACCAGTTTTATGAGTATCACTGGAATGTTTCATGAGGCTGTAAATAAAACTAAATGGTAACATCATTCCAAACGCAAGCTTAGAGAAGGAACACCAAAAGTCCAGATAATGGCTCTTCCATCTTTGCCAGTCCACAATGAGCAGAACAAATGGTTGGAAATATAATAAACTATCTGTGATTTACCATGTGTCATGGTTTAAGCCACTATAACTCACCCAGTTCGCTCACTCACTCCCCTCTCTTTCTTCCCCCCAGCTCCTGAGGGTATGGGGAGGAGAATCGAAAAAATGCAACTCCCACAGGTTGAGATAAGAACAGTTTAGTAACTAAGGTATAACACAAACCACTACTGCTACCACCAATAATAATAATGACAAGGCAAATACAAGGAAAGAATACAATTGCTCACCACCCTAGCCCGACCAAGCAGTGCACCCCCACCTTCCAGGTCTCTGCCTTCCATTTTTACATCCTGGGCATGATGTGCTGTGGCATGGAATACCTCTTTGGTTAATTTTGGGTCAGGTGTCCCGTCTCTGCTTCCTCCCGGCTTCCCCTCCTCCCTGGCAGAGCATGAGACTCAGTCATGTTTTGGTCAGACCAAAACATTACCAAGCAGTAACTGAAAACACTGGTGTTATCAGCGCTGTTCCCAGGCCCAAAATCAAAAACACAGCACTGCACCAGCGACCAAGAGGGAGAAAAATGACTGCTACTCCTGAACCCATGAAACTATGTCATGGAAGTTGCCCTTTAACTGCTACATTGCAAAAAAGGGCACAACACTGCACTTGCTTCATATGCCCTCAACAGTTTTGTGCCTAGACATTATTTTACAAAAGACTCATATATAAAATACAAAGAGCTTATACTAATCTTTATATTGAAGTACACACATTACGAATTAATTTCTTTATTTGTTTATGTGACTAAAATATCAGTTTTATCTTTAGTGAAGGCATCAGGGAAAAAAAAAAAACAAAAACCCACCCCCACAAAACTAAAACAAACAAAAAACTCCAAACAACATGCAAACAAAACAACTAACCCCACCATCCACAAATCTGATCTTCATATTTCAGTTAAATTGTTTGGGATTTTTCCACTTGCTTATCAAGTGTTACAACAAGACAGCAAAGCTTTATTTAAAGTCAAAACTTTGAAGAAGCATAGTCACCATAAAAAACAAGAAGCCTCTGAAAGAGAATGACAACTTAGCAACATGTTCTAGACAGTGATTAATGTCAATTTACTGTAAGCTTTCAAGTGCATGAGTGGCTAGTTTATTGTCTGTCCTATAATAAACTGACTCTAAATTTTGTCATTTGTTTCACCATAAAATTTTCCATTTCTCATCTGGCACTGAGGACAGACCAAAAAATCCTGTTTTGCCAGTTTTTGTGCACAATACCCTATCTTCAGCTGACACAGGTTTGTATTGATTTATTTTCACCTCCTGTACAGCTATGCAGATTCTGCTGTAAATGTATCTTGTGACAGTTTTACACTTTGGCAGATTGCAAATGCTGTCAGATTAGAATTGGTGTCTTTAATACAGTAAATAATTTACAGGGAATCGCTATAGGAAAGGGCAGTGGGTATGAATGCTCACATTAGTACCTGGTTCTGAAGCTCTCAGAAGCTGAACATTTATGCCTAAAGGCTAGATATTGCTGCCCATCATATTAAAACTCTGGTTTACATAAAGCAGTTACATATTTGACTTTTGCTTTTATCACTCTTTTAATCCCTGTACAAAGGCTCCGGCAGTTCCCTGCCAGGTATATAAAACAGAAAAGGAAAAAAAAAAAAAAACAACCCACAGTATGTATACATATATATATATATATATATATAAAAAAAAAAAGCATGCAAGGGCAGGAAGTGGTACTAGGATCATAAACAAGTTATTCTGAAGCTTATTTCTTTTAATAACAAACTCACTGTTGGCCCATAGCAGAGGCTCTGAGAACTCTTGTAAACTAGCAAATTTTGTATCATTTTGTATTGTTAAGATTATGACAGAAATAGTTATAGCAACAGACAGGAGACATGAAAACTCCTGTGACAGTCAGAAGTATTAATTCTTTAATGGGTTCAAGTCATGAAAAATGCAAAGAGGAAAAAAAAAGTGTGCACACATTTAAAAAAAAAAAAGTAAACATTTTTGGTGATAGTTTTCCATTTAATTTCAGGCAAAGTTGTACATAACTTCAAGTTGGTAGTATGTGTTGGTCCGTGCAGTTAATCACCAACACACACTAATATTTATCATCAGCAAATGCCAAGGAAATTCCCCGAAACCCACTGGGAGTAAGCAAATCTGCAGATTTAGAATACAGACAGATGAATTAGCTTCCTACACTAATTCTAGAAATGTCTGTACTGACACACAACAGTGCCTGAGGAGAAATCTGCATATGAACTACTTTGGACCAACAATTATCCAAGAAGGCCATATTAGGAAAAAAGAGAGTTGTGAGCATGCAGAGTACAGAAGGAAGGGGGCACAAGTCAGTATTCCCAAATGGTTTTCTTTCATGCCCCTTATGCCTCCCTACTTCTGTTTTTGTGTGTGTGTGGTTTTGCCCCCCACCCCCTCAAACCTAACATGACTTGCTTCTCAGACAAAAAGAAAACACTTCTTTTCAGAGCTCTTCATTTATTTGTATTTCATGCATTTGCATACTAGCTTAACATTTCTCAACACCTTATTCTCATCATACACAACTTCCTTCCTGCTTCTGCTTCTCAGACTGCTTACAAATAGCTGCCCTCCCTGACCTGGTTTCTATCATTTTACCTCATTTAGTGCCTCTTGAGATCAATTTTCTTCCATTCTCCACAAAAAGACTATGGCAGATGGAACCTCCAGCTCCAGATGCAGGTAGGTCCTCATCCTATCACTAGTCTCTTTAATCCCATCACCATTTCACCAGAGAACTGCACTACCACAGCTTCCTCAGCCAACATAGCTTCCTGCATTTCTAACCATTAGAAGGAAGTCTTGCTCATAGTGATACTGAAGATGCTTTAAATGAGTCACCTAAATGCTTCTCATAGGAGAATTCTGCTGTAATTAACATCAGAAAAATATCTACAGAGATATTAAGTTACTACAGAAACTTGTTCTACTTTTGTTATCCTCTTAATCAGCAACATTTAAAGGAAGCTTATCTATTAGTGTATACAAGGAGAACAATGAAAGTCACAAAACTTTTTGGAACATAACATAGTTGCAAACAGTGCAGTTTATACAGCTCCCCCAAACAACACCACTGAAACACAGTAGTTTTCATAATAGGGCCAGCCTACCTTAACATACACCTTCCTATTAACTGCACATCTTTTCTATATCACAAACATCTGGCTACTACTGTTCTCAAGTAAAGGAGTGTAACCTGTTAATTTTCAATCAAGAAAATCTAATTTAGTTTAAATAATGTTCTGAGAAAAATCAGTAGAAATTATTTCAAATTAGAGAAATCTATGTTCTGTCCAGACAACTGGAAGTTGAACACTTCAGGAAAACCAGATGTGACCTGTATGAAACCAAGAACTTTCTAAGAATACATTAATTTTAATGCTAGTGTTCAGACAGAGCTATAATTACCATCAACATTAATTCACTCAAAGAGAATGACTGGTGAGGAGGGAATAACTGGGTGAAGTCACTTTAACAGTAGACTGTCACTGCTGAACCCAGGATATTTAACCAAACGTGTGTCAATGAAATTAGAAAGACATCAGTTTTCACTTTACCCAGCTTTATGATTCTCAGGTATTCTCTCTGCAGCAGAATAAACCTCATATCTTATTTTACAGGAAGAAAAATACATTTCACACCAAAACAGCCAGCTGATACTCATCAGCACTTTCAGGGGGTTGGAAAGCCTGTGTTTTGGCTCTAGTGCTGCCCAACTGAAGTAACAAATTTCAGTTTGTTTCTACATTCCTACGGTTTTTCTACAGTGCAATTCCTCCATTAATTCCTCGCTGTTTTCACTTAAAAAAATAAAACCAACCCAAAACAGAACAAAAAAAAAAAACAAACCCATACCACCAAAACCCCTCACAACCCACAACACAACTATGTCTAAATCAGTGTAAAAATATCCTTAAAAACAGATATTAGAGTGAAAAAACATCTGTCAATTATGGCACAATAACAGTTTGTATTGATAACTGCAAATAACAGTTCCACTTTTGGGTCATTTTTCACACATTTTGATGGCTTCTATCACACACACTGGCAGGCTCAAAAGTTGAAAGGTATGATATTGAAGCCTCAGTGAAATCAGAGTCATCTTTCATTCTGCAGTTTTAGGCTTACTAGAGACAGTAGTAAATGCTGATTTCCTCCAGTAAGTTCACCTACTAATCTGGAAATTTTACTGAAGTCCTGCTAGTCTCAAACTCATTTTTAGGTACAAGAATTTTAAGCCATTACGAATATAATAGGAAAGGTTTGGGGTTTTGCTCTTATTAGCTAATGTCTCTCATTAGCAACTTCATTTGCAATCTAATTTCTTTATGACTAATGAAGAAACCTGAACGATACTGCCAGCCATTTGCTAGCAAGAGGGCTGGCAAAACAGTTCTTGAATTGAACATAATACTAATTCAAATTACTTTAACTTCACTATTAAATACATGTATAAGTAAAACTGGTTAATGAATAGCTACCAGATGTTAGATTTTATTTTTTTTCATTCAGTAATACTACTGAAAATGTTATTTAAATGAAAGAAAAACAAACAAAAAACCAAAAAACAACTCAATGTTAGTGAGAAATCGTTCACATTTCAAAAAAGTGACTCTAATCAATAGCTGAATTTTCTTAAAGAAAAAAAAAAGTCTGTTTGCATCAAATTTCTCTCTTTGCAGTGTAAAATCTGCAATATGCGTGCACTTTAAAAAACAAGAAGCCAGAAAATTCTGAACTGGAAGCAAACCACACCTATAAAGAAACATACCATACAATAAATACTTCTCATTTTCTCCACCCACAAGTCACTCCAATTTAGCACCATAATCCATATTTATACAAAATGTCCATACTTGTAATCAGTAACTCTGAACTAGTGCTGAAAATCAACGCAGTGAATCCAATTCTTCTTACATTTAAGGACTAATAATTTCTTGACTTTACGTCTACCAGCATCTAGCTCATGGATTACAGTCGCTTTTCTCCCATCAGCAAAGAAAGCAATCTAGCTTTCTGGTTGAAAGATCTGAATAAATAATGCAAAGCCGTTTAACACAAAGTATTCATTACATCTGAGATGTAGTGCCCAGTCAGCAGCAGATTTAGTAACTTCAACAACTAACACACTGGCTTCATTAACACATCTTTTTCTACTGTAAGAATCTGAACTGGTAACATTTATTAACAGTCATGCATCCAACTTAAATACCAGCCACGTAATTTGCATTTACTGGGAAAATCTGATAATCTTTAACAGGATTTCTTCTGCAATTTCCAATTTTACTGTAATAATTAATTTCAAAAATAACTAATGCTTATCCTTTAGAAACTGCTGTCATGTTGGTAATCCTTTATTAAACAAATAAGAGTGCGAAGTAGATCATTCCATTAAAAAAAAAATATACAAAATATATAAAAATACAAAAATCTTACAAGGTCTTCTAAAAAACTACCTTTAGTAGGCAAAACTGAGGGAAAAATTATCCATGACAACATGATCCAATAAACTGCACAGTTTGTGTTATTAGTTATATAGGTAGTGTTTATTCAGAAAGTGCACACTATAAAGCACGAAGCAATGCCAGGTTTTTCCTTTTTCTTCAAAAGCCCATTCACACCTGAGAACATTAAGCACATTTTTCTCCATTACCATTTTCGTTACACAATTAGTATTGAGCATCACAATACCAAATGCCGGAGTGAACTTCCCTGCGTACACTGCAAGCAGCAATCAGAACATGCACAGTTGGAAGTCAGTGCTCAAGGCACTTCAGTACTTTAATCAATCCATGTGCATTTTAAGTGAGTTATCTGCAACAAGAATGGTGCTATAATCCCAGCAGTGGTAACACTGTTATTCTAAGCAAACAATAGAGAGCAAAAAATGTTTTCATATTAGGGAAATGTGAATTATGAAAAAATAACACAATTATTTTATTTTTCCTTAAATACTCTTCAGGTGGATGTCAATGGTCCATTGACATTTCATTGCCTCTAATTCCTCTGTCCATTTAACTCATGGTCTGCGCTGGATGTGACGTTTTAGCCAACAGAAGCCTGTAACTGCTACAAGTTATAAGGACATTTGGTTCCTAGGTTGACAATACAAATATATCTGTATCATCAATCCCAATAACTGCAGCTATGAAAATGCTAGACTGCTCAACAAACAGTGAAGATTACTTTGCAGGACGGGGATATTACATATTCTTAAATTAGCAGCAGCATAAATGTCTTAACTCACTTTTTTGTTCGGAGATTTTAGTATTTTTATATATATATAATTTGCAGTGTTCCAAATACTTACATGGAAATTCTCCAAACCAACACAGGCCAAAATATTAAAAGTACTACTTCATACTCGCATATATGCATTCTCCAATACTTAACAAGTATTCCAGTACTTAAAGGGTGACTGCAAAGAGGACAGCAGCTCCCTCTTCACAAGCAGTCACTGGGAAGTCAAGGGGCCACACATACACAGTTGCAGAGGCAGAGATTCCACCTCAATATATGGGCTTTCTACAGTGAGAGTAATCAATCACTGTAACAACCTCTCCAGGGATGTGTCAGAGTTCCCATCCCTGGAAGAATGTGAATTGTAACTGGACAGGGTACTAGGCTTCCCTTCCACAAAAGGTTGGACAAGATGATCTTTTGAGGTCACTTCCAACATGGGCTGTTCTGTAATTCTATGAAACAAAAATCTATCAGGAAAAATAAACACAAAATATTGTTTACAGTACTGGTAACAAACAACCAGTAATGACTTTGAAATCATATGATCAGTTAAATCAAATTAACAAATTTTTCATGTCTTCTTTGTCACCAGAGAAGAATAAAATTTTAATATAACTGTTATTTGACTCTTCTGTGTTTATACGCACTGGTTCTTTTCTGCCTGCAAATTTGCTCTGCCATCAATTTGAAATGTACTGGAGCCACTGCGTTCTGGAGGAACCCACTCAAAGGCTACTTGTATTCAGCAAGACTGTAATAATGTAGTAACATACCGAGAATTTTTTGACCATGTACGATGGAGGAGTGATTCACAGAGATGCAATTTTTATTAAACCAATCTAAGTCGGGAAAAAAAAAAAAACAAACCCAAACCATTGCTGAATGGTTTTTATTTTTTTTTTTTAATTTTAAAACATATTTTGAAACATACTCAATTGCAGTACAAATAGATCTTACAATGAAAGTAAGGTCTGTATCACTTTGGACTGTTAGCAACTTGGACAGAAGCCACTAAAAAGCTAGTCTGGGCTACCTTTAATCTGTGTATAGGACTTATTAGAACTATATTGATTTCTCATTAAATTATCTGTGCAACTTGCTCTTTGGAGGCAAATGCCTTTCACCAGAAAAGCTATTTAATAAACTTAAGTATTTCTTCAACCTGAATATATGAAGAAGGAAAGCACACGGCTTTGAACTGTTTGATTTATAGCTGCATCAGATCACGCAACAAGACACAGAGCCAGAAAATATTTTTAACAAGAGAAATATTTTATGGCAATTATTTGAAATTAAAATAAATGTATTTTATCTTTTTTTTTTTTTTTAAGGACTAACAATTACATGTTACAAATTAGTCAATAAAAAGATACTTCTGGAAGAGTTACAATTACTAAATTAAAGCGAATTAAAAATACTGTTCCAACTGGCAGTGAAGCAACCTATCTGCCAAAACTGTAAAATTTTTAGTATCTGAGCAAGCAGAAAGAAGTTCTACTTAAAATTTAACTATGTTCATTATTGTCCAAAATTTGCTAATCAGTCCTTGGTGATAACAACTTGTACTGCCCTTCTAGTGAAATAAACAAACAAAACCGGCCTCTGATTTAGATACTCTTTGTTGTTGACAGAATTCACATAAAGCTTTTATTTATAGGCACACACATATGTATATAAAATATTAATGAAGTAACAGTGTTACATGCAGACATTGACTACTTTGTCTCTTTCACTTATAAATACATTTTAAATGAGCTAATTGAGACAAGATATTTGCAACTGCTGTTGCTTTTTCTCCAGTTTTTATTCACAATTCAAATCCTAAAATAGCTAATCTACAGCATTCTGGGGATAATCTATGGATACTGTACTTAAAGTGCATTGTTTGAGCATCTGGAAAGCTAAAAATCTACTAAATAGCCAATCCCCTAAACATATGATTAGAGAATAAAAGCCTTAGATCTGCTCACAGAAATGGGTTTAAACAGTATGTATTGCAAACTGTACTTATTTCTGCTGAATATGCTTTTAAAAAGTATTAAGTCTTAATTGAAATCTGGTCTGGAAAAGGACATTCACCTCATCAAATTAACTTACTGAAAAATTAAATTATTCCTGTTAAGAAACTCTATAGGAAATGTGATTTTTAAATACTAATTTAGCTCCAGGAGATCATGATATCAGTCTGTCTTGGTAATACCTTTGAGCAATACGTGAAGTAGATGCCATTTGAGGGGCACTAAAATATTAATTTCCAGACATTAGCCTACAGTTCAAGTTCAACTAGTTTTAAGAACTATTATTATTGTAATGGCAACACCACATTATAGGTATCTTGTTTAAAGATTGTCAGGCCTTTTTTTTTTCTTCTTTTTTAGAAGAAAAGTTGTAATTTAATGTTTTATTCATTTTAAGAAAAAAATGTTACTGAAATTACTATGAAGACCCAGGTTAACACTGAAGAACAGATGAAGAGAAAAATAACTTCGGAGTTCATAATGACAAGATGACATGTATTTTATTTAAATTTTGCTCAGTTAGGCAGCCTCATGACATATCATTTAAACGTAGACATTTGGATGACAATTGTAAAATTTGACTATGAAACTTAATGACTAAGCTTTAATCTACATGAGCTTACAGATGTAATTATTTAGCATGTACCATAAGAAAATTATGCAAGAAGATATATTAATCAAGTTTAAATACAATGATAGTGTGGTACAAATGAATCCAGCAAGTGCTGTAAATAATATTTTGCAAGCAGTTCAAACTAAACTGCTCTAGGATCTAATAATTACTGAAAAACGTCTCAATATTTTTAAGAGTCTCTAGTCACTTGATATGACTCAGCTCAGGAAGGTTACTACATTGGAGGTCATACAGGCCACTAGGGCAAACCCTAACTTAGATCTAAATCGCATTGGTCTTAAGTTTAACTTCCTATCATCACTATGTGGAAAAGCCTAGATTATTTTAGGTATCTTTCTTG
The DNA here is from genome assembly GCA_017639245.1 of Myiopsitta monachus. Classification (NCBI taxonomy): domain Eukaryota; kingdom Metazoa; phylum Chordata; class Aves; order Psittaciformes; family Psittacidae; genus Myiopsitta; species Myiopsitta monachus. The sequence goes on from CM029924.1 coordinate 28,312,645, forward strand.
AGTATTCCCCCAAACCTACAGCTAACCTGCCTACAGTGCTACATTTCTACTCCACCAGGATAAGAAACTCATTAATTGTACTACCACTTATATGTATTTTAGCTTATTGCAACTTGACATTACACTAAGATCTCTGCAGACAAGGAAAGAATTAACTTCACACCAAGAAAAAAATTTAAATAGCCTCACAAGAGCAGATGCAGTTTTGGAAGAAGTCTTAGGAAAAACTTGTAGTTTATGCTATGTATTTTGATCTAAAGCAGCGGTTCTTGGCTTTCCTCACACTAAGTCCATGTTAATATAGACGAAAGCATTGAAGTCGTTATCAATCTAATCATAACTGAAGGTAAAGAGGCTACCTCCATTTAATACGTTTACGAACACATTTTTAAAGAACACATACAAAAAGACTGTAAGACCTTCTGACTAACTTGCTGAACGTTTGCTTGACTGCTTACTTGGGTTAAAAGTCAAAGGGATCAATTTTTATGGGTTATGAGTTAACTTCAAATTCAGTGGCAGCTGGTTAACATTCCTATGGAGATGTGGTCACTGAAACAAGTATGAGTTTCAGGCTGACCTGTAGTATAATTTTATGAAGCATTACTGCAGTTTATCTCATTTATTTTTAAACATACAAATATCCTCATGATTAAGGTATCTGCTAAGAAGCTGTGAAATTAGCATATTTAGTTTCCATTGAAACATTAATATGCAAATTGATGAATATCAAACAAGAAAAATAATTGAGTTCACCTTTGTGTAATCAAATATTCTGGGAAAGACATTCTTTTTCCTTCTCAAAAATGGGGAAAAAAGACATAGGAATAAGGCTACCATCAGTCTGCCAATTTAATCAAATAAAGGAAAATTAAATAAATTTACTACTGATCACCTTGAGCTATTTGTTATTTCCAAATTTCAGTTCTGTACAATACCTTTAATTTTCATGGTGAAATCTGGGAAAACAGTTCAGACTTTGAGTAACAGATCTAAAATGCAGAAGATTTACAAGGCAACCTACCAGCTAACAGCACACTCAATTGCTCCTAATCCTAATCTAGCAGGACAAGTAATGATGGCTCATACCCTGAATTTCTTAAACAATTCCCTCTAGAAAAGTAGAAAAGACTAGACAAGGTATCCACAACACACCACCACATAAAAACCTAGCAAAACAAGCAGGATTTGGGAAATCCCCAAAACATAAAAGCACCAGTGAAACACCTTGGAAAGTCTTTTAATAGGGAAGTTTTCACTGTACAAGTAAAATTAATATTGAAAAAGCAAAGTTTATTGCCTAAAAAATGAAACTGAAATTGATAGGATGTCTTTGAATATATATACATACCTCCCTCCTGAGTTTTGGCTTTAGTGATAGTTCAAGCAAGAAAACATGCCTGTTAACTTTCATTTTTCCAAACAAACTTGGTTGACTATTGAGGTTCTCTTCAAGGTTTGCCGTGCCCATTAATGCACCTCTCAAAATTAGATCTGCTATTCCTATACCTTCACTGAACTATGAAGATTCATGTGGACCCAAAATAAAAATGACCTTGCATATTTATTTCCTGTATCTAAGCTTAAGGAAGTCTATAGACAAGCCCCTGTACTGACAAAGTAACTGCTTAAATGCATTAAGAGACTAAGACTCTCGACTAAGACTTGATTTCTTATCCTTTTCCTATTTCTCCACAGAATTTGCACCAGGATTTGGCTTGTTGTATATGAATGCAAAGAAGGACTTACACTCTATGAACTCTAGTTACAAGAAAACCTGTCTATGTCTTTCTCTCTCTGCATATACATTTGTGTGATGTTCTAAGACTGCACTTTGACACTTCAGGAATCCAGGTATCAGAGTGACAGGTCTTTAGCAATATCTGAAATGGATACTCAGATCTATAATTTACCCATACCTTGTATAGATACAATACAATTGGTGTGTGCAGGATAAGAACAGTATTCCAAAGCTATTTTCCAAGGCGAATGTGGCCCAGGAGGTGTAAAAAAAAATATTAATGAATCATTGCTTCCAAAAGAAAAACATATTGTGTTCGCTAGGGAAAAACAATAATGGAATGTCTCTGATATTTAAGTAATGAAACTGAAGAACATCCAAAATCCTCACTATCTACTGCATCTTTCATCATTCATAGGGTATAATCTAAAAATACTGCTTTGCCTGACAAGCTAATGTTCACCTTTCAAACTTGTGTCACTTTTTAAGGAAGAAGGGAGATGGAGGGGGACAGGAAAGAGATAAAATGAAAGCAAACACTGTTGTTCATACACATGTTGCTTAGCAATACACCATATGAAAGTAGCAGAAACAGTGACATTGGCCCCTGGTTGAATTTACATAAACACAGAACGTGCGTCACTGAAATTGGTGTGAATGCAAAGTGTCAGGCACATAACCTATAACAACAATAGACACAGTAGCACACAGATATGCATTAGCATTCTAAAAATCTAAACAGAAATGTCAATTCTTTATTGTATAGAAATGTTTAAAGCAACATAAAACCCTTTTATGACTTGGGAGCTGATATTAACTAAAACTCAATCCTTTTTTTTTCCTGATAGGCACTATAACAAAAGAAATTAATTGTATTCCTGTAACAATGATTAAACATATGTCTTTAAAACATACATTTCCCACAAAGAAGTTTTGCACTCATAGCATCAGGCTTTTCTACACATTTTATTAATCACCTATTTTTATTCTGCATAAAGTTTTAAAATAGTTAAATACTACTACTGTTACCAGTAACACTTCTGTAAGCTTTGGTCACTAATCTCAAAGTACACAGTTGTAAAAAGACTGAAACATACTTCTCCATTCCAAAGGTGGAAAAACAAAGGCACAAAGTGATGTAATGACTCAATCACTTACATGTAAGTGTCCAAGAGCAAAACTTTTACAACAGAGACAAAATATTAAACGCAATAACTTAATGTCAGCACTTCTATACCACATTTCACACCACAGTCCATATATAAGGTCAGTTCTATCCACAGCAATATGTCAAAACACAGAGATCAAAGACTTAGGGGAGGATGGCTTATGTTTAAAATTTTTAAAGGTTTTAGACACACTTTTAAACACATTATCAACACACACATAAAGTGTGTGGTTTTAAAGATTAAAAAGCATATATATTTTGATCCAAATAACATGCAATGGCCAAAAAAATATAACAAAAGATATAATAGCTTCTTATTGTAATGCCCTGTTGCTACACAGCCAAAGTTCTGAAGAACAATTACAGTGATTCAAAAGTTGAAAGGTCATCACATGACACTAATTCTATATCAAATATACAAAGTAAAAATGTAATCTACACAATGAAAAAAACAAATACTCTATCTGTAACTAAACCCACTGACTTTTTATTTTTAAAGCAGTGTTTTAGTAGGGGGTTATATTTCATTACAATGAAAATTCATATGCTCTATTTCTATTTCCACTTACTGGTTTTCACATCTATAGCACTTAAACAGCTGAAAAAAAAAACCAAACAAACGAACAAAAACCAAAAAACAAACTCACCCCCCCAAAAAAAAAAACCACCAAAAATCTGCTAGATTGCCAGACTGTCTTTTTCATTTATGGATCCATATTTGTAAAATCACATGCTGTTTACTATTCAGTCAGATGCAATGATTATCAGTGGTCTTTTTGTGGGGTGGAGACAAAGAGAAATGCATAAAAATCCTCCTCCTCACAGCCGCTTCGAGTAAAGTAGTCCACAGTGACACTCATCCTACCACCTTGTGAGCAGAGAGTATCCTCACTGGCTTCCAGAAGGCAAATCTCCACATTACTGCAGAGTAGGCATTGCCTTTTTTCCTCATCTGAAACAGCTGTAATTGTCCTAGTCACTCTCCTTTTTCGACAGCTGACCAACTGAATTAGAAAAATGATGCAAACCTGAAGTACATCAGGATATAAAAATGCTGCAAATGGTTGCTTCATCCTGAAAGTTCTCTTCATTAACTATCTAACCTCCATTCTTTACACATACTAATAAACATAATTTTAAAGATAGTATGTTTGCTAGTGTTTATGTCCAGGTATATCTATTTCTTCTTCTTCCTTTGAATTAAGATGGCTCAAGAAACACACAAGAAACCTCCAGAATTTAGAGAAACATTTCATATTCTATTATTCAGTCAGAGAAAATAGAATGTGAAAGTAATAATGTATTACTGAGTTCAACGTATCAAAATAATCTCATTAAAAAGTCATTACACATTGTAAATTAAAAACTGCTCTTCTCCTGTACAACATACTCCCAGCTAGCCAAAAAATGTAAGGAGGTTTTTCATAATTTGTTCAGAAGCAACTATTACAGTCAATATACAGGAGGCTTTTATATACATTATCACAGTGAGGCATCCCAAATAAGAGATTTTATCGAGCTTCCTCAATGAATAAATAAATAATAATAAATAAAAAACAACAACAATAAAAGCACCCCAATCTAGTAGCATTCTTGCAATATTTAATTCAGGCCCAAGGAACCCAAGTTATGATTAATTTTGATGGATAACCAAATGATCGATGGTTACATTATGGCTTAAACAACACTGTTTTACTTTGCAGTTGGGATGGACTAAAAATACACCAAGGGATCAGCTACAGCATCAAATATGATTAAGATAATTTAGCCATGCTTCATTACCTATCTACACTACAGCTAGCTCATACTAAATCGGAGGCTTGCCAGACTGGTCAAGGATGCTTTAAACTTCCCCTTTTTAAGTTTGAACCCATTACCCCTTGGTGCTATCACTACAGTCCCTAATGAAGAGTCCCTCCCCAGCATCCCTATAGACCCCCTTCAGGTACTGGAAGACTGCTATGAGGTCTGAAGACCTTATGAGGCATGAAGACCAGGAGAAAAATCAAGTTACTTTATAAAATTCAAAAAACAAACCAAACATTTCAGTTGTTCACCACCAGGGCTACAAATGCGATGGCCATTTCAACCCATTTCCTAATTTTTTTCCTTAAGCAAAAACAAGTGATGGCAACTGAGGAGAAGGGAAATAGAATTTCCACTGCAGGTGTTTTGTTTTAAGTAGAAGAATGTCAGTAATGGCATGCACATTAAATGTCCCTCATGAGGCAGGTTGATTTTTCAAACTTTCTGCCTTGTACAGAAAGTACTTGCCTCAGGGGATCCAAATAAAATAAACAGCCAAGTCCTGCACATATCTGCAGAAGGGAAAATACATTTAGTTGCCTAAAACTAAAGTTAATTACAGCATGAAGTTCCAGATCACTGGATTGGAAGAGTGATGAATGGACTTGCTGTGAGATTATGGAACTGAATTAAATTTACTATGCTGCTCATTAGCATTGGTTACCATATATAATTTGCTCCCATATACAAAAATGCATTCATTTTAATATACTAGTGCTCCTAAGCCTAATGCACACAATGTATTTTTTTTAATTGGAGAATCAGAGTATAAATTAGAACCATTTCTGAATAAAAAACCGATTAATGTAAAAGAGCATAATTCATATGAACCATATGACTTAATCGCAAAGTCTTTGTCCTGGCAAGGATTTCCTTATGCTACACTGTTCAACAAATGACCCATGAAAACACAAACAAAAACTCTGATCACCTGAACTACCGACCCAGAACCAGTTTGGCAAAAGCATTTAATTCTAGCACTATCGGAATTTTTCTAAATGTGAAGTGTTAACAGGTATTTTCTAAACATACAATATTTCATCACTGAATGTGATGACATAACAAGCTGGATCAAAACAGAAACATTTGTTTAGAATATTAGGTCAATTGGCAAAGCTGTAAGAAGAGTTTAAGGTTTCTAAGCTTGACGATAAAGCACACAGACATCTGTACAAAAAATTTCCACTCCCTATATTTTTGAACATACACAGAAAGATTTTTAGTTTTGCAAAGCCATACACTTTGAATCTCAAAAGTGCCAAAATTAAGGCCGCCTACAAAAAATTAATCTGCTTTTCAGGACCATAATACTGATAGTCATTACACTTGTAATCGTACTACTTCTGAGCCCCTCCACCACTCTGTGCCTACAGCTAAATGGTTTGTTTTCCCCTTGCTGTTCAGACACAGTATGGAGCAACTTACTTTAAGAAGCTGATCCTTTTTTTTTTTTTTTTTTTAAATAATGTTTGGACAAAATTTCTCAACTACTTCTGTACTATAGCCATTGCTATACTGTAACAGCGGTCAAGTGAAATAAGAATTATAATTAGGTCTGTTTGAATTATCAGCAACATAGTCAAAGGAAGAGTAAGCAGAGAGTAGCTGTCTGTGCTCAGTTCGATCTTACAGGTATCTATTCATTTGTTTTCCAAAGTACTTCCCATAAAACATGGTCAATATGTATAATGCAAACCCAGACATGAAGGTGGCACATCACCTGTGTCACAAAATATAAAGGGACGTGATTGGAGCCACGGTGTGAACAGTGGGAGAAAATGCTTTCCACAGCACATGTTAGACTGAGAGAGGGTAATCAAGAAGTTAAAGCCACAGTAACTTCTTCCCTTTTCCTCCTTCACTACATGCAAATTAAGCCTATACTTTTACATAGTGGTCAGTTGATTCAAAATTAAGCACTCTGTGTAGTCGATGCTGCAAGCACCTACAGTTCTGCAAGCCAAGTCTCATGGTCCGAGACTGGATACAAAGAAAGTGATGGTGCAACATGAGTGAAAACGTAGAGATATTCCAGCAGCTCCAGCCAATGAGCCGGCTTCATTTGGAGCTCGGCTCCAATGCCTCTATACAAAGGCCTGTGGTATGGGGAACAAACAAGAGGAATTAGAGATTTGTGCATGTCTACGGGGATGATATCATAGGCTTCACAGAAACATGGTGGGATGGCTCCTATGACTGGTGTGTTGGAATGGAAGGTTACAGACTCTTTAGAAAAGCCAGGCCTGGCAGACAGGGAGGGAGAGTTGATATTTATGTTAGGGATAGACTGGAGAGTATGGACCTCTGTCTGGGGACAGGTGAGCAGTCAATAGAGAGTTTGTGGGTCACGGTTAAAGGGAGAACAGTGATGGGAGACATTACTGTGGGGATCTGTTACAGCCTGCCTGATCAAGACGACTCGGTGGATGAAGAGCCCTATAGACAAACAGTAACAGTCACATGCTCAGAGGACCTTGACCTCATGGGGGACTTCAACCATCCTGAAATCTGTTGGAGGGACGGTTCGGTCCAGCACAAGCAATCCAGGAGGTTCCTTGATTGTGTGGAAGACAATTTCCTTCTGCAAGTAACACAGGAGCAGACAAGAAGAGGTGCCATGCTTGACCTCGTACTCACCAACAGGGAAGGGCTGGTTGGAAATGTGACACTCCAGGGCAGCCTTGGTTGCAGCGATCATGAGATAGTCGAATTTGAGACACTCAGGACAGTGAGAAAAACATGCAGCAAGCTCACTGCCCTGCACTTCAAGAGAGCAGACTTTGGCCTCCTTCAGGAACCTGCTTAGTAAGGTTCCATGGGATATAATTCTAGACGGTTGATACCCAAGGATCACCTGCTACAAGCTCAGAAGCTGCTGCCTCCTGACTAGAATGAGGCGTAGCAGTAGGGCCAGGAGACCTCCTTGGATGGATAAGGAGCTGCTGAGGAAAATTTGAGGGAGAAAAGAGGCGTACAAAAGGTGGAAGCAAGGACAGGCGGTGTGGGAAGAATACAGGGATGTTGTCTGGGAAGCTAGGGACCACGTTAGGAAAGCGCAGGACCAGATAGAATTAAACTTGGCTAGGGATGTGAAAGATAATAGGAAGAGATTCAACAGGTACATTCCGAATAAAAGACAGACTAGGGATATCGTGGGCCCTCTCCAGAAGCTATCAGGAGAACTGGCTTCCCTGGATTTGGAGAAAGCTGAAGTTCTTAATGATTGCTTTGCCTCAGTCTTCACTGGCAAACACTCTGACCACACCACCCAAGTCTTGGAAGGCAGATGCAGGGACTGTGAGAATGAAGACCCTGGGCCCACTGCAGGAAAGGATCTGGTTCGAGACCATCTTAGGAACCTGAACGTATACAAGTCCATGGGACCTGATCAAATGCATCCGCGGGTCCTGAAGGAACTGGCAAATGAAGTTGCTAAGCCACTGTCCACCCTATTTGAAAAATCACGGCAGTCACGTAAAGTTCCCGACGACTGGAAAAAGGGAAATATAACCCCATTTTCAAGAAGGGGAAAATGAATGACCCAGGGAACTACAGACCAGTCAGTCTCACCTCTGTGCCTGGCAAAATATTGGAGCGGATTCTCCTGGAAGGCATGCTGAGGCACATGAAAAACAGAAGGTGGTTGGTGACAGACAGCAGGGCTTCACTAAGGGGAAATCCTGCCTGACCACTTTGGTGGCCTTCTAGGATGGAGCTACAGAACTGATGGACAGGGATGGAGCAGTTGATATCATCTACCTGGACTTCTACAAAGCATTCGACACTGTCCCACATGACATCCTTGTCTCTAAGTAGGAGAGGGATCAACTTGATAGGTGGACCACTCAGTGGAATAAGAACTGGCTGAATGGCCGCATGCAAAGAATAGTGCTCAATGGCTCAATGTCCAGCTGGAGACCAGTAACAAAGTGGTGTCCCTCAGGCATCAGTGCTGGGACCGGTCTTGTTCAACATCTTTGTCAGTGACATGGACAGTGGGATTGAGTGCACCCTCAGCAAGTCTGCTGATGACACCAAGCTGTGTGGTTCGGTTGATATGTTGAAGGGAAGGAATGCCATCCAGAGGGACCTTGACAATCTTGTGAGGTGGGCTGACTGCCAACCTGATGAAATTTAACCATAACAACTACAAGGTCCTACACCTGTGTCGGAGCAATCCCAGGCACAGCTACAGGTTGGGCAGAGAAGAGATTCAGAGCAGCCCTGCAGAGAAGGACTTCAAGGTGTTGGCTGATGAGAAATTGAACATGAGTCAGCTTCAGTGTGTGCACGCAGCCCAGAAAGCAAACCCAACCATATTCTGGACTGCATCAAAAGGAGCATGACCAGCAGGTCGAGGGAGGTGATCCTGCCCCTCTACTCTACTCTTGTGAGACCTCACTTGGAGTACTGTGTGCAGTTCTGGTGTCCTCAACATCAAAAGGACATGGAACTGTTGGAACAAGTCCAGAGGAGAGAGGGCCACGGGGATGATCAGGGGACTGGAGTACCTCTTGTTTGAAGACAGGCTGAGAAAGTTGGGGCTGTTCAGCCTGGAGAAGAGAAGGGTGTGTGGAAACCTCATAGCAGCCTTCCACCAGTATCTGAAGGGGCCCTATAGGGATACTGGGGAGGGACTCCTCATTAGGGACTGTAGTGAGAGGACAAGGGTAATGGGTTCAAACTTCAACAGGGGAAGTTTAGATTTGATATGAGGAAGAAATTCTTTGCTGTAAGGGTGGTGAGGCACTGGAATGGGTTGCCCAGGGAAGTTGTGAATGCTCCATCCCAGGTGGTGTTCAAGGCTGGGCTGGACAGAGCCTTGGGAAGCATGGTTTAGCGGGAGGTGTCCCTGCCCCTGGCAGGGGGGTTGGAACTAGATGACCTTAAGGTCCTTTCCAACCCTAACTATTCTATGATTCTATGATACACGCATCCCAGCTATTTTTTCTGATCCTGCTTCCTAATTTCTTCCTCAAAAGTTACCTATTCCAATTGTATCTCTGTTTACTCAACTGACTGCTTTCTCCTCTCATGACAACACAGCTTCTACTTCACCATTGCCCCAAGATGGTCAGGCAAATTGTAATTGTGGTTTTTGGGGGGTTTTTTTGGAAATGAAGAGACAAATAGGGTGCAATCAGAAATTATTAGAATCCTAGTTCAGATTCCCTCCACATTTCATGAGACAAAGAAAGACCAAATTAGGTTTAGTGTATGATAAGCACACCCCTTCAGCTGCTGCTCTTTTTCACAGGCATTCATGCGTACTAATACCATAAAAACCAAAATGCTAGAGTTGAAGAAAAGTTCAGAATATCTATCTTTTGTTTAAAAGATTTACTTTTGTAAGCACAAATAACATGGCAGTCTTAAATTTCTATTCTACTGCTATATTGTAAAGTGTCCAATATACTGAAACATGAACCAATCTGTCATATTAAAGCACGGCAAATTTTTGCAAGGTTTTTAGACATGTCGATCAGTTTAGATAAAAAGATTCTGGAAAACCATTCCAGCTGATTGCATTCAACCAGAAGGATTTTCCAACCTTTAAACAAGCAACCTCACAAATACTAAAAATCTAATTCTTAGTTTTCAACTGAAGTACAGTATCTCTTTCCAGTGTGCGATGTCTCTGCAGCCTGCTGCTTTACTGCTAAATCTAACCCAACAACCTTATTCATCATGGAGACTTCATAACAGTTAAGCAAAAAGCCATGGCTCCACTTTTCTGAATCTTGACCAATAGGTAAAAGGAGACCACTTAGAATCACCGAGACATACATCTGACAATTTAAGGATGCAAATATCAAGCTGCCTGCATAGCCATTGTTCAATAACCATCCCATTTTCTTAGTAGTTCCGACAGAGAATATTACTGATGGATTAAAAATTGTCACTCAGATGTCTTCATATAGCCTGAAAATGACAGGTCTGAAATAATACACTTTGATTTGGGGGAAGAAGGACTAGCTTTTAATACTTATAAATATATGTACTGATTTCTGTTGATACATCCTAATTACATTCACCTATTCAAAACCCTCTTTATAGATATTGTACAAATTATCATTGTAAAAATATGCAAACCCAGCATATTTTCATGATGAGTTAAAATGCGAAAAGTTCTGCCAAAGCTTAGCAAAAAAACTCTGTAAGGTACAGAAATCCTTCAGGGAAAATACAACCGACTTCCACATAATCCAGACACTATAATCTACTGTTTTAGATTATCCATACTTTACTCAAATCCAGAAAGTAAAACCAAGGGGAAACTCGATGCAGATAAATATAACATTTATTATTTTAATATTTTCTTTAATTTTTCAGTCTTTCAGCAATTTTTCCAGGTTGAAATGGATTTTTTTTTCCCCAAAAAAAGGGCTCGACAAGACCATCGTGACACTTGAAAAATTGTAACACATTCAGTGTTAAAAATAATGGAAGTAACTACTCTTTTCTTTCCTACCAGTAGCAAGCACTTGCTACTAAGAAAAGAAAACACATATGTAATTTTCGAATCTTTGAGACAATGAAAATTCATGATGCTACATAACTTTACTGAAAACACTGAAATGCATTACTTGAACTTAAAAGACTTTTGAATACTCTAACACAACTACAACCAAGATACCTTCAGATTTATGAGTCATGTTTGATTCACTTGTACCAATCTATTTTTTTTAAATGGGTTGAAGAACGAATTGAGGAGTTGCAGGAACTTCTAACAAAATATAGCGATGTACATGTTTCTAAGCCTTATGCTTTTTTACATACTATTAATTAACATGTTTGAATATTTTTCTCCTCTCTGGATAAAGTGATTACATGCTGATCACTCTTTCATTCCCCCAGAAACTGTCTGATTAATTTTTAAGGCACCATTTCGTCATTAGTTATAGATTTGACAGAAGCAAAGACAGCTGAGGCACATTAATGTAGTTTCAGAAAGCAGTGGGTGAAAGATAAACAGAGTCTGAAATTCTGGGACATAAATGAGTCTGCACAGAAGGAAAGAGAAATGTGAATAAATACAGGTAAAATGGAAGAGAGAGATATTTAATTTTGACTTTTTTCCCTGGCAGAGAGAACAAATATCCACAAAGAAAAATAACCCCTTCCAAACCACGTTCCTGTTTCTACAGCTGCTAGCTGAAATTAGTCTTTTGAGCAATCCTGGCTTACTCACCTGGCTGTACTACAAAGTGGCACATAATTGAAGGCATAGAGCAAATATACTCATAGAGCAATGTATTCCATAGTGGAAAAAATGTGCCAAACTTGCTCTTTTTTGAACAAAAATTCAACCAAGAAGTACAAAATCATTTTTCCCTCCTGAAGATTTGCTTCCATAAATGTATTAAAGACTTTTTTGTTTCAATCTACGTGCTAGATATAATGAAGAAGTTCTTTACTGTGACGGTGGTGAGGCACTGGAGCAGGTTGCCCAAAGAAGTGATAAATGCTCCATCCCTGGCAGTGTCCAAGGCCAGGTCAGACAGAGTCTTGCGTAACATCGTCTCATGTGAAGCGTTCCTGCCCATGGCAGGGGGGTTGGAACTAGATGATCTTAAGGTCCTCTCTAACCCTAGCTATTCTGTGATTCTGTGATTCTTATATTTAACAAACATTATTATTATTAGTTGATCATTACCTAAAAATATGGACAATGGTTGCCAATATGCTGTTCACTTTTAGTAACACAGCTAGTCAGGGAAGTCTCCGGCAACCATTTATCCTTCTCCATACAACTGCTGTCCAGAGCCTTCCTGGACTAAATAACACCAGACCTCATGTGCACTTGGAAGCCCAGGACCTTGCTAGAACTTGAACACCACTCAAGAATCCTTGACCTCACACATAACCCCAAATAATCAAAACTTAGTGAACATCAGACTAGAGATACCAAGTACACTAGTATGGGGCAGAAAAAAAAAAAAAGTTCCTTACCTTATTTCACAGAGCAGCTGAGGTTGGAAAGGACCCCCAGAGGTCACCTAGTCCAATCCCTCTGCTCAAGCTGGGCCAACTAACGCCAGGTGCCCAGGACCATGTTCAGTCAGCTTTTGAGTATCTCCAAGCATGGAGGCTCCACAAATTCAGCAGGCAACCTGTAACAGTGTTCAGTCACACCTGCAGTACAAAAAGCACTTCCTGATGTTCAGACGTAACCTCCTGTGCTTCAGTCTCTGCCCATTGCCTCCAGACTTGGCAATGGACACCACTGAAAAGAACCTGGCTCTGCCTTCTTTACCCTCTCTCCTTCAGATATTTGTGCACACAGAGAACCTCTCTGAGCCTCCTCTTCTGCAGGCTGAGCAGGCCCAGCTCTCTCAGCCTTACCTCAAAGGAGAGATGGCTCTCTCATTAGACTAAAACTGGCTTCTATTTGTGGCATAAAGAAACTTGTAAAACTAAAATGTACTTCCCTACTTTAAATTCTATTTTTACAAACAGCCACAAGCAACAACAACAACAACAAAACAACTACAAGGACAGAAATATGGCATGCTTATGTTTCTTTATCACCGAAAGGATTTTTTAATTATTTCTTTGACCATAAAAATTAGTTCTGCTAGATCTTCTATAGTATTATGGGATATTACAGTGAAAATTTCAGAGTCAAATGTACAAAGCAAAAGACAGCAACAGGAACTTCATTTTCCATGCTCTCCAAGTGAGACATCCCAAACTCATTGTATCACTAGTATCAGTCACATTTCCATTCATCTGCATTAGTCTATGTAACAGATCTCACGCTCAATACACACTGCTGGGCATGTGTGCTCCAAGGTGCGCAAGGGACCTCTTTGAGTACAGCCTATATTGCCAGGTCTCTAAGAACAGAGGCACAGCATCCACTTGCACCTGAAGCTGAGAGTGAATCCCAGTCTAGCATAGAAGAAACCTATTTTAATGCAGCTTTTACAATGCACAAATAACATCACTGGTAAGTTACTCACTTGCAAAACATTCCAAAATGTTTTCCAGATGAATTTTAACTATACCTTGTCCCTTGTTCTCTTTCTAACAACCTTTTAGCCAGTCTGCATAAAGCAATATTATGCAGTTAAAGTTAGGAGAATAGTGGCAAGTCATTGCCAATTTCTTTTAGTAATCATGTATTAATATATTTGCTCATTTCATGTACCATTTTTTACCTCATTCAAGATGTTTTAGAGAGTACTGTCATTAGAATGCTTAGTGGGTTTTTTGTACAATATCTGTTGTAGACCAAATGTATAATGCGATTACCAAATACCTGTACAGACTTGTCCCCACATATAAATAACACCGCACAAAATAAAAACCTATCAGTTTACTACACACAAAGCATAAAGACATACTGTGAAGTGAGCTACAATCCAATCTAACAATGTTTTTCTGGAGCAGGCGAGGTTGTACATATACATGTGGGAAGAAAGCATCTAAAGATTGTCAGGTTTTTTCATTTTCTGAAAACTCTTGTTTAGATGCCCGTCTCTCCTTCATATATCTTCATTTAAATCTGCCATTATGAATCTCAAAGATGATACTTTGTAGCTGAGTTTTAAGGGGGTTTCTTCTTTTGAAGGAAAAGCAAAAAAGACCAAACAAACCACCCCAAAACCCAAAGAACAAAACAAACAAACAAAAAAAACAACAAAAAAGCCAACAAACAACAAAACAAAAACAACCACCAAATTGTGTTCTAAAACTGCATATTAGAACAACACAAAAAGATGCCAACATACCAATCTATCATAAGAAGGGGCAAGAAAAGTGATTTTGCTCACATAAGAACAATGCTAGTTAGGATCTTCTAGTTAATGCTAATTAGCCCACATTGAGATGCTAGAAGAGACAGTGTGATGAAAAACATTTAAAATAAATAATGAGCTTTCCTAAATTAGTTAATATTCTATCAATATTCAAGAATTTATACGTAACTAGGGAATCTACAAACAGCTCCTGTAATTCTGTCTGCTGAGGAAAATTAAAAGGCAAAAGAGAATCTAAGGATTCACGATTTACATCCAATTAACTTACTAATAATAAAGATCGATTTCCAATGCAGTTGTCTTCACAATTGTTTGTAAATTCTGATGTAAAATTTTCTATGCCACTGAAGTGACCATCTCCCTTATGAATTATCTGCAACCTAACAAAAGCCCAAGCCCTGAAGCAGCCTACCTTCAGTCAGGTTACTTGGTTCCTTGTTCTACCCAGATGCTCACCTCCTTGAAAAAAGGTAAGTTCTCTATGATATATCTAGTCTCCCATCAACCGTAAGAGAACCCAAACAATAGCAGGAAAAAAAGAAGGGGGGCAGAGATGACAGAACAACCAACATATAGATCCTTAGCTTCAGGAAACCAAGATCTAGTTTCTTTCAATAGTGTCCACTCCATCCACCCGTCATTAGTTCCCATTCCCCTGATGACCTTTCAGAGCAGCTGTGCAGCGAGCTGGATCAGATAACTGATAGGGGGAAAGTTAAATACATGCTTAAGTGCTAGATACATAATGCTCAGTTCAAAAGAAAAACTAAGTGTTCTGAAATCCAAACATTTACACACTTTGCAATTATTCTAATACATATTATATGAAATAATGAGAAAGTGAATTACGTTTGAGTCAGATGAAAAGACTGCCCAGATTAAATATCTCCATGTATAGTTGAACAGAAACTCTGACTGAATGAACTTGAAAAGCCCTTGCTGTTGAACTCTCAAATACCATGAAAAATTGTATGCAGTAGAGAACACTAGAGTACCTCAGGAAATTGTATTATTTTTACAAATAACAGAAGAACGTAATTTCTTTTTAACCTTTTTCCTTCTTTTCTATCTTTAAGGGAAACCCAAGCATGAAGATACAAGTAACTTAACAACAACCTGGAGGTTTAAAAGATAGTTAAAAAACAAAACACAACCAAAACAACAACAGAAAAAACCCAAACACCAAAAAACCAAAACACCATATATTATTAAAAAAAAAATATCCATAAAATACTACAGAAAAATGGTATTTTACTTCCGGGGGGGGGGGGGACCAAACAAAAAACAGACCAAAAAAAACCCATAATAAACCACACGGGAAACTGCAACTATTTGCAATTTGATGGAAATTCAATATAAAATAGATAACACAGATTTCACTGCGAATCTGCAAGCTGTGTTCCCCAGTATTGCCACCAAAGAAATTGCAAAGGAGCAGTAAACTTAAAATATTTTATTGTGCAAAAATACAGACTGCTAAGCAGAAAACGTAAGTCTTAATAACAGAAAAAGGCTCGGATTTGTTTTCCTTTTTACAATTTTTATCCCTTGTAGCTGCAGAATCAAGCAGGTTGGAAGAGACCTTGTGAGATTTATTTAGTTTAAGCTGCTGTTTAAAGCAGGGTCAACACTGAATTCAAATTAATTTAGAGAGCTCCAAGTTTGAAAACTAAAGGTATATGGGTCTAAAAAGCTGAGTCAACCACATCAAGAGTTTACAGCAGCATCTTCCTGATGACTATGACAAATGTAAGTATATAGAAAAATAGAATAGTTAGGGTTGGAAAGGACCTTCAGATCATCTAGTTCCAACCCCCTTGCCAAGGGCTGGGACACCTCCCACTAAACCATGTCACCCAAGGCTCTGTCCAACCTGGCCTTGAACACCACCAGCGATGGAGCATTCACAACTTCCCTGGGCAACCCATTCCAGTGCCTCACCACCCTTACATTAAAGAACTTCTTCCTCATATCCAATCTAAACTGCCCCTGTTTCAGTTTTAACCCATTACCCCTCGGTCCTATCACTACAGTCCCTAATGAGGAGTCCCTCCCCAGCATCCCTATAGCCGCACTTCAGATACCGGAAGGCTGTTATGAGGTCTCCACGCAGCCTTCGTATATGGTAACAATAATTAAAAATAATTTTCCAGTGAGATGTTAACTGCTAATGTACTTCCTTGGCAATGTGATAGCAACACAGATCATTATTTCTACTCTTACTGCTGCTTGCCTATGGAACACACAGCAAACTCCTTGTTTCATGAACAAAACATTTCGGATATAAAGTCTTCAATAAAATATTCCCTATCATATGCTTCAAAACAGAATGTTTCACTGAAGATCAAAAGGAAAAGAGGTCACCTATCCTTATGCTGATGTTCCTATATTTTTCACTTCAAAAACTCTAGTGTCATTTTACTCTACTAATTTGAAAGCTACCTCTCATTCCAGAAAACTATAGAAATTCCCAGGGAACCAACAGCTAAAGACAACAACAAAAAAACAAACCAACAAAACCCATCTATTTTTCTACATAGAAAAATAAAATTTGACGTTAAAATGTTTCAAAAAAAAAAAAAAAAGTTATGTGAAAGCACTTTGATTTCTCCTGCGAACTGACATTTTTATGCTGAGAAACATCTGAAATGCAATTTTTTTTATCCATATTCAGAGACAACCACAAGCAAAGAAAAAGTTTCAAAACCATTCAGTAAGAGTCATTTCAAAGGCTCTATACATAAAATAATACAAGAGATGATCCCTCCTTTCTTGAAAGGGGTAAAATATACTTTGCTGACATTTGCTTTCCACTGCCATTTTAGTAACATTTTTCTATCTTACAAAATAAGCACATTAAGAAGTAGTCCCTTCCACAATATATCTCTGGAACTTACTGAAAAATACTAAGAAATTACAAGTCAGAAATATACTGTCATGAAGAGCAACTTCTTTGTACCAGAAGAAACTACAATAAATACAGACCCAACTGTAGAATTGGCTCATAAAATATGAGTATTTGACCTAAGAATTAATTCACAGAATTCTAACAAGACTTTTATCATCATAGAGATACCTAGTAGCATATTTTACAATCTACACAAACTTCTTAAACGATTTCAAACCAATCCTCAATATACATTGTACTTAATACTACTGTAATTCATTGCAATCCTTTAATTGTTATTTGCAAAAAGCAAGCGTCTATATACTAATAATTATCATAACCTTACATTGTAGAAACATTCTGAGGATACATTACATGAATATTTGTCAGTATCTCTAGTTGTGTACACGCCTTTGCATTATAAATTTTAAGATTCATCAAAAAACCACTGTTCGACATTTGAAATTCTTACATATTTCACACAGAATAAACAACTCTGTTAAAATTAGTCGAAATCCTGCTTTTTTTCACGTTTAAGTCCTTCACAGCATCAATTTGAGATTCAGAAATGGAAACTAGTATGTTAGGGGAGGAAGTGACTTGTCCAGTGGCATCCATGGCCTGCAGGATTCAGAGAAGCAATAAAATAGCCTTTCCCAGATTCTCTTATTTTCTGTATCCCTTAATACCAAAGTTTGTACAGCCAGCATAGAAATTCCCTTTAATACACCTGAAGATGCAAATTTCAAATTTTTAATACTGTTTATAATTCTAATAAAAAGGAGTATTTCCTCAATACGAACAAAATAATGTGCGCGTACAGAAAGCAAAAGTTCTCTCATAATGCTATATTCACATGTATCAGCAATTCTTCATATATCTAGAAAAAGAATAAAAGTAAAGATTATTCTAATTTAATGTCTTTTCAAATTGTTGCAGAGCTAATTGATCATCTAATTTAGGAGGATTAAAATGATTCGAATAGTTATTAATCTTCACAAATATGTTTGTAATTATCATGCGGTTCACTCTCAAGGTTTTTTTGTAAACTCTTGTCCTTTTGTTTATCTGTACTCATGTAAGCATGACATCAACATGGCAAGCATCATTCAACATTCTTTTTTGATTAAAACATGTTGCAAAAAGAAGGGGATAATGATCAAGCCACGCTAGTGAACAATTTTTATACACTTCTACTCAAGAGATGGAAATTAAGCTCTGACTTGCCCTTTGTGAAGCTTCTCTCTTGTTATACAAGAACTTTTGTTGTTTTCAGAACCTCCCCTTTATACTGCTAAAAGGGGGAGGGAGGAGAAATGGTGACATCAGAAATTGATTTCTTAACAGGAACAAAAAATGCTTCCTAATAAAGGTAAACAGTGAAAAAAAGGTAAAACTCATCAACAGTGGATGAGATAACACTATGTTAGAGACATTCATGAAGGTTTTTTCTTCCTTCAGATCTTTTCCTCCGGTATCTTCAAATACATTCTAGCAAGTTTTTACATATTTATTATTATTAACCTCTCAAATAAAGAAGCAGACATTTCCTGACCTTTTAATATGACCATATAAGGTTTTGGGGCTTTAGGCCATCTTTGAAAAAACAGGTCTGATTTTCAGTAGCTTTAAAAGTTTGGAAATACTTGTTTCACACTTCAGTCTTGAAAAGGGATTTCATCCTTATTCTCTTAACTATGTTATACCCCAAAAACTGAAACATGCCAAGCATTTGCTACTTTTGTAACAACATAAAGCATTTACTTCTGGGTAAACAAAGGTATTTAACAGTATTATGTGGCTGCAGTATGAGACAGTATTTAGAACATTACCAAAATGTTGTTCACATTCTTAAATTTAAACAAACATTGCACATACAATTATGTGAATGCACATCACATTAAGATACACACAAAAAAAAACAGCAGCCAAATTTCAGCTCAGACTGATACCCTTAGTTTATTAAACAGCTGTCTATCAATCCAGAATACTAATTTTAGATGCATAAATTACACAGTGAGACCATTCGATAAAAGCCTCTTATGAAGCACAGGAAAAATGAGCAAAGATGGAGGAAGAAGAAAATAAGAATTAATACAACACTAACTTTAGCTTTGGTGTCACCTTGGCCTTCCCTCTAAGCACTAACAGAAAGGTGGGGTCTAAATGATCCATTTTTTTTCCTGCTGAATGTCTTCAACAAGCAAACATCCTCACCAAGAAGACAGTTAAGACAAATGTCCTCATCAGGTTGCTTCTCTAGCCTTCCTTCCTTGAAAAATTACATTGCTCCACTTAAAGCAACCTTCACAGAAGATGGGTGTGTGACTTCATTTTACCATTACTCCCTTTCAACTTTGCACTGACCCTTCATCATTACACAAGGATAACTCATCAGGCCCCTTTCCTACATAACGCTATTTTTTATTTCTAATCCATAAGAATTGAGGCCTTTAGTTCATACTGAAAGAAGTGGCGGGTTTTGCCAACAACAGGTTTCCATGAAGACCTTCTTTGTTTCTGCCCACAACCTAAGATGGATTTCTCATAGTTTTCTTCAAAGATGCTGCTGATAAGCTGCTGGGTTTAATGCTGGGTTACCATTCCATACAGTTTAAGATGTGGTCCAAACCTCCTTGGTTCTGTGCCAAACAAAATAAATCAAATGGAAGAAAGAAAGAGGAGGTTTACAGTGGACAATCATTTAACTTAGATTAAGAATTTAAAGTACGACACTGGAATTTGTTTGTAGGTTTGAAAAATGTGTCATTGTCTGGGTCAAGTTCACATGGTATGAAAACAAAAATGCATGATCATAAGCAGATCAAATATCTATTAGAGATATATTTCTAGATGTAGAATATTTGTGTCCTGGGTTCAGCAGTAGCAGTCATTTTTTCTCCTTCTTAGCAGCTGGTGCAGTGTTGGTTTTGACTTTTAGCCTGGGAACAGTGCTGATAACACCAATATTTTTAGTTGCTGCTCAGTAATGTTTACCCTGACCAAGGACTTTCTGAGCCTCATGCTCTTGCCAGGGAGAAGGGGAAGCTGGAAGGAAGCAGAGGCAGGACACCTGACCCAAAGTGACCAAAGAGGTATTCCATACCACAGCACATCATGCTCAGTATATAAACTGGGGGCAGTTACCCGGAAGGGTTAGATCACTGCTCGGGTTGGGTCAGCGGGTGGTGAGCAGCTGTATTCTCTTCCCTTGTTATTTCTCTTGACATTATTATTAGTGGTGGCAGCAGTAGTGGTTTGTGTTATACCTTAGTTACTGGACTGTTCTTACCTCAACCCATGGGAGTTACATTCTTTCGACTCCCCTCCCCATCCCCCTGGGAGCGGGGAGGGAGAGTAGTGAGCAAATAGCTGCATGGTTTCTGGGTTGCTGGCTGGGCTCAAACCACGACAGTTGGTTTTCCAAATTGTTTCATTTTACTGTATTTTCTGCCTAACAATCTGTTAGATTGTTACCTGAAGTCTTTCTGCTATGGTGACTTGGGCTTCTAGTGACTAAACAGGCCAGCATACACACTGTTACACATGAGAGGGGTAACATACAAACTGCAAAGCTTAGTTTTCCTTGGGAAATGAAGATAAAAACCACTAATTGAATACCCCCACTCCTTATAAGCACACATACAGACTCTTGTTTCAATTTCCACTCCATTTCCCCCCTGCCATTTTTTCGTGTAGGACAGCCAACACTTTGGGAAAAAATACAGTGAAAACTATGTGGGTTTGGAACTAGACAGACACCTACTCTTATGCTACATATTTTGGTGCATTCCTTCTTTTTAGAAGTAGGTACATAAATGTATCAAACCAAACACATAAGTTCACGTATACCGCAACTATCTGAAAGTACAACTTTCAGATTTTCCCAGACGTAGTTGATTTTGGGCAGCAATATAAAATCCTCAGACAGGTAAGATAAGCACTTACATTAGACAGCATAGTCAGCACATCTACAGTCACACCACTGTAAACAGACAGCAAACCTGTAATTCAACCCTTTAAAGCTGATGCAGAAGGGGACTGAACTCCATCAGAAAATGCGAAAATTATTACAGCTAGACTGGAAAAAGTGTCAATAACTCATACTATCCTCCTTGTCAGTGAGGTTTCTTTCACCCCCCAGGCACTCATCCATGGATCAAACCCACAATTTAAAACAGTTTAAATCACATAATTGTGGCCCAAGGATCTCTGGGGCTTTCACGACTGTCTCAGTCTCAGTACAGACCCTTGCCTAGCATCTATACGTTATGTAAAAACATATGGTGCTGCAAAGAGTGAGACCGTGTTACACTTAACCATTACGGTCCACATACATTACTGATTTCTATTTTTATGTAAAAGGATTTCTCAGATGGTAGGAAAAAAAGATAAGGCAAGATGAAAGTTGCTGGTTTTAAGGATAAGCATCTTTTAGGCAAATTGCCTTATAGCCAGAATGTTGCTCCCAGTCCCAGCTGTGCCTTCTCTGTGTTTTTGCAACTGACAAGACACTAACAAAAACTATTTCTAACACTTGGGGGGTGGGAGGGTGGGGGTGTGGAAGCAGAATATTTCTGAAGGTTGACTTTTTTTCTTATAAGAGAAGAAACAGAACATGCTTTCAGACTGCACATGACATGTTCAGATATGGTTCTTTTAAGGTGTACAAGACAGAAGTTTAGAGCTGGCAACTGTGGTCATGGTTTGCAGACTCTCTTTGTATACCTTGTGCTTAAAATTACACTGGAAAGACCTTTTTATGCTGACACTAATAAAAGCCTCTAAATGCCTCTCTTCTCTTAGGAAACAACCAAGATTCAGATTAGATGAAGTACATTCATGTATCTTATTTTTTCTTTAAAAGAGTAAGATTTGATATCTGATATATTTTGATTAGAATAACCTGCTATGTTTTAGCTGTAATGATGTAACAGTGTTTCCAATATAGTTCTGACTGCAGAAGAGGCACACACAGCAGGCTATAGCTATGTAAGAAAGACAATCACAACAACATACATGCTGCATGGTGGGAGATGTGAAAGCTTACCTCTTGACCAAGCTTTCTTCAGCTGAAGAAAAGAGAATAGCAAGAAACAAGCAAAAGGAACCCACAGATACATGGGGGAAGAGGAAGTAAACAACAGCAATATACACCAAAATTTATGTGTAACTTTTTATCTTTATGCATGTACCACTGTAATATGTCTACACTATTACCTGTGTTACAGTGCGATACATTACACCACCCCTCTAGCCTTCACATGTTTTTCCAGCAGATAAAACTAGAAGAGGATTTCAAAGGCAAAAAATCCACTTTATGAAGTAGCTGACTTGAAGCACATACTTCAAAATTTTACACTTCAAAAGTTCAAAGACAGATATGTGCAAGTTATTTTAATCTTACACACAGTTTTTTAGTGACATCAAGCCTGTCATCATGTTAGATTGTTACATGGATAGAAATATTTGAAAGGGAAGTCCCCCAAAGCAAGAAATTATCCAGCAGTACTAGAAGTCTTGTATGAGGAAGAAGAAATTTTTTTAAATTTAAATTCTTAAATTGTGAAAGGAACTGGTTTGGTCTGCAAAACCCTAGACATTCAGCAGGATGCCAAAAGCCAGGAGAATGTAAACAAAGGTGATGTCCAGAGCATTGAGAAATCCAAGCTGGGCACCAAAGCTTACCCAAGTGAGTGCTCTATCAGCCAGGCATAGTAAGGCATTGCATCAAAAGTCCTCTCTCACGAAGCAGTTAACCACAATGAATGTAACATGTATGAAAAGAAAATCGCTGTCAATGATGAAGTAAAAGATATTTCAACAAAATGGGGATTTTTTTTTCTTTTAATTCTTACATAATCCACATTCTTTAGGTTAACAAGAGAATACAACAAATTTCAGGTAGCCTTTCTAGCAGAATCTCTATGATCAGCCCTGTGAAAGACATCCTTCTGTCCAACATTGAAAAATTACACAAGTATTTCACCGGAGCACACCCTAAAGCAGATTCCAAATCTATCCTGAAACTGACAATTTGACTACTATATGCAAGAAGCATATAGTAGCTCCAGAAGACAAGCTGAACAAGTAGTCCTCCACCTAGCAGCAAGAGCCAAATAGTTAACTGCTAGTATTGAGTAAAGTCATACAAACAGGCATACTGCTGTACAGACAGAATTAATAAAATAGTTCTAGAAAATAAATCACCTACACTTTAGGTAAACACTTTGGAGACAGATTTTATTTACATATTTAACTGCATCTGCAAAACTGCAGCCATATTACATAATATCAACATAAACCTGTCTGATGTCACCCAGAGGGCAAAGTCAGGAAGTCAGAGATGGCCTGCAGCATTTTACGTAAGTAATTAAAAAAAAAAAACAAACCCAAACCTACAAACGATGCATGTGCTTTATCACAAGTTACTTGAGACAGAATCTGTCTCAATGTTCTTAGTTTGTCTTTATTAGTTGTAGTTTTTAATTTACCATAGACAACTCTTTAAAATTCCACAGATGCGGAATTGCTAACATAGAAGCAGTAAGAAAAAAGCAAACATACATCTGGCAAAGGTTTTTACTACAATAGTTTCATACACAAAATACAGTGAAAATAAGAAACCAAAAGTACTTCAAGAAGTGTGCTTGTTTCCTTGCAGGTAACCACAGTATAAGCACACATGGTAACCATACAGCCAAATTTCTCCAAACAAAAAAAAGCAGGAAAAGTCTAGGTAAGAGCAACAGATAGTTTTCTACGCTTGTGAGGATTTCCAGAAATCATGGGAAAATACTTGTGGACAAAGTCTGCATAAGTCTATACAGTGATTTAGCATATGCCATGTGTTTTGCACCTAATCCACAGTACAGATCACCTGCATACAAGCAGTAAACCTGACACACCTTCAGGTTATTTGCGTGGTTTAAGCACAAATAAAAGTCTTGTATCAGACAGTCAGTCAGAACCCTGGTATTGTAAATTCATCAAGCACACGTCATACCACGCCCATATATGCACAGTCTGGGAAATGCTGCAACTTCATTAACAAAATCCATCCTTTCTCTGGCAATACAGATGCATCTCAGCAGCAATGGGAGAAGCATCTCATATGCTTATTCATCTTATACCTGTTTTCATCATTATGGAAATTACATTTTCCTGGAGGAAACACTAATAGAACTAACACACGACTCCTTTTGTAATTCCTTTAAAAATTAAAAGGTCAACTACTTTGGTTACAAGCCTGTCCTCCATCCAAAGCTCCATCTTATTTCTTATTCTATGAGAATTCATTCAATAGCCTTTACTCTTTGTCAAGGGATTTCTCAAATGCTCTACGCAAGTTTGTGACATTTGACTCATTTTCTTCATCTGGATCATTGACAGGACAGGTAACAAAGTTAGCATGTCTTAACAAAAACTCACAGTTCCTTTAAACAAATTCATACTGACTGACTTTCATCAAAATTATGTTTTACCTAGTGTCTAACCACACATGCTCCAAAAGTAATTTTAACTTATCTACAAATTAATTTTAACTTATCTACAAATTAATGTTACATACACTGACTTACAGTTTCTAGGGTAGAGAATAATAAATGTAAAGTCAATAAAAAGACTAAACAGTAAACATCAAAACTCTCACTCGAGTTTATAAGAGTGAGACAATTATAAAAGTATTCACTTTGGAATATGTTTGTATGTGTAATGATGAGGCACCTCACATTCCTCAAATGCAATTTAACAACTTGGCGTTTTCACAATACAGGCAGAAGGAAGAATTCAGTGCAAGAAAAGACTTACTTCAGAGAAAAAAGTTAAAATATTTTGTTACCAGTGTACACCAGCTAAAGACTCCGTGAGAATGTAACTTTTTACAGATGAACAGCACATCTCTACTAACTTTTCCAGAACATATGAAGACTGTGGCTACAGCCAAAACCACAGTGAATATATGAAATCTCTACATCCATGTGTTTGACTGAAGGCATGCAAGTTCTGGTCAGCATGGTGAAAACCTGTCACAGTGTCTCTGTTTACCCCGAGGCTTTAAGTTTTTCTTTTAGTATACTATTTACCCTGAGTCCCTACACCACTCCAAAGGAAATGATTTCATTACCACCAGGCTCTTGTTTATTTTAGGAGAGTTTGTAGATTTGGAGCAGGGAGAGAGGAGGAATACATCATCCATATAAACAAACCCCGTATGCTTTCTGTAGCTGCCTGAAACCTTTGTAAAGAAGGTTAAGCTCATTTTCGTGCCAACCTTTAGAAAAACTCCTTTCTTCGCTCAGAGCACAAGTTTATTGATTCCAGCCTGAGAAAACAAATCTAAGCTTATTTTTGTTTTCCCGTTTTATTTATTTAGAAATAAGATAGATTTCCCTTACCAAGCACAGCCAGAAGCACAAGTGGGGGCATACCTTTTCCTGAACATGTCTGGTTCAATTCTCAGGAATACTTTAAAAAGGCTCTGGGTTTGGTTTGTGACACTTCTAATTTAAAACTGAATATCTTACATAAAGCTGAATCTCAGCACAGTATTCTAGCTGAAGTATGTCACTTGAACCACACTTTTACTACTTTTCTTTCTGTCCTTTCCTCTTCCTGACATGGCCTATTTTGTTTATTACTTTTCTCTTCCCCTTTCCTACTGTGAAATTTCAGAATTAGCCAAACCAGTGAACCATTTACAACAGTAATTTTAGAAATCAATCTGAACTATACACACACTGAGAAGACCAAATTTTGCTTCTTTTGCGTTTCCTATTCCTCTCAACTTCCTTACTTCAAATGCTGAAGGCCTAACCAACAACTGCTCTTAATGTCTGTCCTAAGGGCTATTTTATAAACCCCACATTCGCAATTGAAATAACACTACAGCACGTATTTACTTGAGAACTCAAAGTTTTCAAAACCTGGCAATGCCGTAGCAGTAGCCCAAAGCATCCTAAGTTACGTACAGTGATAACAAATTACTTATATTTTCAGACAAACAAAAAATAAATAACTACTTTCCCCTTTGAATTAAAATTGCAAAAATTTTTATTTTTAAAAAAGTGTATAAAGACTCCTTCTGTTGCCTTTTGCTAGTAAAAAGTCTTTGTTAACATGATAATATCAGACAATTAAAAATATGCCATGACCCTACTTAGTGTGCTTTGCATTACACTTTTGCCGTGAAGAAGTGGTTCTATTGTGTGCAGCTAAACCAAAAAGGGCAATAATTAAAACCATTTATCTTGAGAAAACAAAGACTGTATTTTACAATATCCTCCCACTGTTCTTGTGGGGGAGTCAGCCTTGAAGTCAAACACTGACACACATTTTGCAGTTGATCCTCATTTCTTGCCAACCACATCATTTAAATTCTAAAATTCCAATTCAATTGCAGAAAAAACAACCTCACATGATCAAGTCTCAAGGGTTTCATGTCACTGGTTCTGAGACAAACAAAATGCACAAACTCAAAGGAATCAAATTTTGTTGTCTTCAGAACAGTTCCTAACAGATTTAAATGTATGTGAATTTATGACTGAAATTGGTATGTACCATTTAATCTTCAGGTTTGTTAAGAAACTTTCTGTACAGCCAGCTCAGGATACAAATCCTGAAAGAATGCTTCTTTTTCAATGGAGAAAACGACTTCACTCATTCAATTTTTCACATCATATACGATATATTATTAATAGAATTATACTCTCTCCTAATATTAAAAAAACTAACCATTGTAGTTTCAGATGCTGTTTAAAGTCCACTAGGGTAAAAATAAGCAAATGTAAATTTATATCTAAATATAAATTTCTAGATTATACATAGGAATAACAGCTTTATATTTTTGTGTGTATGCATATATTATTTTTATATATAAAACCACATATAAAGATACAGAAATATGGTTGGTTTATATGTATATACACACATTCCCTCTACATGAACAGCCTCCTGAGGCTCCATTCTGCATACCTTGAAAGCTTAGTCCAATTTACCATAAATTTTGAGCACCACTAAATTAAGTTGGTGTATAAACTCATGTTGAATAAACGGTCCTAAATATCTTGAATCAGACATACCCACATTATCATGGAAAAGGCTATGAACAGATAATCTGACACCAATATTGAAAAGAATTCAGCACAATCCTAAAAATAAAGTTGTGTACAGAAGGTCTGCTTAAATATTTAACAGCTCACCACAGAGACAGTTGATTTTTGCAGTCTAATATGACAGCCACAGAGAAAAAAATCATTTTTTCTCATCCTTATATACTGTTCAGTGAACACCCTTTAAGTGGAGACTCGGGTACAAAATTGTTACCTGGTAGGCTACCACTTTATAGACCCAAGGAAACTTGAAAGTAGTGTGAGACTTCAATAAAATATTCTTTACAGTATAGTCTCCTGCTTGATTGCGATATGCAAATACACCTTTCTCATAAAATCAAGAGTAAGCAGTGCTTAAAAAACATTTCAGAAAAAGAGAAAATCATGTACCTGTAACACACCGGAAGTTACTGTGGAATAATTACTGAGCAGCTACGTTGTAACAGTTCTACTATCACATAATTTTTTTGAAAAGAGGGTCTCTGGCAGTCTGCTGAGTAACTTTGCGTATATACCAACTACCCCATCATGGTAAGTGAAACGACGTGTGCTAGTGAAGTCACCTACACAGACATAATTGCAGGTTTAAGCTTAAAACAGAGATTCTGAGGACTAAATAACATACAAATCTATCTGCAAAGTGGAGGAGGTAGAGTCCATCACCTGATGAGGAAGAAAATAAAAAAAAAAAAAACAAAAGAAACCAAGAAAAAAGAAAAAGAAAACACACACACACACCAGAAAAACCCCCAAAACAACAACAACAAAAAGAAAGAGACCCAAAGCCTATCTTTCTTCCAGTTTTCCCTTTCATGAGCCACTTCCTCCCCAACAGCCTTGGAAAAGCAGGCATCTGGGCTCTGAGAAACTGCAACTACAAGAAAGTTCCTCATTCAAGCACACACTGTAGAGAAGCAGCTAAATGATGCTCCCTTTTACGTAGTCAGGAAAATGCAACAAATTAAAAGTGTTCGAAATTGGTATGTCAGTACTCAATCAAATAAGTCTGACTCTTTGCGCATGAGCCAACACGTTTAATTTTCTTCAGGCAATTGTACATTGTTTGGCAATTGTGATTAAAATCAAGTTTATAGTAAACCTACGAAATTAATAAACTACTCAAGCACAAAAAAATAAACAATGCATGCAACAATCTTAACATTTCCATTACTGCTAGCACAATTAGAAATGGCAAAATATTAAAAAGTATTTCTGCCATACATGTGACCAAGTAACAAGTTTTGGCCTAGCTTTGAAAGCAAATATGGTAACGTTAAACAAAAGCGCACGCCTTGCTTCAGAATTCAATTTAATAAAGTAGGTAACCATTTCTTAAACTAAGAAAAAAAAACAGAATTAGGAAATAAGATGCATATTTCATGCTTTTTTTGAAAACATTTCATTAGTTACTCTAAAAAAAAATAAAAAAATCCCCTATTTAGTTAAGTTCACATCGATAGGACTCAACAAACAGATATTAAGGCAAAGCTAACAATTTCTTAAAAAATTAAATTCCCTACCTGAAGTCATTTTACCTTGGTGAAAACAGAGGGGTAAAAGCCCAAGTTTTTCCCATTATAACCTTCGTGAATTACTTCATCAGTTTTGGGGTCTGCTTTTTTATCCTTTGCAAGCACTATGATACTTTAATGCGGGCGTTTCACACAGCAAACTCTAGTAAAGTAAAGCTTTATTTCAGTACACGACTGTTAAACGCAGAAATCGGAAAAGGATCAAGTCAGCGGAGGTTCCCCGGTAAGCCAGATGTGTTTTGGCGTGTTGCGCGAATTTCACTGGAGTCCCGGTGAGCTGCGCCTAGCGATGCTACCGTTCCGGAGCAGCAGGGCGAGTGCCACCCTGGCAGGCGGGGCCACCTTTGCTCCCTGGGCCCCCCCTTCCTCGCCCCGCCGAGGGACCCGCCGCGCCCCGCAGCGGCTGCCAGCCAGAGCGGACTCATCCCACTCCAGCCCTGCGGCCACCTGCCAGCTCCCGGGCCGACACCTAGCGCCAGGGGCACCGCCAACCCCGCTCCCCCGGCTTGGCCCCGGCCCCCGGGCAGGCAGGACCGGGACACTGCGGGGCCTGCCGGGCCGCCCGTGTGGGAGCAAGGCGTGCGGAGCGCGGTGCTGTGAATCCTGGGCTCTCGGGGCTGTTTTTCCTTGTTGCTGTTTGCTTTTTTTCTTTTTTTTCTTTTTTTAAGTTTTATTTCTTTCAGTGGGAAGTTTCCTCTCCCAGCAGAGGCCGGGACAACGCGCAAACTGCCCCAGGGCGCCGCGCTGCCACCACAGCTGACAGGTTCCTGCCTCCCCCCTCCTTCCGCACCATTTAAAAGCGGGCGGATAGATCCGGCTGGGGGTTGTTTTTAATAACAGCTATTAGCACAGTTAACTGCATCCACTACCAACAGAGTAAAAGTCAAGCTCGCACACGAGCATCCCCCGCACTGCGCGTCCTCGGCACCCAGGGGCACGGCAGAGGCAGAGCAGGGCCGGGCGAGGGAGCGAGGCCGGCTGCAGAGGAGAGCAAGGAGGCACAGGAAAGTTGCCGTCGGTCTCGTTAGCCCCGGAGCCGGGAGGCCCGGGAAAGGAAAGTTCACACCCACCACCAGCGGGGCCCGGCGGGAAGGGGCTCGGCTGGAGGGGGCTGCTTCTTACCTTCTGGTCGACGATGGAGCAAGCCATTTCCCGGACATGGGCGAGGCTGAAGTCCCCCGAGGAGTCCTGCAGCAGCAGCACCGGCTCTCGGCTCAGCCCGATCTGCAGATGGAAGGCGACGCCGCCGCCGGCAGTAGCCCCCGGCGGCGGCAGCGGGCTGGGAGGCCGTATCAGCGAAGGGGCGCTCATCGAAAACTTCCCTCCGGAGCCGCCGCCGGAG
This sequence comes from Myiopsitta monachus, assembly GCA_017639245.1. Lineage (NCBI taxonomy): Eukaryota > Metazoa > Chordata > Aves > Psittaciformes > Psittacidae > Myiopsitta > Myiopsitta monachus. The sequence goes on from CM029924.1 coordinate 28,342,994, forward strand.
CCGAGGGGCCAGGGACGGAGAAAGAGAGGCGGGCGCCGCGACAGAAAGTTTGCGACCGCCCTGGAGGCGCCGGGCGAGTCCCTCCGGGAAGTTTCAGGGAAGTCCTGCCGAGCTCCTCCCGGATGAAAATGGCGAGGGGGGCAGGGCGGGGGACCGGAGAGGATGCAGACAGGAAAAGGCGGCGAGAGAGGCGCGCAGGACGAGGGGGAGTTCGACCCAGCGCCTCCAAGGTGCTGCCGCCGCCGCTCCGGCTGTTGGCGCTGTGCGCGGCGCGGGGGCGGGACGGGCCGCGCCCTCCGCCGGGACGGGCCCGCCGCCCAGCTGGGACGGGCCGCGCCGCTCCGCCACCACACGGCGGCCAGCGCTGAACTCGGCGCCGGGGGCCCCTGGTGGCGCTGCGGCGGGGCTGCGGCTCAGCCGTCAGCGGTCTGCCCATTCTGCCCACTCCGTGAGTTGCGGTCCTGGGGAGCGTGCCTGCTCACCCGGTACCTCTCGTTGGGCAGTACCTCAAAGCCGCCTGCATTTCACCCCTCCCAGTCCTCTGCGCCCGCCCTCCCGGGCCGCAGGTGGACGCGAAGCCTGAGGAGAGCTCTGCTTGTCCTTCGCTGGCAGGCAGCGCGGTGGCGTCTCCCGGGCAGGGTGGGGGGCAGCTGCCTCCGGGGACGGAAAGGAGCGTTAGAGGCCTGGCACTGGCCGGCAGCCCCGGTCAGCACGGTGCCGCTTGCACCAGCAGCGCCCGTAGGTGCTGAGGAAGGAGGAAAGCGCAGCTTCACCCCTCTCTTCCCTAAACCAGCTTCCAGTTTCAGATACGGCACGTGCTAAGGAGGAGCTTCCTGCCATCTAAACCCAGGCTGAGTTACTCTTCCCAGCCATTAGGACCAGTTCAAGCCCCATTCATTTGCCCAAGCAGCGCCGATGGCAGGCAACGTCTAGCCTAAATCCATTCCTAATCTCCCCTTGGAGATCTATGAAGGCACTGGAGTTGTAAATATTCCAGGTACCAACAGAGAAACTTTTAAACTGGATATGTAACACCTGTAAGATGACAGTATTAAATGTATGTTTGCAAGTACAGTGGTTGATCAAATTTATGACCTGTTTACTTACAAACTGCTTTTTTGACCAAATGTACAGCTGCAGCATTGTTTCATTTTGATCAGCTGCCTTATTAGGACCCATTTTATTATTGTCAGTTTGTTTCCCACCAGCGATTTGCACACACACAGCTTACTGCCTGTATAATTTTGAATGTTTGTTCTTTGGTGAATTTTCTTTTGAAATCGTTGCATTTTAATCTGCATCTTCTATAGACTACTAAATTTGCTGAAAATGTCAGCACTCAAGAATGGAATGATTACTAGTCCCACTTAGACTTTTCACTTGAGGAGTAATAATTACTCACATCAATATATTCTGGCTTTGCTGTTGAAAATCATGTTTAATTTTGTTGTTGTCTGCAGTATTTCCTTAGGACTAAATCAGTTTCAGTATAGTAGCATACCATGGTTATGCAGGTTAGTAATGTGATGGGCAGTTCCTAACAGATCCCCATATACTAGATATTTTGGTGCTTGGATATTTTGGAGCACATATTTGGAGTTTATACCTCTAGGTATATGCTAAGGTAATGCTGAGGTGTTATAACTACTGAAAGCTTCTCAGCTTTTCTATACAGGAGTCTGTCTGTGGGAGAACACTGAGCTCCATGTGTGAACCTGTATCAGGAGGGGTGTTTGAGGTCCACATGCCATCCCTGAATGCTTGTAAGTTCAAATGCAAGGCCTGAGCCACAGTGTGTGGTAGTGTGGCAGTGACTGCTGTAGTCCCTACTTTTCCCATGTTGAAAGAAGCATACTAGAAGATGCTGCGGCCTTGCTTTATCATTCTGGTGATCCTTGAATTTAATAGTGTCTTGAGTGTCATTGACTACTCATAGTGCTTCCTAAGATCAATGTGGCTCTGATACCAATAGGGGTGGTGAGTTGTCCCCCTCTCTCCTGCCCTCACAATATTTAATTATAGGGTCACATAGCTGACTCTTTCACAAGATGAGTCACATGATGACATTTGCTTTCAAAGGAAAGAGTGGAAAAATGACAGCTGTATATGACCTTGGCTACTGTACACTGTGCTACAGCTCTTTTGCAATTCTTGAAATAACCAAAGAGGAGAGGTAGCAGTAGCAATGCCAAGAATTACATACCCTTTGTTTTCTCACCTATGTGAAATCTAGTTGTAGAGCTCATAGGCTGTGACTCACCCACGGATCCGCATCCTCTGTGCAGACAAGGCACAAAAGTTTTGAAGTTTTTCTTCAAAGAGAAAGATTACAGAATGTTTATGAAATTGTAGGTTGCTGAATTGTTTGATAAGTGTATTGGCCATGTTGAATACACCTTTGTAGATGGAATAGATGAAGGCAGGACTTCTTCGCTGCTGTGTCAGCCAGTCATGTACAAATGCTATTTATAAAAGGATTCAGTGAAATCACATGGTATGATCTTGAGTACAACCTGGCCTGTTGTACTGACTGAAATGTCATCTATTTCATGATCCTTCCAGATGGGAGAATTATTGCACTGATGCCAGGGAGGGGAAAAGTCTCCACAGCAGCCTGTTCTCTTCTCTGTGACCTGATACGGTGTGCATGTGCCTGGTTTATCCAATCCGCACATGCACAGTTGGAAAAACCGCTGGAAGTTTAGGTTTCACTGCACCTGTACAGATCAATTAAGAAGCAGCTGAACTGCCAAATGAACTATCAGGGGAAAGAATGAGTTTGCTGCTAATGACTACACAGTTTATGCATCTAGCTATATACAGGAAGAGGACAGTCAGCAGAGGATGTCACTGCAGCATCACATTGTAAGAACCTCTCCCAGCTGCCCCTTAAGCACAGTTGCTGTAATTACTTGCTTCTAATTACTCTCTATTACTACAGTATAAGGGTGAATAGTCATCTCTGTATATTCTCATGGACAGTATACTTGACCCTCCACTTAGGTGCCCTTCTGGACCTGTTATCTTTCTTCTTTTCTTTCAGCTGACCAAATTGCATAGATGGAATTCTATTTTTGCATCCTATCACTAAAATGTTTCTGTTTCCCTCATCTCATACATTCCTGAATCACACACACCTCTAAGGCTTACTGCTTTGATCAGGTATCCCAATGCCATTTGTTCAAACAGTCCATCTTCATGGCATATTGACTTTCATCCAGGTCACAGTCCATTATAAGCTGTATATCTCTTCCTGGTAAGTAATCATTTTGTTCCTATTTTTGTATATCTGAAGGTGAGTATTCCTGCACAAGCATCTTACATTGCACATATCTTTACAGAAGTCTGTCCTGGTTTTCCAGGCTGTTATACCCATTTGCCAAGTCATTTGAATTCGAATCACAAGTGCTTCCCTGGCATTTGCAATCTGTATCCATTTTATGTAATCCACAATTTTAAAAGGTATAGACATTATCTAAGTCATTAGTAAAGGATTGAATAAAGTGCAGACTCCCATGGAATTCCGTCACACCCATACTCTTTGGGTGTTATTACCCAAACAGTTTTCTGTCCACTTTATGGTATTTTCTTCCTGCCCTGTTTTGCTGTTTTCTCAGAAATGGTTTATGAGACTCTGTCAAAAGCCTCATCACTTTAAATATATCTCACCTATTGCTTATGCTCTGTGATAGGAGGCAATTTTATTAGTTTGGCACGATTTGTCTTCTAACAACAAATCAGTGCTGATTTGATCTGATACTGATTTCACTGTTGTCTTCCAGTGTTTAATTTTTTTTTATCATTCTAGGCTACTTTCACACATCAGTAATGCCCTAAATATGTTTTCTCTACTCTGAATCTTCCAGTCTCACCAGTCTGTTAATCTTCAAAGGTAAGTATTTATCATTTTGTTATTGCTTTAGTGAGAGGTTTAAATAACCTGAGACTCTAGGTTTATCACACACTATTTAAAAAATTACCTACATACTCTATGACTTCTTTTCCCCCTAGTGCGTTTATTTATTTCATTGTTATTACCAACGTTATTGTGCTCGCCACCTGTTTGCAAAAAAGGCATTATGGATGACAGCATTATCCAATATATCTTTCTGATTGCAGTGGATCAATATTTCCAGAAGTTACTTTTCATTGTGTTATGAACTGCGAAATGCAGATAATCTATTATGTATTCCAACTAACAAACCTGAGCAGAAACCTCAAATTTTACAAGGAGCTCTTGAGTCTATATGTAGTTTACATATTCTTTATATAGACTTAGTACTGAACTTGCAGCTAAATCTGTTTGTGTTAAGAATATGTGGACTTTTGCTGTTCTTAGAGTTGAATGCAGACTGTGGGATTTGCATTCTTAGCAGCAAAACATGCTTTATGAAAGATGGGTCTACAAAAGTAAAACCATTTTTTCTTTCTGCAGCTTTCAGATGCTGAAATGATGTTTTAAGTGGACTGTATGCTCCCATAACTCCTTTCCTGAAGCAGACACTGCTGGGGAGGAAATTCTTTGGTTCAAAGCAGAACACTGGAAGAAAAATAAGCAAAAAAGAAAGAAAAAAAGACTGGTAAACAGAATGGAGTGAAATTTGGGAAGAAATGTTCAGACTGTAATGGAAAGTAGGACATGGTAGTTGGAAATGCAAATGTCACTGGATCTGGGATCGATAGTGTGTTAGGGACTGGTGAGTTAAATGGAGCTGATATCTGAAATACTGGCAAAATGTTTTGCAGACATGATCCTGGATATTTATTTGGAGAGAAGAAGCAGATGTTAACTGTAGAACTGTTTAGAGGTATTCAGATGAGCTGCCTATTTCTACGAGAAAATTTTAACATGTTAGGAACTAAGTGATCTATGTGAACAGTCAGTGAATCTCCTAATTTTTGTTCGTTGTTTTGTTTTTGTTATTAAAAAAAAAAGTTTCCAATTGTTGAAACTGCCTCAGCAATTATAAAAGGAAAGTTTTGAAATATTATCTTCCATGACTTTCTGCTAAATGTTTTAAATAATTAGGACGAAGCATTTAAGAACATTAAGCTTAAAAATCCAAAACTGAAGTTTAAAAAGTATGAGACAACTCCATATACTTTTAGTAAATGGGTCACAAAAAAGATCTGGATTTTTTCTGTTTTCTAATATATTGGGAATGGAAGTTGAAATCTGATTTAGAGTGGGAAAACTGTTTTCTGCCTGTGTTAGCCTGTCTCTTGGGTAAACCGACCATGGATGTACAAGGTGGATTAGCATTAAAATAGGATCTGAAAGATTGCAATATAAACCTTTCTTGTGTCAGAAATGAGTATGTTCTGTTTCTTTTACTTGAGCAAAAAGTGCAGTCATTTGCGAGGGAAGAGGTTTTTTGGTGGGTTTTTTTTTCCTTTGTGCTTCAAACTGACCTCGCTATACTTGAAGAATTCCGGGATAGGGCAGGCTCCATTTATCCCAAAGTATGCTTTGAGGATGTTTGTTATGGCTTGATGATAGAATAACTGATGCATTCAGATAAGCATGAGTATCTTGGCATTGTTTGTGCATATTTGTGCAGATTGTCCTCACCAGCTCTCTGATTCTTATGAGCATGGTACTTATGGAACAAGTCAGTCATGCTGCTTAAAACTCCAGTCTGAGAGACATGCTTCCCATTCTGAAGATACTGTAAATGAGGTAGTGTATCTTAAATGAAAACACAGCAGAGATTTTATTCAGAAATTTCTTAGTGCTGCTGTCTTAGATGATTTCTGAGTAGTGTTTTCTGTCTGAAGGATTTTTTTTTTTTTATTGCCTACATAGCACAGAGTCTATGAGTCTTAGACATTAAGGAGTCTTCTGAATGTCACTGTCATACAAGTCTATAGAATTCTGGGCTGCAGTGACCTGAAATTTCTGGGTCAGAGAGTCAGACTTGTGATAGTATATAACAGCTGTTTCCTTTTCAGAAACGATTACATGATTTTCATCATTTAGCTGGGGATAATTTTCAGCAAGCAGCCAGTGGGTTCGTTGCATTTTGTTAATTTTTTTGAAACTATATTGATAGTTCAGTTAGTAAAATATGTACACTACTGAAAACCAGTTATACTGTATTTCAATTCAATGTTTAGTGTTTAGTGGGTTTTGTTATATCAAAGTTCTTAAAATACTGTTCATTTATTCATATATACAAGCATAACCAATTTACAAACTTTGTTCTTTTACACATCAGGATCCTGTTAAATTGTTACTTAACACTAACATTTTTGCAGCTGCTGTCCAGGCCTCATTGCCACTGAAATTTTTTGGCAGTTCAAAAATAATCCAGATCATGGGAATGAGAGTACTGCCCATGAAGAATCAGATATGTATGTTGTAATTTTTCATTATTTTGACCTCTAGGAATGGGTGTCAGTACTATTTCTGTGAGCAGGTACAGCTTGAAGAAAGAGGTATAAGCTGTTAACTGTCCATCAACAGTTTAAGCTTATCATCCAAAATTTATGGAGTAAAAGTAGACAACATACAGTGTGCCCAAGGGTAAATAAGGGTGGTGGAGTCTGATTTCTCTTCTAAGCAACGTCTGATAATATGGATGCAGGTTTACAGGCAGTTTTAATGTTGAGCTAGAAGTTTATCTAGGAGCTGGATATTTCTGAAATGACTACTGACTTTCTGCTCTGATATTTAAAAAGATGTTAGCTGAGCTTGTCAGACTAGTTAGTCCCACTGCTTTTTACCATACTTTTATGTGGTTTGATATTTGTATCCACAAAATTTGGCGTGCAGTATAATTTGAATAAATTGGATGATGGTTAACCTAAATTATTTCATGATTGCTGCATGAATACTAAAACCGCATACATTCCCAGGTAATATGTGGGTGGGATTACTGAGACAATAGATGGAAAAAAAATTGATAAACACTGCTCCTCTATTCTTTTATGTGAGTTTCCTTACTTGTAATGGTTTAATTAATTGAGATGGCCAATAGGAACAGGGCATCAATAGATTTTCTTCCCTAAATTGTCATTGATTTTTTAATGTTTATAGGAGTTGGTTACTGCTGCTGCTTTGGTTTCCCTGCATGAAACTGAAAAGCTAGAGCTAAGAATACCATTAGGGGAGAACCTAGTATTTTACACAGAAGGGAACCAAGGAATCTGTATGAGAGAGGAAGGTAAAAACGGAAGAGAAGACTCACAGGAAGGGAATTTGTTGCAAGGAGTACTACAATTGGCATCACAATTTCTTACTTGAACATCTTCTGATTTAAAAATTTAGCAATGCAGCAGGCTGAGTTTTAAGGTAATTTGAACTATATTTGCCTTTCATTTACAGTCACTGTCTTGAAATCTTTATCTTATTATAGCTTTTCAGTTTGGAATTAAAATTAAAAAACATTTCATTTCATTTTCATGTGCAACAAATAAAAGACTAGTAAACCATGTAATCACACACTACATACTATATGAATGCTAAAAGTTGATCCATACAGGTCTCGTAAATAACTTAATGAAAGTTCACTTATGCCAGTCGAATCCTATGCTTATTTGGGATAACCTCATAGAACTAAATACACGCAGGAAACAAACCCTCTGTTCCTGTGCCTTACTCCAAGATTATTATCAAAAATAAAGGATTTTTTTGAAAAAAAAAATTACATTAAAAAAGGAAAGTTGAAAACAAACTTATAGAAATAAGGCACATTTTTTCATCTTTCCCTTTCGAGTCTTTCAAAGATGAACAGAGAGGTTCCAGTCATCCACACAAGTGGATGATTTTTTAAAAGTTGTGGATTTTATACTACACATTATCAGCTGCTACCAGAAATTATCAGGCTCACATTCTGAGTCTATGTTGTGAAGACATGACTCTGAAATCTGTCTTATGGAGTTCAATAAGGCAGATTTGTTTCTCATTTGTCAATAACTTACCAACAATTTTCTGCTAACTCTAGAAGTAGGAGAAAAAAACAGACAGCTTAAGATGGTCTTTGCAAGTATCAGGCTCTTGGACGTGTATATCTTTCTATCCACCTACAATCTATTTTGTCTTTTAAATAAAAATGAAAAAAAAAATCCAAATATGTTATATTATGTAATTATTCCAGTCCTCTAATTGATTTTGCATGGGTAGCAGTCCTAGTAAAGAACTTCACTGGATTCTTCTTGAGCACAGGGATTCAGTTGTACACTTGAAAAATGCATTGAGGATCACATCTCCTAGAGGAGGAAGCATAAAAAAGACCCTGTAGAGCCCAGAGAATTTTCCATACAACCTTGAACTGAAACAGAATGAAGAATTTAATCTGAATTTATGATTCTCAGAGGTGCTTTTTAGTTGTCCGAAACAAGAGCAGTCTATGTTTCAAGAAGTATTTTAAGATGGCCAGCAGATATAGTGCTGTGTCCTCAGAGCAGGGGGAGGAAGAAGTGGGGGAGTTAGAAATCGGCTTCATGGTTCTGAGTTACCAGCTGGGATTAAACCATAGCATGCTGGAAAAGCAACAGGTAGCATCAGATCCTGAGATGGCACTAGACAGCTGCAGCATGGATTGACAACAAGCATCATGCATAGCCATATACCTGATGTTATGTCCCTCATACCTCTGGTGTTCATTGTTGACCAGTTCCAGCTGTGCACTTCATTTTTCCTTAATAGCCATAGCATTTAAGAATGGTCAATAGGACTATCTGCAGCTCTGCACCAGGGAGAGAGAAAAGCAGAATACGACTAGCCATTAATAGGACATAAAATACATTCTGAGCTACTGGAGATGCCATTGCGTGCACCAACCCCTGTCTGTCCATTTGCTTCTGAGATAGGTACTTGGCCTTCAATATAAACTTGCATGGAATCTCTTCTTTCTGCCTAGAATTAATGAAGTCATTATGAAGTCATCATTTTGAATATGATGTTTATCCTCAAGGGGAAATTTGCTCTGTATCATTCACTGGTATGACAGTGACTGGAGAAACTCCTATCTTCATATGGAGGCTCGGTCAATAAGGGAAAGAATAGACTTTTGGTGGCATTCTGTATGGTAGTAGGACAGGTATGTATACAAAGAACAGTGACAAAGCTTTAGCTCTTGATACAGGTTGCTCTACTTTATCTCTCAGTAAGTGTCCCCTTGAGTCTGGCAGGTTTCTTTTCTGTAGTTTGCAGAGGCTGGAAATTGGTGTGTGAATGTCTGTGGACAATCAGAAAACCTGGTCTTCAGGACCAGTGTCACTATATCTTGATAGTTTTCACACAGCTGTGTAGGAAAGCATTAGAGGTGAAGAAAAGGTTGCTAAGTATTTCGCCACAGGATCTCAAAGTCATTTCTGTTCAATTTTTAACCTGATTCTGCATGCCTTTTTTAAAAAAAAAAATCTTTAGTCACTTAAAAATGAAAAAACAAAACAAATCAAACAGTTGAAAAGCTGATAATGCACCTGAATCAACAAGTGTCAATCTGTAAATGTATAACACTAATACCAAAACCAATGGTGGAATGCTCTGCTTGCAGAGAAATGATGCCGTGGTGCATAGAGTTCAGTTGCACTAGTATAAGAAAGTTTTATTTCTTAAAGATCATTTGTTTCAAAGAGCAAACCATAGGACAACTTCGTGTCATAAAGCACAAAGAAGGACTTAGCTTTTTCCTGTATTACTGATCAAGACAAACTACGCTCTTCAATAACCTTTGTGATGTTAGGGTTAGTTTTCATGCATTATGAAAGAAACACACAATACAGTTTCAGGAAGCTGATCCAAAACTTCTGAAGAAAAGCCACTTCCTACTTCAGTTTAATTCAGCAACTGGTGAATTATTTAAGTTGTGCATCTGGAAAAGGATTTTTGCTTTCAGAAAGACTGTAAGTGGAACAATCTGAATATAGGTATTCAAGCTTCTCTGTGATGTGGGCAGGAAACATATCTTTGTGATTTAATCCACTTTATTTTTAATACTGCTTGTCCCTTTGCACCACATTCTTTTCATATTGTAGTTACAGATCATGGTAAACACTCATTTTTAATATTTCTAAAAGTAAGAAAAAACTTATCCTTTTTCTTCATGTTTTTCAGAATGAATTTGAAGACAAATCTTTACTAAGAACACAAATCAGTGGATTTCCACTGGCTATCTTGCAGGCATTAAAGTAGCAATGTATTTAGATTTTTTTTTATGTGTTCATCTCATAGTATCTGAATATCTCACTGGTTTTGAAGTCTATTTTTACAGTAGCTTTCCAAAGTAGAGCAGAACTATTAGTCCCATATTGAGAGTCATGGAATGAGGTGCATTTGTAATTCATGAAACTTTTGAAAACAAAGATATGCAGTCTTGCTTTAAATTAGTATACATAAGCTTTATACTTTGCAGTTTGCCAGCTACAGGGACACAAATTAATTTATTTAAAGCTTTCTTTCATACCAGTACACTGTGCTTTACAGCTGAGACAATTTCTCGTTAGTTATGGACCATATCCTTCTGTGATAGAGCAGAGAATTGAATTCAGCTGTCACCAATATCAAATTAGGTCAATAACTGCTTGCCTCTGCCTACCTCCTGCCAAGAAAGAAGGAGTATTCCTTTCTCTGAGGAGCAGAATGTGTGTGCATTTGTGTTGGTGCAAGCCTTCAGCTGCTTCTCTCAGTTCACACTTGAACACAATATTGCAGAGAGCTCTTTATAAATATCTAGGCAGGTATGTTACAGGTTGGATTTTGGTGTGGGGTTTTATATATATGTGATTTATTTGAAGAAATTTGATAAAATAGTTGTTTTATGTAACTCTATCTTCTCTCTTTAAGAAACTGAGATCTGAAAGTCCTCACAAAGAGCAGGCATTTGTCTAAAGTTTGACTCATTAAAATCCTAGGTGGTCCTGTTTGGCTGGTCTGTATTAATTGCAGCAATGAAAGTTAGGGTCAAGGGATCATGGAACAGCTGGTTTGTATTACTTTGACCTAATCTCAGGTGATATGGTCTAGGAAATAGTTAATTATATTTATCAGCACTCTGTAGTAACTCACATCTTTAATAGTGTGATTGATCTTTATGCTTTGTAGACCCTTGCAGCTGTTCCTCATCATAAGCTTCCTTCTCAATATTCACCAGGATGGTCACATACATACAATTAAGCTTCATAAATTATGAGAGTCTTCAACCAGCAACACAGTATCTCAAAGTAAGCAGATACAATCTGTGCTGGTACAAAGCTGTGCTGGAAACTCTTCAGGGACTGTAGAGAAGAAAGAAAGGAGCGAATCATCAGAAAAGGGTTTTTTGTTGGGTTTTGGTTTTTTTCAGGCATCTTGCAATAGACAATGTACAAACCATGAACTGAAAATATCAGCTATGATTATACATAAAGATTTGAAGTGCATTCAAAATGCAACACTTCATTAAACTGAATCAGTAGTTGGTAAGTTATGTATGTGATTTCCAATGAAAAATCATCCGTTTTTCCAAAAGCCAAAACAATTCAGTGTGGAATGTCAAATATTACAGTCATTAGAAATATTTATGTTAATTCAAGAGGATACAAACAGTGTGCAGAAGTTGAGAAATTGAATTTCATGTTTTTCATAGCACCTGTCACCTAACTGCACTGTAGCCACAGCAGCCTATACTCACAGCATTGTTCTAATAAATTTTATATCTCTGCAAAGGGGTTTAATGCCAGCAGCTATGAGAACTTACATTTTCAATTTGCTGAGTTTGGCATATTTAAATTTTCATCTATAACAGTAGATTAAATTAAATCTTTATGTTGAATGTATTGTAAGAAGCTGGATTAAGCTCTGAATTCTCTAGCTAGCACTTACAAAGTGCTTCTTGAAATGGGATCCCTTGGATCATTTATCCTGTATACTGTTCATGAAGATAGATGTTCAACACTGCTGCCAGAACTCTTTGTCAGAAGTTTATTCTGCCTTGGATAGAATTCAGCTGTTGTAACTGAGCTGTTTCATGGCAAAGGTCTGAGCCTGCTTCCCCTATTTCTTTTAGAAATACAGTAACACATATTTAGAGGGATAGGAATCCCATGATCTTGAACATTATCCCACAGATTGCTATTTGCAGAAGAGAGGGTTTTGTGAATGTTTTGAAATGTACTTACAAAGTTTTAGCTGGGTCTATAGAAATATTTTTTCTTTTTGCGTTCAGTGGCTTTGGTTTTAAATCTCAATTTTATTAAAAATTTGAAAGCAAATAAATATTTGACAGGAATTTAAAATATTATTAAATATTTTAAATTTTTTTTATATGCTGTATTTTCTATCCTTCTATAACTAGTATGTGTTTTTAATGACAACACAGTCATATGTGTGTGTAATATCAGTTACAAGAAATTCATTCAGTTAGGGTTTATCTTAGGTATCACATCTAAGTCTGCTTAAAAACATTTCCACAGACAAAACTTACTGAAAAAAAGAAAATATATATATATATGTAGAAACTTCTTTGGATCTTGTAAACAGTTTACATTTAAAACTAGCAGCTTTTATACTGATGTGATTCTGATCTAATTTTTTTTTTTTTGTATTTGTGGACATCCTACAATTTTACTTTTTTTAGGGAAAACTAAAACATAATTTCTGGATGCAGTTGATAATTCAAATATACATATTGTGAAGAACAGCCTATTCAGGGTGACATTTGTCTTGCAATTTGTCCTCCTTTAAATTCACTGCTTAATTTGTGGGGAATTAAGCATCAGAGATATAGAATAAAAGGAACATGCACCGTGTTTCGTGATCAAAGTTAGATACATGGATTGCTTTGCATGACAACTGTTCATAATACTGGTATAGTTCTGCCTTAGGGAAAAATGTGGTTAAGAATAAGAAGATATGATAAGTAAGGCCAATCAGCAGCCTGTTTGCAACACTAAGCTATTACATGCAGTTTTTAACTAACAGGACAGGGACTTTTGTTATTGTTTCTGACTACAGCCTGACCAAGCAAAAGATACAAAGTGTGATCTAGCCCAGTTCTGGAGCATAATAAACAATTCATCATTGAAACGTACGGACTGAAAAATCATTGTATTAGAAATATTCAGCATCCCAGGCCCTACACTCAAGACTCTATTATAGACATAGGAGACTTTGTCAGAATGCTTGTCTCCAAGAATTGTCTTATTGTAAGACAAGGCATGGCAGCTGGATATAACTATCCTGGAAAAAGAGGTCATTATATCAGCCACAATGAGGTGAAGACAAATTTAATAGGTTAGTTTATGTGCAAAGCATGTAGATTCCAGGTTTATGTCATAGTACGATATACAGGCAATTTATTGGCCTCTAATTGAAGAATAAACATAGTTTGATTTACTTATTTTACAGGCAGCTAATTAAAAATTAAAACTATTGTTTTCTCTTTCTTCTGCTCCAGGCCTTCTTCCCTGGATCACCTCCCCAGTTAGGGGTTGGGGTAGTTTTACTCAGTATGGAAGAGACAGTTTAGGCAATGCATGTTACACAACAGTAATGGATCCATGGTGATATGATGATGAAGGCAAGGAACTTCATATTCGCAAAAGAATAAATGTATGGCCAGAGTCATCTTTGGTGGTTGTTACATCATCACTTTGTTCTGTGGGGGAGGAGTTAGAGAATTTGGGAGTAAAGTTAAGCCCACAAAGAAGGAGGAGGGGAGGAGAGGAGGGGAAGGTGTTTTTACTATTTTATTTCTCTTTACCCTAGTCTAATCGTGATAAGTAAAAAATTAATTTCCCCAAGTCTGTTTTGCCCATGACAGTAACTGTTGAGTGATCACTCTGTCCCTGTCTTGACCAACGAGGCTTTCATTTTATTTTCTCTCTTCTGCCCAGTTGAGGAGGGAAGTGACAGAGCAGCTTTGGTGGATAATGCACCCCAGACTTCAAATGTACACTCCTTTCTTTATTCTGTTGTCTTTCTTTAATATGAAAGAAACGTTAAAACTTTTCAACAGCACTGAGAATATTTGTCCTTACTTGTTGCTCCTATTTGAAATTACAGACTTGTAAAATCAAGAAAACAATTTTTTTTTTCCCTTTTAAAACTGTCTCTATTCTCAAAAGAAAGACAGTGACTTCAGGAACAATTTGATTAATTAGATCCTAGATACATAAGTCCCTGCACATTACGCCAGTTTGTGTTTAATTTTTTGCTTCAGTGTTTCTTCTCTGTTCTGCGTTCTCCGTTCAGTGTTTCTTCTCTGTGTTACTGAAAAATCACCCAAAATCCTATATCTAGTCCATATTAATGCTGAACTGATGCTCTCTGAACTTTTTGAACTCATGAAACTAGATTCTCTCGTTCCTTAGTTCAGCTGAATCCCGTGTTTCTTAAACCCTTTAGCAGGGCAGAGGCTCTATAAATGCATTATTTTAGGTTGCTTAGTGGTGAGAGGTATGCACTTCTGTGTGTTTTATGAACTGACTCACCCTCTGGAGCTGCTTGTCTCTCTTGTCTATACAGGGAAGTAAACATGTTCTGAAGTAAATGTTCTCCAGTCCTATATTCTGCTATCATTACTTGTGGAATTTGTGCCAGCATTCATGCTTTTAAAAAGTTTTGATAGTGATTTCAAAATGGTCTTGTTAACCAAGTCACACTCTCCATTTCAGGTAGAGCTAGCTGCTGTATTTCAGATGATGATTTTGAAAATTCCAGTAAATGTCTACTTCAGACTTTTTTCCTCATAGTTCAATGACTTAATTTCCTAAGGCTAATGGCTCCCACTTCCATGCATGTGTTCATGATTAGATTTTTGGCTTAAGCCTCTAGGGAACAGGAAACTTGCTTTTGACATCTACAAGTAAACAAGAAGCCCTGCGCTGCTTTACAGCTCTGGCTGGGCAGAGCCTCCAGAGACAGTGATACTCTCTGCTGCTTTTGTCACTGAGCAGAGAGGAAAACTGATTAGGCCAGGCCTTGTTTCCACTACAGGTGCATAACAGCCTGGAGCATTTCACTTAAAGCAGGTCTTGTTTGGAGGAATAAAAAAATAAAGAAAAAAAAAAGATTATCCTCTGTGGACAGGGCTGAATGTGCCAGGGGAAAGAGTAATAGGGCAACTGCTTGTGCAGCTTTTCAGTAAAATGAGTCAAAATAGTGACAGCCGCTATTCGTGGGGGATTTTAGTTTTGCCTTCTGGATCTGCTTTTGGGGGTTTTGTTGTTTGTTTTGGGGGCTTTTTTTTTTCATCAACTGCTAGTAACCTCAAACTGTTTCCAAGTGTAGTTTATTGAAACTACACAATAAATATTAAAACTACACAAAGAAAGTAATTTCTGTTTGGTTTTCTTGTTGGTAGTGTTGTTTGTTTTCCAATTTTCAGAAACTCTGTATTATTAGAACAATATTTCAATAATTTGATCAGATAATATTTACTGATAATTCCACATAGCAGGATATTTACATTGGATTTGAAGTACACAGGATATCCCATAAATTTATTTGTATTCAGGTATCCCTGTTCACCTCTTTTGTGGTAGTCTTTGTCATGCATGACTACATGCCTTTTTGGAGAGTTTGCTGATTTATATACTGGTGGCATGCTAAAGATTTGCATTATAGGAAAATCCTCCTGCAATTTTATGTATTGTGATCCTGATGAATGGTAATGTGAAAAAGAATAAAAACATGCAATGGAAATTAATTCCTCAGGAATACTCCACAGTTAATTGTGGCAAATAAAGGAAGGGCATTCAGGATACATTCACTGCTACCATGCTGCAAGGGAAGCATGAAATAAAAGTTATTGTTGTATGGTGTTATCCTTAAATACACATTCAGAGCTTTAGTTCTAGGTGTTTTTGACATATCTGGAGCATCTGACAACATCTTCAAAAATTTTCCACTTTTTCAACTAGCCTTCAACACTTGTGAAATAAACTGACTACAGAATGACATGTCAAAACTCCATTCTCCCTTGTCTTTTTTTAACAGTAATATGTTCACAGGGAGACTCTGGACTGCATCAGGCTGACAAAGTCTTGCAATATTATTGAGTAGTAAGCATTGTTTCTTTTGGCCTGCTTCCTAAAGTCTATTCTTTTATTGCTTACCTTTTTTCTTTCTTCTCAGGGGAAGGTTATTTTTCCCACGTGCAAACAAGTGATCGAAAGTGTGGAAGGTGGCTGAGGTTAATAGTGCTACTTGGTTCTAATGAAATCAGCATTAAGCATCTTTGTGATCCAAAAAGATAATTGTCCTTTTCACACTTTTATGGTGTCATTTTGTTATCTTTCACGGTCTGTATGTATGTATGTATGTATGTAACATCCATATTCAGTAAGCCATTTAAATGAAAACTGATTAGCTAGAATTTTTAATGATTTGCGCAAACTCAATTTTTTAATCTAAAGAAGTCCCACTTTCAAAAAGCCCTAAATATTAGTGACACATTTCTTGTAAAAGTGGCTACTGGATGAAGACAGTTCAGGCTGATCTATAATTTGTGTCTATATTTTTTATTCTAATTAAAGAAAACCTCTCGATGTTTTTAAAAAATGTATCTAAAGGTGAATGATGAAGAAGTTGGTATTGAATGTTATGTCCATGTGTGTAAGAGAAGGGCAGCAGAAAATACCACAAAGAATGAAATGCTGCAGAACTCCAGCAAAATGCCGGGAGGCTGATTCTCAAAAAGCTTATAAGCAGCTTTTTGTTCTGATGGCTAACTGAGACATGGCAACATACACAAGATAGTATCTCCTATTTATTCCTTCTGTGTACATAAAAGAGATTTTTGTACTTTTTTTGGTAAATAAATAAGAATACCTTAAAGACATAGTTGGCTTCACTAGAAAAATTCCTCTTTTACTGAACCCAAACCAGTTCTCATGATCCAAACTATGACCTCAGTGCAGTGGCCACAGCAGGAAATAGGCAGAGAGCAGATGAAACACTGGGAAAGTTACAAGAAGTGGTTTTTTCTGTAAGGCTGTTGCTACCACATGTGCTTTGTATGAACACATATTAAATGTGGAGCTGGTATCATCACCTGTTGTTAAAATGTCCTGCTTTTTATTAAGGCTACTTTTCTATTATCTGTTGCATACAACTTTCTTTAATTTCTCCATCTTGTTGAAATCTTTCAAGTTTGGCACCTGCATGAGAATTCATTTTACTTTTTAATTCAGCCAAAACTAATTGCATGGTTTCAAGAATGAAGCCAGAGGAAATAAATTAGCATGTAAAACCTTCCTTGATCTTTTCCTTGAAAAACTGCAATTCATGTATTTATATGCAGAAAGGAGAATTGGCAGCTTTTTTATTCATTTGGAAGTCTGCCAATTTCCTTAAAACATGAAAATTTGTTCAGGTAACAGGCCTTTAGGAAAATTCATCCTCAGTAGATGCTTCATAATGTTCAGTGCTGATCCATCATTACTTGCATCTCTCACGCTTCTTATTACTGACAAGATTGGAACTTTGCCATCATCACAGTGGGACTGATCAGGGAAACTTCAGAGTGCGTGACAAAAGCCAGGCTTCCTTGCACAAGCTTCTCTATTTAGGGAGTGAGTCAATATTAAGCACTGGACTGAAAACCATAATAGATATTGAAGTGCTCTAGATAATCTGTTATTGTTTGTTGTTGGGTTGGGTTTTTTTCATGATATGACATAATACGTTGTTTTGTGATTTCCAGGACAACAATAAAAATGAAAGCATCTCATTCAAGGTTGGAGACTTAGAACTGGGGTGAAAGGACTCATAGCCTCATAGCACCTGATTCTAGGAGAAATAATGAAGGCAGAAGAAGGGAGTCAAGTGTCTACGCTGCAAAACATTGAAGATCGGCAATGAATTGCTGTTTAACCAAAGCCAAAACTGAAACTGATTGTAATAGGAAGATTGAAACAAGACACCAGTGTATTCTGTTCAGGGAAAGTTGGAGGGAGGATAGGAACTACAGGGGAAGATTTGACCTGACTTGGAATGTGGAGAAGGTGAAATAGTCTGACAGATACATGGACATGAGAAGCCAGGGAGAAGGTTGGATGGAAAGAAAACAAAAAGGAAAACCAATGAATGCCAACATTGGTTAAAGGATAGAAGGGCTAGGTAAGGACAGA
The DNA here is from genome assembly GCA_017639245.1 of Myiopsitta monachus. NCBI lineage: Eukaryota > Metazoa > Chordata > Aves > Psittaciformes > Psittacidae > Myiopsitta > Myiopsitta monachus. Next base: position 28,361,054 of record CM029924.1, read on the forward strand.
GATAAATCACCTGGAATTTAATGAGATATGGTCGGGGGATATGACCTGCAACACTAGAAATAAGTGGAATAATAAATATTGGTATAATGACTATGAGCAGAGAAACCAAGAACAGCAGACACACTCATGGGATGATTCTACTCCCTACTTTCAGTGCTGTGTGACCAAACAGCAGATGTCTAGGAAAACCAACTAGAAAGTAGTGCTATTATGCTTTGTTCAGAAGCTGTAATAAGATGTGTAATAGAACATAAAATATGGTTTCATGATGAAGATGGGGAAACTTGCCTGGAAAATTGTATTTAGATGGTGATTTAAAGGGCAGTTTATGTCTGATGTTGGTCTTTTTCCTTTTAATCATCAATGTCAGAAACTGCTTCTAAATGTGTAGTTGTCTTTTTTTTTTCCATTTGACTACAGACATGACTGAAACAAAAATTAATAAAAATTGTTTTTAACGTATTTGTAATGCTATAACACTATAATACGCACCACCACTACTGCCAAAAACCATCAGGTGATTCAATGAAGATTTACAAATACTTTAGATCTTAATCTCAAAGCATCTCAGTTTTCCCTTATCTTAACCGGAGATGATATCAGAAAGTCAATTCACCAAACCTTGGTCAAGATAAAGTGACATTCATGATGTTATGAAGCTGATGACCTAAATGTACTTACAGAATTTAATAAGATAGGCTTCAGAGTAGTTTGAAGTTCTAGCAATGTGCAGTGAAAAAGGCATGGGGTCACATACTGAGCAATGGGAAGAAAATGATATATAGCTGTTTATTCCCTGGGAAAGAGGGGACTCCTCTGCTGCAAGGGGGATTTTATTACTCAATCTTGCAGTAAAGAAAAAAAAAGGGCCTAATTTGTTGTGTACATTGATCTTGGTTTAGCTGACAGCCTTACTGATGGCATCTCTGAATTTGTAAATGTTTTACTGTCATTTCATGGTTCTTAATTTTTCAGTGACACATAACAAAAAAACTTGAAGGTTTTTTATGGAACAAAATATACCCATCACCTTAAAAAGAGGCAGATTTATGAAAAAGGGAAAAAAATGCAAAGTTTCTTGTTTTAAATTCCTTTTTTAGGGTTCCCAGTTTGGTTTTTATTTTATTGTGAATATTATGCTGAACATTTCAGTTCTCTTTGTTGTTCAGTATATGCTTTCTGTTTTCATTACTTTATAATTTGCTTTTAGTATCTAATGTTTGTTTAAACATTCCTTTTCTACTTGTTATATCTTCCAAAAATATATTAAACATAAAAATATGTGTATGTGAAAAGATATGTGTATGTGAAAAGTTATATGTATAAAAACACATATATGTTGTATTATAAGCAAAATTTCCCAGATAATAGCGTCTTACTGTTCCAAAAAATTAAGAGTTTTGATGAGTTTTTAAAAGTTTGAAGTACTACACCTGCCATCTACTGGAAGTCCAAGGACGATGCATTTAAGTTGTATTATGTTAACTGTTCAGCCAGTAACGTTTTATCACCCTACTACGTTATTATAAGACATATTCAGTTATTTGAAAAAAAATTAATGAACTTTAACCTGCAGTATTTCATTTATTGCCTTATTAACAAATGGCAGTCATAAAATTTAATTCAAGTTTTCTACTCCTCAGGTTTTACAGATTTTTAATTAACTCAGTAAAATCTAAACAAGCATTGACAATCAAGTGTAAGAAATGCATTTGCCTTGTTCTTCTGCCCCATTCTTTTGCCTTGTTCTTCTGCCCCATTCTACATGCTCATTCATTTCTATGGATTTGTACAACTTGGAGTTGAAGTGGAGGTGAGCTGTATACGAACAAATGATTTTTTAGATATTTATGTATTTCTTTGGAAAAGAATATTTACAGTATTTTTAAATATCACCTTACATAAGCAAGTGCATTGTTGAAGTTTTTTTCTTTTTAATGTGGGGCATATTTTTCAGGGACTGGCAAATTGTATTAGGTCCATTTTCATCTCCTCTAGCCATGCTCCCATAAACCACAGTAATTTTGTTCCAGCACGGTCGCTTACACTGATTAAAAATCCGACAAAATCATATAAGTCCATTAGTCTTATATTGCCATTGGTTTTGGGACATTCTGACTTAAATACCATTTGATTTGATTTAGTAATCCAAAGGTATTTGGCAACATAAATTAAAAAATTGATTATTAGTTATGGTTACCATGAGATATGAATTCCCAAGGTTGCATGCAATCCAATAGAATTCATTTTTATATAAGAAAAAGTATTTCATCTGTATATTAACAGCAAAGGCTAATGTCGATTCTTTGGTAGGTCAGGTTTTGATCAGATTAAACTGTGAAAGGAAGAGAAATAATTAAGTGTGTATTTACCCTTTTTAAATCTATTGTTAACCAAACCAAGACTGGCCTAAAAGGAAAACAAAGAAAGTTACCATTCAGCATCAAAGAAGTACTGCTGAATTCCTAAGAGATTATTCTGGAAATAAACCTTTTCAGCCCTGGGAAGGTTCTTTTACAAGACTAGAAGACTGGATACCATTTAATATTGGGTCCTACTCAGCATCATTTTTATTGTCCATCATTAGATACTCTCACAGTATTACACTCTGAGTAATTTATGAATAAAACTGTTATCCTTTTCTAGAACTGTTGCCAACAATAAATTATATATTTGTTCTTTCTTTTAGTTTATTAATGCCTATTAGTACATATTTTATCCCTTTACTAGAGAGAGAATGATTAGGCAGTTAAATTAATTTTCGCTCTCTTTAAAATTGAATTTCTTCTTTCTCACACTGGGCTAGGAATCATTTGTAATCCGTATGCCAGAAACAGACCAGACAACCTTGGACAGTATCAGTGGAAAATATAAATGCTTTAGGCAAAGAGAATCTTGAACTTTTGTCTTCTCTTTGAACTGTATATATGCTAGTTTAATTATGAAAGAGTACACAGTGTCTGGATTCTTTAATATTTAGTTTAAAATGTATTTACTATTGTAGGTATATTATGCTGGCATTTTCCCTTCTTTCTAGCTAATAAAAATTTCTGGAATCTTTGGACAGCAGGATAAAAAAAAGTTATTCCTTTTTCCCCAAAATGGGATTTTATTGAAAACTTTAAATAGAGGAATAGTTGTTTATTAAAATAAGCTTATTTGTTATTAATTATAAATATATTTTATTAGTGTCATTTATTAACAAGATATGTAAACCCACTTTTGAACAGTGGCAAGTTCATTTAATCTGAGAGACAGAGTTAGGCTTCATGATGAGGCTGGGATTGATCTGTGGAAAGCTAACCACATACACCTAAACATCTGAAAACCATAAATATCTAAGATACTTTTTTCATAAATGCTTTATGTATGCTCCTCTGATGACCTCTAGCTCAACTTCAGACTCCATTGTAAGTTATTCCTGTTTTCCAGGCATTTTAGTACAGGTAACCCTATGGCTGTTAGGCTTTTCAGTATGAGCTATAAACTTTACCTTCTTTCTCTGCACATTCTAGGGAAAAGATATTTCACATAAGCAGTCTTCATGTGTTCCAGAATGATTTTTTATCTCTCCCTTTGACTACAGAGAAGAAGGAATTGAAGGCAGGTAGAGAGCTTTTTGTTTATGGATTTCTTTTCCCAGATCTGCATAGCTCTAGGCCAGACCTGGTTAACTATCAACAGTTTAAATTAAACACTTCACATGCATAATAAAAAACAGGTCTCTTGTGTTGTTGCTGAGGCAGAATGGCTCTTTTTATTCAGTATGTGCTTTGATAGCATTCCAAATTCATCTTTTTGCATTTAGATGGATTAAGTGGTGCCTGAAGGATGATTCACAAGTAACTACAGACAGCAGAGCAGATAGTCCACAGCAAAAGAGGAAATATTAAAAGATGTTTTTCTTTTTTAAATAAAATGTCATCCAAAGTTTAATATCATGTGGAGCACACATATGCTCATTCTATATTTCTCCATCAGAACTGCTCTTTTACTTATGTTGGGCAAATTTCTATGCTATTGTCTTCCCTACAGATGTTCACCTGTTGCCACCAGATAAAAAAAATCTTACTGCAATTTACACAATTGATTCCCCTTGCAATGTTATTTCTGAATGTTACAGAACTGCAAGGTAATTTCTGTAAATCTGTATTTTCTTTGTCTCTGAAGTTACTTTTTCATGGTCTTTGACTGTATGAGATGTTCCCAAACATGCAGGTCTTACAGTTAGATTTACTAAAATCAGAGGTGAAGCAAAATGAAATGCTTCCTTTAATGCATGCAAATTTTTGTTTCTTCTGAACTGTATAGGCCTCTTTTTATTAAATGAATGCTTTATTCTCTTCTTTTCAGTACCCTGGTTCTCTTCAGTAACTTTGACTTTGGATTCTAGGAAAAAAATCAGTAAAAAATTACTCTCTCTTATTCTATGCTGTCTCCCTTTAACATTGTAATTCTATCAATGGGGTTTGCTAATTTGCTTTACTTTGACTCAAAAACATATTTTGAATAGTAGCCTAACAGCACATACTAAATTGATATTGTGATTACCTAACATTAAAATCAACATAGCACAGAGGTTTTCAATGCTAAACTTATTTTGTTGGAGAAGGAATTTTGGGCAATGTAACAGGACTTTCTCTTAACCATTTCAGTTAATGAAAATCACTCTCTGGGTTTTTTTGCAATCTTTGGAGGTTAGAAAGAGAAGAAATTCTTTCATTAGTGTGTTTTTTGATAGAGGAAGTTAAAAATTGAAGTTTGATTTTATTAATCAGAAACTATGTATTTGCTAGAATGTATTTTCATGGTATTTTGACAAACAGGAATGTTTGAAGGAACCTTAAGAGCTCACTGCTCAGTTCTCTTCTACCTGCACTGCATGACTCCTTTCCTCATCCTTGACTGAAGACCTGAAGACTCCTCTAAAAGCGAACAAAAGACAGAAAGATGCTTAAAACTAAGATTGGTCAAATAAAAATTAAAAAAAAAAAAAGTTGGAAATGCTGATTTTAAAGTATTCCCTAAAGCATTGGGTAAGCATTCAAAAAGTCAAAAATTGGTGAAAAATTGTAGGTAGCAGAAGTGAGAAATGGATTAAAGTAATCTGTAATATTTTAAATTATTCTTTGGCCTTATATTTATGCCCGTCACATAAGCACTCTGTACTGACTCTCCACAAAAGATTTTTTTCTTGTGGTGCCCAGCTTTTTCTTTGATCAAGATAGTATATTTTCCTCTGTTGAGGCCATTCAGAGTCAGATGCTGAGGATTGCACTTCTTTCTGGTATGTCCATTTATAAGATGACAAATAGGGTAAAATCATATTAATTCCATGTACACATTTCACCAACTTGAGTGGGTGATAAAGGATCTAAAAAAATTAATGACGTGCTAAACGATTTTTGGAACTAACAATGGCATGCTGGAACAGCTGCATTTACCTGGTTAATAAAAGAGCATAAGCAGAGAAATGGGAAGAAGGCAGATATTTATGTTTTGATTACAGCCTGAAGCCTATATGCCTAAACTGAATTTCCAGATCTCCCACACTTGTGTGACTTCGTGCATGTCAGTTAATCTTTCATATGCTCCAGCCTTGTACTATCAGCGATGACTGTATTTTTCCTATCTTCCCAGAGTCCTGAGGGAACTTTGTGGTAAGAAGTTCTATCTAACAATGACAAGCAATGACAAACAATGACAAACAATGACAAAACTGAAAAATTGCTTTGTGGCTTTAGCCAAATAAGAAGTAGTGCTCTTATATCATATATATTTAATTTCAGTCTAAAGCATTTTTAAAAGATTAGGCATAAAAATACCACCTGGATAATCTTGTTTTGAATAAATCATTTGTCTATATACTTATTAAGCACCACCTTAACTGATGAGTCAAAGTTTCTCTTTCATTTAAGTTGATTATTTAAGGTATTTAGTAATGTGGGTCACTTACTAAAAAAAATTATAAAAAAGGAACCTAATTTTTTTCTCCAGGTTGTATCTGGTCTCATAGAAAACCATTTCCTTTTTTAGAACAGCTTTCATGCAGAAATAAGATTTCTTTCAGCAGTAGTGAATCTAGGATAAATGATACTTTCCACCTCTGCATTTTGTTGGGTGCCTAAGAATGTATGCAGCCAGCATCTGCGCTACACGTGAGCTCTTACAGAGAATCTCCCAAACAAAGTGAAAAGATTGATAACAGCCCAGATTGCAATCTTCCTTATGCATCTCAGGTGTCAAATGAGTAATTTGCTGTCCACAGCTTTGAGAAGCTCAAATATAAAAGCTACAAGAGATGGGATAATGCTATCTTAGTGATTACACTGTTTTTATTAGCTACTTCCAAGGCTTTTGCTTTCAATTCTGACTTAACAAAATGTAAGCCTGAAAACAAGCCAGGTACTTATTAAAAGCATAGCATATGTCTAAGAAAAAAAAAGTCTTTGGCAGATTTATAAGGTGTTTATGTATAGAAGATTTAATCTCATGGACAAGTGCTAAAGGCTGTGTTTAATTTTATTGGTGTTTAGAAATTCTGATTTAAAGAAGTTCTTGCTAATAAGATCTAACTCTTGGTAACGTTTTTCAGGACCTAAGAAAAGTGCTTTTACCTTATTATAATACGCATGTTGCATGACCACAGCTGGAAGGGCTAACCAGTGAGGAAAGGATGGGTTGTACTTTGCATTTTCTCCAATCTTTGGCATACTATTGCTCTAGTGAACATATAATTTGTCGTCATTCTACATGACACATGCTCAGTAGGCAGTGGGATAAGATAATGTATTCCAGACATGTAGCCCTTATAATTAGCTTTGTTATAAGCAGGAATTTATAGCAAGTCTCTGCCAAAAGGATTTTAGGTCGTAGTAGCTAAACCTGAATCAGCTATAAACATTTCTTCCAGATAGTTTTAGCTAAGAACAGCAGCACTTTAGGACTTACATTCTAAGAAAGTATATGTATCTGGTGAAGTCCATGTAGGTGAAGAAATTCGGAAAGAGAGAGCATGTGAGACATGATCCTGCTTTTGTTTGTCTGTCATAGGACCCAGTTTTACTATTATCTTTGGTAAACATTGTGGAAACATATGCTTATGACATGGTTAAATGTTTGCTTGTGACAAAGGACTCTCAATGTTGAAAAAGGATATAATGTATCTTGCACTGAAGGTTTGCTACAGCTTTAAATTGAAGGCTTAATATTTTGCAGGAAATCAGAGCTGATTTGTAGATTACTTTTTATTCTGTAAACACCAAGTAAAAAATGCGTTTAGGTATTACTCTTCTCACATTGCTACCCCGCTCACTACTTTTTGTTCATTTGGTAAACTTGTAGATTGATTGTAGTACTGCTAATAAGAGGAATGTTTAAAATGAAATGTAGAATCCTTCCTGGAATACCTAATGATTTTTAAAAACTCATGAGTGAATCTGAGTTTTCAGATATGGATCTTCTCTTTCTGCCTTTGTTATGGTATTCTTTTCCTCTTATTATTCTCCATATGTACACAAATAATGGTGTAAACCTTTACCATCTTCAATATGCAATCTTTCAATCTTAGTGGTTCTAGAACCACTTAGAGAAAGAATATGTGGGAAAAAAACACTTTCAGTATTTAAAAAAAAAAATCCATGGAGAAATGCACAATAGGGATGGCAACTAAGGCAAAATCATTTCACCACAATGTTATTCCATTTTATTTTTCTCAAAATCCTATATTCATTGTCATGCACCTGGAGAAAGCAAATAAAAACTCTCTTGCTGTATATATTTAAAAGTTTGTAGAGCATTTCAAAATTTAAACAAATAGCTACATCAGGAATGGATGACAGAACGGATACTGGCTTAAAACTAGCTTCATACACCTTCCTTTTAGAGTTTTAATTAACTAATCTTATAAGTTATATCTAAAACAGTATAAACTATACTGCATTTCTCCATCCCTCTGCTAACCCAAAAATTCTTCTCTGTATTTGACCCATATGGTTGGCAGAATGGCACTCCTACTTCTCCCTCCTTAGACCCCATTCTTAGTCATTCATCACCAATTAATGCACTCTGTTGGTAATGGTTTTAATTTACAAGTCTGCACTCCACCATAGAATCATAGAACTGTAGAATAGTTCGGTTTGGAAATGACCTTAAGATCATCAAGTTCCACCCATCCTGAAAGGGGCAGGGACACCTCCCGCTAAACCATGCCACCCAAGGCTCTGTCCAACCTGGCCTTGAACACGACCACGGATGGAGCATTCGCAGCTTCCCCCAGCAACCCATTCCAGTGCCTCACCACCCTTACAGCAAAGAATTTCTTCCTCATATCCAATCTAAACTTCCCCTGTTTCAGTTTGAACCCATTACCCCTTGTCCTCTCACTACAGTCCCTAATGAAGAGTCCCTCCCCAGCATCCCTATAGCTCCCCTCCAAATACTAGAAGGCTGCTATGAGGTCTCCATGCAGCCTTCTCTTCTCCAGCCTGAACAGCCTCAGCTTTCTCAGCCTATCTTTATACAGGAGGTGCTCCAGTCCCCTGATCATCCCCGTGGCCCTCCCTCCTCTGGACTTGTTCCAACAGTTCCATGTCCTTTTGATGTTGAGGACACCAGAACTGCACACAATACTCCAAGTGAGGTCTCACAAGGGCAGAGTAGAGGGCCAGGATCACCTCCCTCGACCTGCTGGTCACACTCCTTTTGATGCAGTCCAGAATACGGTTGGCTTTCTGGGCTGCAATCACACTTCCAGCTCATGTTCATTTTCTCATTGGCCAACACCTTGAAGTCCTTCTGCGCAGGGCTGCTCTGAATCTCTTCTCTGCCCAACCTGTAGCTGTGCCTGGGATTGCTCCGACACAGGTGTAGGACCTTGTACTTGGCATGGTTAAACTTCATCAGGTTGGCATCAGCCCACCTCACAAGCGTGTCAAGGTCCCTCTGGATAGCATTCCTTCCCTCCAACGTGTCAACCAAACCACACAGCTTGGTGTCATCAGCAAACTTGCTGAGGGCGCACTCAATCCCACTGTCCATGTTACCGACACCACTTGTTACTGGTCTCCAGCTGAGCCCGTTGAGCCATTGAGCGCTATTCTTTGCATGCAGCCATCCGACCAGTTCTTTATCCACTGAGTGGTTCACCTATCAAATTGATGTCTCTCCACCTTAGAGACAAGGATGTCCTGGGGGACAGTGTCAAACGCTTTGTCCAGTTATATGACATCACCTGCTCCATCCCTGTCCATCAGTTCTGTAGCTCCATCATAGAAGGCCACCAGATTGGTCAGGCAGGATTTCCCCTTAGTGAAGCCATGCTGTCTGTCACCAACCACATTGTTGTTTTTCATGTGCCTCAGCATGCCTTCCAGGAGAATCTGCTCCAATATTTTGCCAGGCACAGAGGTGAGACTGACTGGTCTGTAATTCCCGGGTCATTTGTTTTCCCCTTCTTGAAAATGGGGGTTATATTTCCCTTTTTCCAGTCATTGGGAACTTCACCTGACTGCCATGATTTTTCAAATATGATGGACAGTGGCTTAGCAACTTAATTTGCCAGCTCCTTCAGGACCCGCGGATGGATTTCATCAGGTCCCATGGAGCTGTGCACGTTCAGGTTCCTAAGATGGTCTCGAACCAGATCCTTTCCTGCAGTGGGCCCAGGGTCTTCATTCTCACAGTCCCTGCATCTGTCTTCCAAGACTTGGGTGGTGTGGTCAGAGTGTTTGCCAGTGAAGTCTGAGACAAAGCAGTCATTAAGAACCTCAGTCTTCTCCAAATCCAGGGTAAGCCAGTTCTCCTGATAGCTTCTGGAGAGGGCCCACGATATCCCTAGTCTGTCTTTTATTCAGAATGTACCTGTTGAATCTCTTCCTATTATCTTTCACATCCCTAGCCAAGTTTAATTCTATCTGGTCCTGTGCTTTCCTAACGTGGTCCCTAGCTTCCCAGACAACATCCCTGTATTCTTCCCACACCGCCTATCCTTGCTTCCACCTTTTATATGCCTCTTTTCTCCCTCAAATTTTCCTCAGCAGCTCCTTATCCATCCAAGGAGGTCTCCTGGCCCTACTGCTACTGCCTCATTCTAGTCAGGAGGCAACACTTCTGAGCTTGTAGCAGGTGATCCTTGGGTGTCAATCAGCAGTCTTAGGCCCTCCTGCCCTCTAGAATTATATCCCATGGAACCTTACTAAACAGGTTCCCGAAGGAGCCAAAGTCTGCTCTCTTGAAGTGCAGGGCAGTGAGCTTGCTGCACGCTCTTCTCACTGTCCTGAGGATCTCGAATTCAACCATCTCATGATCACTGCAATCAAGGCTGCCCTGGAGTGTCACATTTCCAACCAGCCCTTCCCTGTTGGTGAGCATGAGGTCAAGCATGGCACCTCTCCTTGTCGGCTCCTCTATTACTTGTACAAGGAAGTTGTCTTCCACACAATCGAGGAACCTCCTGGATTGCTTGTGCTGGGCCGTACCATCCCTCCAACAGATATCAGGATGGTTGAAGTCCCCCATGAGAACAAAGGCCTGCGAGTGTGAGGCTCTTCCTATCTGTCTGTATCATCATAGGAATCTGCAGAAAGCCCAAAGTCTTACTAACAAAAACCGTGTACTATCTCAGCTTAGTATAGTGGTCCATGCATGATTTTCCCTAGTGTGATGCTATGGACATCTCTGCCAGTTACTGTTCATCTAGAGGCAACTGAAAATGTGCTCTATCGAGAGGAGTAGGTATCTCTCTGCTATTGCAAGCCATTTTATCAGGGACTTTCTTAAAAGTATATTTTCTCTTTGTGTGGCTCTCTAAACATCGTCTCTAGACTGTTAGTGCAATTTTGAGAAGGGAAAGAGCATTGATTCTGATCTCAGTGAAGTCAATGGGAATTTGGAGGTTTTGCTGAAATGCATATTGTTATGTTTAGCAAAAGAGATACTTTTATGGAAGGAAGAACATTGATAGTTGCTTAGTGACAAACTCTGGGCTTGAGAAGGCAAAGGTACAGTCAAGATAAATAAAGGTGTGTAGTTAATTAAAGTGTACTCAGCAGCCATCAGTCACAATCCTGCTTTCACAGGTGCTACTACTTGTATCAGGAATCAGATGTAAGAAACCAAATATAAGGAAAATGATGAACCAGAAACAGACATCATAAAAGCTGCTAACTGCTCTTCCTATATTTTAAATATGAAGGGCACATAACACACAAAGGTGAGCATTCCAGTTCTTTCTCCTAAGGGGAATTGTGCTACCCAAAAAAAAGCTAAAAGTGATATCTATTTCTGATAGATATCTGTAGAACATACTAATTTTTGTACTGCATTTTTTGAAATTATGTGGAAGATTTATAGCTTTAAAACCAAAATAGAAAATATTTACATTTTGTAGGGCCATAATTTGTTATGAAATAAACTTGCATATAGCAATAATATTGCTATGATTCACCACAGAGTTGTCTGAAGAATTTTAAATGTCTTGAAAAATCTGATTTTTAGAGGTATCATATTTCTTCTTATTGCCTGCATCATCTGATTAACTTTGAAATCTTTGTCATCATTTCTAAATTGATATAATTTTAAAGAGAGATTTTTGTGCTTTTAGGTTACATTTATAAAGCTTAAGAAATTACTAGGCTCATAATAAACCCAGACTTCAAAACTAGATTTATTGATCTAAAGACATTCACCATAAACTCAGTCAGACTGGGATTTTTGCTTGGGTCCAACTGCTGAATATTCATCAGCAGTTTTCTTATAAACTATACTGAGTAGCAGATGAGCAAAACTTCAGGGACTAAACTGATTTAACTTCAGCTGTGTTGTTGATGGTACCAGTAACAACATTTACTAAAAAAAATTAATGATTGATTATAAAACTGCTCTGCAAAACTCATCAGGCTAATATGTAATCAGTGCCTACTATTGTAAAACTTACTAATAATTGTACAATCATTGAATATTAGTCTTTATATATCTGTAAATATTTTGTCATAAATACTTCATGCTTCTTTTTTTTTTCTTTTTTTAAGCATGCAAGTCACAAAATTTTCTATGCATGTTCAGTGATGAGTTCAAACAATTGGATTTACAATGAGAAACTCTTCCTGGAGTTTGCAAATGAATTCCCTGAGATGTGAAGTCTTTTATATGTGGCGAACTAGGTCCCAACCTCTGGGTCAAATGTCACTGTGAATTACAATAATTGCAATTTATGGTAAAGACTAGAGTAAGGTTTGAAACCTGTCAGTACATATCATGAAGTAGAAATAAATTACAGCTTGTCATAAATGACAGATTTCTGTTAGGTACTTTCTTTCACTTTGACTGCATCAGACCTTTATCCACCCAGCAATTAACTTTATTCACATTAATATTCAGCAGTGTTGACAAGACTGACACAGTAAAACTCAGTTTGTATAAAAGTAAAGACAGTTTGATGTAGAGTTATTATATTGTCTCATAATTCATGTTGAGAAGTAGATCTTGATAAATGAAGAACAAAGCTATTGATTCTGGTGTTGACTTGCTGTGCCAAACAGGACTCTGATTTTCTGTTTCTCAAGGTACACAGTTTTTGTTTGGAAATAAACAGTAATTTTATCTAAGTGTTAGTAAAACTAGTATTAATACCCTGGTATCATCCTTTTTATTATTTCGATATGTTCACCGGCTCCCTAGAACTTTTTTGATATTTAGAATAACTGTGATTACATATAATGTTAAATAGGACCAATAATGTATTTAAAGCATAATAATATATTTCTATAATATATAATAATAATAATATATTATGTGTTTACATATAATATATATTTAATTTCTCTGGGACAGAAAAAATGTGTATTACTTCTACCCTTGCAAAGATTATAGCAACACAAAAGGGAAAAATAACTTTTCTACTAAAGTGGAAAGGAAATAACTACTGAAAACAAAAATGTCCTTGGCAGCTGGTGTATCCATCCCACATAATATTACCCAACAAGAAGTGAAGTTAATAATGAGAGAAAGCAGGTTTCCCAATGTTTAGAAGTGTTTCAGATGTCATGGAGAGATTTAACAGCTGCTCATTTCAGGTTTATAACATTTACTCAAATTACATTTACAAAATTGCTGGTGCATAGTTGAAGCCATTACATGGACACAAACTCTGAAAGTACAGCTACAAGCTTTCTTTTGGTACCATTTTACTTTCATAGTGTCTTTTATGGAAGAATCAGAAAGCCTGTAATTAATCAAGGCTGATCTCAGGCACAGAGTTTGAGTTAAATAAATACAATATTACATTGCCATAGACGACAGAGAGGCTTCTGTAAAGCTTACCCCTGAATGTGGCAATTTTGCAGCACCTTTCTCAACAGGGTGCGCTGGAGACAACTCGTGAATCCTCCACAATATATTTTACTGTGCAGTAAGCAAAAAGGGGGTAAATGTCATCACAGAAGGACTAAAACCTATCTTATTTTTGTTTCTTGTTGTCAAAAGGTTTCCTGTAGCAAGGGCAGCTGAATGCAAATTGGAGCTGCTTCTAAGCCGTTACAAAGTTTAGAAGAAGAATTCTTCTTGTAAAGGAAGAATTAATCTTGCTTTAAAACTGTGTTGGTTTTCCTTTCTATTTCTCATTATAGACTTATCAAACAAAGATCTGTACATTTTAAGAGACCTAAGGAAGGTTTGTCGTCACTTTGGAGTTAACTTGGCTGCTAAATCTAGGGGTTGCTGTGAGTGCTATTCCGGTCCAAACGTGGTCATAGAATCATAGAATTATAGAATGGTTAGGGTTGGAAAGGACCTTAAGATCATCTAGTTCCAACCACCCTGCCATGGCCCAGGACACCTCACACTAAACCATGCCACCCAAGGCTCTCTCCAACCTGGCCTTGAACACCACCAGCGATGGAGCATTCACTACTTCCTTGTGCAACCCATAACAGTGCATCACCACCCTAACAATAAAGAACTTGCTCCTTATATCCAATCTAAACTTTCCCTGTTTAAGTTTTAACCTGTTACCCCTCGTCCTATCACTATAGTCCCTTATGAAGAGTCCCTCCCCAGCATCCTTATAGGCCTCCTTCCTCTTACCCAATATAGGTCCTCTTACCCAAGTGCGGTGTTGCTTTTCAACTTAGAAGACCCACCTCTAAAGAAGAATTTAATATTGAGGAGACAGTGCTGATGGTGTCATTCTTACCTCCAGGACCCCACGATGAACATGAATTCTTTGCTTCAAGGGAATTTGTCCCTCTGTTTCCACATACCAGGCTGTCAGGCAAAAGAAATATATCATCACTTCTCATCAGTCTTGTGAATCTAAGGTGAAATTTCATTTTGGCTAAACCAGTTGATAAATTTATAAATAGTTTTATGATGAATTATATGAATGAATCAATTTATGCTTAATTATATTTTTCATATAAGCCCGTTACTACAAATGCTCACCAACCTGTTTTATAAATTTTGCCTGAGGCTGCAGTGATTTCATTTTGTGGAAAGAATTTTCTTGCTATTTTGTAATCTCTCATTTCTTTGGCTTTCTGTCACATTTTCTTCTTCTCGTTTCTCCTGCAGAGTTTATTAATAATTTTCACCAGTGCTGAAGGCCTTCAGAACCTATTACAACTTGTTTGGAGATGCAGGCTGTGAAAATGCGACTTACAATTAAACTGGCGAAGGGCAGACTTAGGCAGATGCAGTCTTTAGCTCTCCAGCAAGTTCATCACACAAGCAATCTGTGCAGTACATATTTGAATCAGATTCATGAGAGCCAGCAAGCTAACTGGAGCTTTATCTTGGCTACTTTGGAGAAATTATGAGCCACACTGGATCTAGAGATTTATCTCTATGACAGTCCTGGTCTGCTGTGAGGTGATTAGCTTTGATCACTCCTGTTTTGTAGAGAATAAGGCACAGATCCCGTTTCTGGTTAGGAAACGAAATTGTTTATTACCCGAAGGTCCAGGGCTGATATAGGCTATACGAAGTACCTGCGTGTATGAGTGGCTAATACAATTGGTTAGCTATCACCACCCATGTGGGTATTTTTGCTTCTTATTGGTTGATATCTTGCTCACTTGTTGCCTTGATTGGATGTCTGCTTCTCACTTCTTTCTTCCTTCCTTCTTATCTTGCCTACCTTTCTCTGCAATACTCCCAAAACTTTCCCAGCAACATTCTTCTGCTATCTCAAAGCTTTCCCAGCAGCTAGTCTCACTCGGAAATCCATCACATCATGGTTCTTTACATCCACACTGTTTTAAATGAGGAAAGACGAACTGCAGTGTGCTATTATTAACAAGGATGCATTCAGCGGTAGGCAACTTCTTGCATCTCTATTCTGCCTGGTTCGAGTACAGATCTCTGGAACGTGGACCGATTTTGAGGTTCCTGGGCACTCAGATGAAGCTCTATCAGTCATTCTCTTTTTCTCTTTTGTGCATTAATATAGATATATGTTCATATCTGGCTGTCCATGGCACTCTGAAAATTTCTGATCACTACCCTTGACCTTCTGACTTTCTCTTCTTGATCCAACATTTGTCTGTCTTTCTCAGATTAACAGGAAGAGAGAAATATTAGGCACTGGACAAATATCCAACTACAAAAATGCACATAGGAGATGGGTTGACTAAACTACTTTCAAATTCTTTATAATGCATTGGCTATTCAAGCAATCCTTTTGAACTTCACACAGTCTATCCTGGAAATAGTTTTATAATTTTCACGTCTACTGTCAGGGAAAATAGCTCTGAAGGAAGAGCACTGTCATTTGAATTTTTGTTTATTAGCAAAGTTATCATGATTACATTTCTGTGAGTATGATCCGCATACTTTCTAATTGTTATCCAGCTGTTCTGCCAACTGTGTTGCCCATATTATTATGATCAGGAAAGTATTGTTGGTATTCTGTAATAGTGTAAACATTAGAGCATACAGTATGGTTCTTCAAGGGTGTCATCAGGAATAATTCAGCTTTTCCTAACTTCAGTAACATTAAACTTTCATTTACATATTTGTATCTCTGTCGATTCCAAAACACTTAGACTCACTTTTTCTCAGGTTTTCAGCACTGATATGACACCTTCTTGTCTTTCAAGATTTGAATGATTTGCCATAGCTTTCTACATGGCAAGCCTCTGAGAAAACTTTTATGAGCGTTGTCTGCCTTGCTGCTTTCTTTTCCACATTGAGATGAATTGCTGAAGACAGCCTTATTTGTGAGTTTTTTGCCTGGTAGTTGACATTATGCAACTCTGTTCACCTCGAGAATAGTAGAGTTCTTATTGTTGTAATTCCCTACTGTCAATGGCTGGGTATGGCTATTGTAAAATATCATTATTGAGATCCTCTCATCCATTCCTCATGCTCCTCTTTTATCATCAGGATATTGTTGGCTAGAATTTGGTTTTTAGTGGCAAACTGATTAAGCTGTAACTTAGTTAAATTTCATAAACCACAAACTGGCTGCAAGCCTGGAAACACTGAAACTTTTGCCTAATTGGAATCCATTGCTTCTCTATTTATATGGGATTACAATGTTATTGGCTCAATTTAGTTTGTGGGAAATAAATTGTTGATGGTTTGGCTGAACAGTTGTAACAATGAAAAACTGAAAAAAAAAGATGTGAAGATAACAGGCACAGCCTGTTTAGCATTGCTAAAGCCATTGACATTATCATGGAGAAATGGCTTCAAGCCAAGAGAAGCTCATTTGGACAAGATGGAAGAGAAGAATTTGGAATGTTACTGAATGCTGCAGAATCAAAAGATATGTTTATACTGTCACATTGGCCCACTCCCTGTTTAATGCCAGGTCTTAATCCATTATTGTTCATGCTGCATAGATGTTAATATGCATGCAAGCTCCTTTCTGGGATAAGCGAAATCTTTCTCTCAAGGGGAAATCCTGCCCGTGTGACCTCTGTAGCCATAAAGGATAGAGTATGCTGGTTTCTTAAGCCCACAGTATGCACTAAGAACATAAAACATGTTTTCTACCCTTACAGGAACTCTTCTTACAACTTTGGAGAGATCTTACGATCCTTCTAAGACTATTAAATCCATATGACCATTTGCTGTATAATGTTGTAAGAATAAAACCCCAGCAACCCAGCAAGGAAGAACTTTCAGCAGCTTACCAAAGGACACAGGTTGGATTCTTCTTCCCTCCTCATCTCATCAGTACTTGTGAGAACTCTCTTTTCCTTCAGCCCACAGAGCTCTGTAGAAAAATGAGCACTGATCTCAAGTCTCTGCCTTCGAACTTAAGTCTGGGTACTCTTGCCAGTAGCTGCTATGTCATCTTGGACTTCATTCATAATTCTTCTCAAAGGCTGCAAAGTAATAGATGTACCTGGGCTTAAGCAGCCACTTAGACATTTGTAAAGTTTACTTAGGTTTGTGTAGGGGGAATGTGTTACATGGCAGACATGTTGTGTCTGAACAGCAGGGAGGGCAGTACCTGGTGTTAACAGGCATATGAAGTGTCATCAAACAATACCAAGAATTGGCGCACATTTTGGTTTAATTCCACTTACTGATAGTGGAGAGACTTGATCTCCAGCGCTTTTAAGACTAACTTTGTTACGGGTTCAGCAGCAGCAGTCATTTTTTCCTCCTTCTTGGTAGCTGGTGCAGCGCTGTGCTTTTGATTTTTGGGCCTTGGAACAGCGCTGATAACACCAGTGTTTTCAGTTACTGCCTGGTAATATTTTGGTCTGGCCAAGGACTTTCTGAGCCTCATGCTGTGCCAGGGAGGAGGGGAGCTGGGAGGAAGCAGAGACAGGACACCTGACCCAAACTGACCAAAGACGTTATTCCGTACCACAGCACATCATGTCCAAGATGTGAAGACAGAGAGCAGAGACCGGGAAGAGTGTGGTGATGGACTGGGGGTGCACGGCATGGTCAGGTTTTTGGGATTGGGGGGTTCGCTGCTGGGGGTTGCACTGGCTGGGTCGGGCTTGGTGAGCAGTTGTATTCTCTTTCCTTGTATTTCTCTTGTATTATTACTGGTGGTAGCAGTAGTGATTTGCGTTATACCTTAGTTACTAAACTGTTCTTATCTCAGCCTGCGCGAATTGCGTTTTGTTTTTTTTTTTTTGATTCTTCTCTCCATCCCCCCAGGACTGGGGGAAGAAAGAGAGAGGACTGAGTGAGTGAGAAAACTGGGGGGGGTGGGGGTGGGTGAGAGGCTGAAACCAAGACAAGCAGTTAAAAAATGAGAGCAGCCAGGGTTGAAATGGAAATGTGTCAGAACATAAATAATCTAATTTTCTATAGAAAACTGAGAAATGGGAATTTTCTACATTAATTTAACTAGGAAGATATTTAGTTAGATGAAAACAATAAGACACAAAATGTTGAAAAGCTGGTAACAATAGAGTAACAATTGAAAAGAGTGAAAAGAATAAAAGTTCAAATCCTTAACTGACTTATGAAACATCTACAAGCACTCAGAAAAAGCTATCATGACAGACATTGCAGTGAAAATCTTTTCTTGTATAATGTTCTTGTTTAATGTATAAATGGTCAAAAAAAAAGAAAACTGCTGGAAAGGTTTGAAAGGTAAGTTCAGACTTAGTCTTATGGACAGACATGTAATTTTCTGTTTCCCAAACTTCACCTCAACCTCTACCTTTAAGATGATACTGCAGAAGATTTTACCTATCACTCGAAAGACCGTCAAAATCATTGTATATGTAGACTTAACAATAATTTTTTTAATGCTTTGATTCCCACTCATGAATCCCACATCTGCATTTGTGTGGGTGGATTTTTTAACAGAGCTGGCTTTGTGTGGCTAAAAATCTTATCTCAGTTTAGCTGTTGTTTCATGATTTCATGTTGATTTTAAAATCTGAAGCTTTTAGCTCCTCTGAATACATAGGGCATACGTTTAGAACAATATTTTAAGTGATGCTGAATGAGGACACCAAGTGTAGTAAGAACTGGAATTTATGGTGTGCATGTAGAATCATAGAATCATAGAATAGTTAGGGTTGGAAAGGACCTTAAGATCGTCTAGTTCCAACCGCCCTGCCATCAGCAGGCACACCTCACACTAAACCATGCCACCCAAGGCTCTGTCCAACCAGGCCTTAAACACCGCCAGCGATGGAGCATTCACAACTTCCCTGGGCAACCCATAAAGAATGATTAAGTTCTCAACTGTAGAAGACAGGGGGAAGAAGATGAACCTCCAGTAAGGTTCCCTTGCTATCCTGAAGTTGCAGATGTGATGTTACTGTACCTATAGTGAATAACTTTATTCAGTTTGCTATCCAGTAAATGCAGCGTACTTTACTTTACCGGCATTGTGCATTGTATTTTGACACAAATGCTAAGAGAACTCTAAATATCTGAATTTCCTATATTGGCACTATTAGTACTGGGTATTTTAAAGCTGTGACACTTTCTATCAGAACAAAATCTTGCAGAATTGAAAATGGAATGCTACAGAGTCTCAGATTTTGTCTTTTATGTTTCCTGCTCACTTTCTAAAACTACTGAAGTATGACAAATTAGATGCTTGCAAATAAATTAAGCATTTTTAAGCATTTACTTGAGTAATTGGAGAGATTTTCCTATTACTGCAAAGAGAAGATTCTTTTTCTTGTTTTCTTGTTTTAGATTAATCATGCATAAAAGGTCAAAATGGATCTGTGTGAATTATGATCATGTGACTATCATTAGTATTTAATTTTATAGATTCCAGAAGATTGGAATAAGCTTATAAAGATGGTGTCATTCTTACTTGGTAATGTAGACTTCATTTAAGGTTTATTTTACATATAAGATGAAATATAAAAGCACGTATAGAAAGTATTGGCAAGCAACCCTGGAGTAGAGCATATGTACTATAGAGGCTGGTAAATAGTCCTCTGTATGTAATCTCTTACATTTCTATTTAATTGTAGAATGGCTTCAGACCATCACAATTTTTTTCCAGACTAATTCCTACCTGATCCTAATGTATAAATCAAGGGATTTAATATACTATGAAAGATATCCTCTTGCAAAGCTTGAAATGTTTAAAGCTTTATGTTGCTTTATAGCTAAAGCTAGATGTTACTTTAAAGCAACAGCTTTAAATGCTGTTTATCAGTTTAATTACTGTTCTCTCATATGATATAATTTCTTTTTACCCTACCATGGAACTCAATGACAGAAGCAGAATCCTGATTACAGATTTTTGATTTTTGCTGGCTTTTCAAAAAGCTAGGACTTCTTTTATTTTAAATACAATTTTACTGGACTAAAAATCTAATAATCCAAAAATCTAGATAAAATCTGACTCAAGAAACATCAATGTTTGTCATGGATTCAGCAATAGCAGTCGTTTTTTCTCCTCCTTGGTAGCTGGTGCAGCGCTGTGCTTTTGATTTTGGGCCTGGGAGCAGCACTGATAACACCAGTGTTTTCAGTTACTGCTTGGTAGTGTTTTGTCTGGCCAAGGACTTTCTGAGCCTCATGCTATGCCAGGGAGGAGGGGAGCTGGGAGGAAGCAGAGACAGGACACCTGACCCAAACTGACCTAAGAGGTTATTCCATACCACAGCACATCATGTCCAGGATGTGAAGACAGAGAGCCGAGACCCGGAAGGGTGTGGTGGTGCAGTGGGGGGGTTCGCTGCTGGGGGGTGCACTGGCTGGGTCGGGCTTGGTGAGCAGTTGTATTCTCTTTCCTTGTATTTCTCTTGTATTATTACTGGTGGTAGCAGCAGTGATTTGTGTTATACCTTAGTTACTAAACTGCTCTTATCTCAACCTGTGCGAGTTGCATTTTTTTTTCGATTCTCCTCCCCATCCCCCCAGGACTGGGGGAAGAAAAAGAGGAGAGTGAGTGAGTGAGTGAGATAACTGCGTGGGTAGGGGGCTTAAACCACGACAATGTTTAAATAACTTAACGAAAGCAATACTTAATATATATTTTTATATCTTCATAAATATATAGTTCTTTATTATCTGCAGCATTGTTTTAATAGGACAATCAGCTACAACTCAGCCCCATCAGAAGGCAAGGTTATGTTCTAGAAAATTAACTACATATGTAATCATTTCACCAAGTCACAAAACAAGTGTAATTTGAATCTAAAACCTGCAAAGAGCAAAAGATCAATTTATTAGAGATTCGCTGACCGAAAAAGGCAGATAAAAAGCTTTTGTCTGATACAGATGTACCTCCCAAGGACTATCAGTGAGCAAAAGTCAACATGCTTATCACAAGGAAGAGGTGTTTGCATTATTAGACTTATAAAACATGACCATGGTCACCAGAAGCTTTGAAGGTACACATCAACAATTATCACAGAATTGCAGAATGGTTTGGTTTGGAAGGGACCCTAAAATCATCTAGTTTCAACCCCCTTCGATGGGCAGGGACACCTTCCACTAGAATTATTGCACTAATTGCTCTTTTTGTGTCTCAGCCTAAAAGCAAAGAGTCACTGAAGCAAAAATTGAACACACAGAATTGCTACCTCAGTGACAGTTCAGTTTCAGCGTATTATTCATTATTTGTTTTGTTGTGCATATGTAGCTTTAAGTTGAATGCTCTTATGTGTATCCCAAAATGCATGCTGTGAAAAATTTGTGAAATCATTATGCACAGTATTCTGCAACTCCAGTCATGAAAGCTTCTTAAAGTTCTGCCAGCCTTTTTCTTAGCTTTTGTTTCCAAACTAAGTAAGAAATGCCAAAGCCACTCATTTTGGGGTTGGAATGTTTCTATTTATATTTGAAATCCAGGTGTTAGCGAGCACATCTGTAGGAGGAAAATGCCTCCACCTGAACAAGTGCACCTTTTGACACATCTGAGAAAACATGATTTCTTTTAAACCTTGTCTTGAAATGAGTGGTTTAGGATTGCTCAAAGAATCACCATCCAAGGTATCAGCAGGAGCAGTTTTAATATGAGTTATAAAGGCATGTCTTAACAGAATTTGATGGCAAGGTTCACTCTATTATTATATGGATGAAGCATACAAAGGAAATTTGAGGTAAAATCGAGCTAAAGATGATTGATACAGAGACTGAAGACACAAAGGGTAAGGAAGACCCTCACAATGGATTGATGAGGCTCAGAAACACCCCCTCACTTTCTTCAGACAGAACCTAGGTGTTGCTGAATCCAATCTTAGTCTCATACTTGGACAATGGTTTATGTCTAATGGAAGAAATACAGGCAATAAGGAAATCCTCCCATTGAGTCATGAAGCTCAGAATAAAACCTCTTGATTTCTAAATTCCTGACAGAGCCTAGGTGTGGATGGATCTAGTCTTAGGTTAGACTTGGTCAACGGTATATATCTAAAGGGAGACAGGTGTCATTTAGCAGCAGTTTGCAGTTTTAAGGTGGATCTTACAAAGTGAGTCGATAGAATCTACTACAATTGCTATACACACACACATACATTCATACATAAAGACATGGAAAGGTATACCTGTTAAAAATTCCCCTTGAGCCAGTGCAATATTCATGTCTAATGTCTCAGCATTTCTCAGTGGGTGAGGGTTGAGTCTTGAGGAGAAGGGGACTTTGGTCCAGGTTCCATTTTGTGACAGTCCGATTATGGCAGACTTGAGAGTTTGTGAACTCCGAGGGGCATCCCACTCAGAGAGAGATGCTGGTTGCTGCCCACTTCAGTCCAGGAGAGTTCAAAGGGTCTCAATTAGTACCACATTTTAATGGTTCACAGTATGATTGACTTTAGTCATTAGTAATTTCCATCCTGGTCACAATCCAAGTCAATAGTTACTGGAAACAAAACTCCAGCAACAGTGGTACAGTTCAACTCAGGCTATGATCAAGGGAAGGAGTATTCTAAGACTGTAAGGGAATGACGGATTATCCGCTCTCTCTATTCCCACCTTATCTAGGTGCAATCAGTGCCTCCCTCCTTAGCCATGTAAGAATTCTTTGGGCAGTCAAGAGATGCTTCACCACCCAACTCATTATACAACGGCCAAGGCCTGATGGGAATTCCTGAGATTGTAGAGCAGCCCACAGGATGAGGGGAGGGAGGATGCACCACCACAAGCTTTAACTCATTAATTCCTATAGTTCTCTTCTGAAAAGCTCTCACCTGCAGGATCTTGGCAGAATTATTGCCTTAACGAAAAAATAGTGATCTAAGAAAGTTCAAAGAGGACATACCATTGATAGTAGAAACTTCCTTGATTATGACTATTTCTCAGAATGAACCAAGAAAGATAGCAATCAGATGTCAAACTGAAGTCATACCATGTATTTACCCTTTCTTCTAAGGTTAAAAAAATTATCTTTCACAATATAATGTATTATAAACTTTATCATATGTACTCAACATACCAAAGTAGTAATAGTGCCCTGGTAGCAGACAAATCCGGTTTGCTATCTTATAGCTAGAGAAATATGGTCTTTCACTAGCAGCACATCATGCTGTCCCTTAGCTTGTATTATTTTCTTTAAAATTATGCTCGACTTTAGGAGAGGATCTGGTTCGAGACCATCTTAGGAACCCGAATGTGCACAACTCCATGAGACCTGTTGAAATCCATCTGCGGGTCCTGAAGGAGCTGGCAAATTAAGTTGCTAAGCCACTGTCCATCATATTTGAAAAATCATGGCAGTCAGGTGAAGTTCCCAATGACTGGAAAAAGGGAAATATAACCCCAGTTTTCAAGAAGGGAAAAATAGATGAGCCGAAGAACTACAGACCAGTCAGTCTCACCTCTGTGCCTGGCAAAATCTTGGAGCAGATTCTCCTGGAAGGCATGCTGAGGCACATGAAAAACAACAAGGTGCTTGGTGACAGCCAGCATGGCTTCACTAAGGGGAAATCCTGCCTGACCAATTTGGTGGCCTTCTATGATGGAGCTACAGAACTGATGGACAGGGATGGAGCAGTTCATATCATCTACCTGGACTTGTGCAAAGCGTTTGACACTGTCCCCCAAGACATCCTTGTCTCTAAGGTGGAGAGACATCAATTTGATAGGTGAACCACTCAGTGGATAAAGAACTGGCTGGATGGCCGCATGCAAAGAATAGTGCTCAATGGCTCAACGGGTCAGCTGGAGACCAGTAACAAGTGATGTCCCTCAGGCATCAGTGCTGGGACTTGGTCTTGTTCAACATCTTTGTCGGTGACATGGACAGTGGGATTGAGTGCACCCTCAGCAAGTTTGTCAATGACACCAAGCTGTGGGGTTTGGTTGATACGTTGGAGGGAAGGAATGTCGTTCAGAGGGACCTGGACATGCTTGTGAGGTGGGCTGATGCCAACCTGATGAAGTTTAACCATGCCAAGTACAAGGTCCTACACCTGGGTCGGAGCAATCCCAGGCGCAGCTACAGGTTGGGCAGAGAAGACATTCAGAGCAGCCCTGCGGAGAACAACTTGGGGGTCTTGGTCGATGAGAAAATGAACATGAGCCGGCAGTGTGCACTCGCAGCCCAGAAAGCCAACCGTATCCTGGGCTGCTTCAAAAGGAGCATGACCAGCAGGTCAAAGGAGGTGATTCTGCCCCTCTCCTCTGCCCTTGTGAGACCTCACTTGGAGTATTGTGTGCAGTTCTGGTGTCCTCAACATAAAAAGGACATGGAACTGTTGGAACAAGTCCAGAGGAGGGCCATGAGAATGATCAGGGGCCTGGAGCACCTCCCATATGAAGATAGATAGGCTGAGAAAGTTGGGGCTGTTGAGCCTGGAGAAGAGGAGGCTGCGTGGAGACCTCATAGGAGCCTTCCAGTATGTGAAGGGGACCTATGAGGATGCTGGGGAGTGACTCTTCATTAGGGACTATAGTGATAGGACAAGGGGTAACAGGTTCAAACTTCAACAGGGGAAGTTTAGATTTGATATAAGGAGCAAGTTCTTTATTGTCAGGGTGGTGAGACACTGTTATGGGTTGCCCAGGGAAGTTGTGAATGCTCCATCCCTGGAGGTGTTCAAGGCCATGTTGGAGAGAGCCTTGGGTGGCATGGTTTAGTGGGAGGTTTCCCTGCTGATGGCAAGGCGATTGGAACTAGATGATCTTAAGGTCCTTTCCAACCGTAACTACTCTATGATTCTATGACTTGGAATCCTACAACTTTTTCTTCTTCTTTTTTTTTTAAAAAAAAAAAAAATGGTTTAAATCGATTAAGCCTGTGGAAAAAAAAAAAAAAGTGTATTTACGTAACTCTGTTTTCAGTGAAACGTGGTAGAAACACCAAGAGTTTATGGGAACTCACCCGCTAGAGACTTCCTCACCCTCCCAAAAAGTACATTTTTTAAAAAGCAGGGACTCTTGCCTACTTTTATTTGATGAATGAATGCCTGATTTTGAAATGTAGGTAATGATACATATGTGTATAGAATCTTTTTAATTGTCCCATTCCAGCACCAACAATCCTTTTTGAAGAAAGTCTGAAAAATAAAATTCCTATCATATCGAAATTATACTTAAGATCCAAAGTCTGAAGAAAATATTTTCTTGCTTCTCAGTTCCTCTTGTTTCCTTGCAGACAATTCTTTACAATGAATACCTAATTTAAAAAAAAATATAGTGTTTTGAGCATGAAAAAGTATTAAGTTAATTTGATTTTCGTTTCATATTCAGCAACTATATCAAACTTTTAAATGTTTCATTCTTTAAAATACTGTGTTTGATGTTTGCAATTAAATTCTCTGATCAACTGCAGCTATGGATTACATAAATCTTTTATTTACAAATTTTTTCTTATGATTGACTTTAAAATATCCCAAATAATACAGACATACTGTTGATCTATATCTATGTAGTTAAATAGGGATAAATACTGCACTCAGTAATAGCCTTGCATTTTATTATCTCTAATGGTTTGATAACATCAAAGATATTACATAGATCACTTAGATGTTCATAAAGAAGTCACACTTTGAAGAGGCATAAACATTAGCTGACTTTTTTATGACAGTAAGTTTTTTTTTTAAATGTATTTACAGTTCAATGGTGAATTGGAAAGCAGTCCTACAATTATTTGAAAGTCTATTACCCTTTAATACTCTATAGAATACCTTTAAAAGTGACCTTGTAATATGAATGAAACCTGTATATGAAATGTGAATCTAAAAAATATGATAAATAATCCTTAAATGTTATATAGTTCAATGCAATTTATATTCTTTCCTGAGTAAACTATGTTTAAAGTTTTGCTTACTGTATGTATATCAGAGCAGTAGCAATTCAGGACATAGCTTATCAGCATCAACTTAAAACCTTTTTCCTTTTAATAATTGTACCTTTGGAAAAACATGAGCATATAATAGTTGTATAGGATGCACAGGTGATAGTGTTTACCTTTTCAGTTAAATGCCACATTTCTAAATTTGCCAAACAGTAACATTATTTAAGGTTTAAAAAAAAAAACAATATTTAGAGAAGATGGTTTCATTCACCTCTTAAACACAATTTTCCAAGGAACACTAACTGCTCACATTTTTGCTATACGTGCTTGCCATTCTGTTGTGACAAGTCAGTGTGGTAAAAGACGTGACTCTCCCCATCCATATATAAATGCACTGAAATCCAGACAGTGGCCAAATCTGTGAAAAATCTTAGTTCATAGAAATTTTGCAGAGAAAAGTTCTTAAAGTTTGCGTGTACGAGGAGAACTTTTGTATTCACTTTCTAAATGCATGGTTTCATGGCACTCCTGAAGATAAATTTAAAGTCCTGACAGGAAAAGAAAAATCGACAAAACAAACCCAGAAAGGATCTAGGGGGTTTGCTGGTAAACAGGAAGCTGCCTTTGTGCAGCTTTCCTACAAAATTACTCTTCTCCCTTGTTTACCTTTAAGTACATAATCAATTCATCTGGATACACTAGGTCAAACATGAGAGACTAGTCACGATCTGTAGCCAGAATTTTCAGTAGTGTTTGAGACTGAGATGGTTGTTTCCAGCAGCTAAAAGTGAGATTTCTGGGTTTTGACAGCTTTTTTCATTATACAGTCACAAAGGAACCCAAGTTTCCAAATAGGAATGGGAAATAATTGTGCAGAAAAAGACAAATGCACTGTTCCTCATTTTAGAAGACACAAAAGTAGGAAAAAAAGCATGATGAGAAAGAGCTGTAGACAAGAAAATGAAAACAGTGCAACATCAAAAAAAATATTAAAAAGCAGGAGAAGTCTCTATGATCCTGTAGATTGCTGTTTCACTAGCCAAAGTATTCAACAGCTGCATTAAATAGTTGCTAAATTTCCCAAAAACTCTTTCCAACTAGAAATGGGCAAGTACTGTAATTTGGAGCAGATTTGTAACAGCATATTTGGCCACTGATAGTGCCTCCATATCTAAGTGAACCTCTGGATGTTATTATTTTCCACTTATTTTGCTGAACAGTTGCTGCTGAAACATTTTTAATGGCATTTTATCAACTTCAGAATTCGCCTCCAGCATGAAATACGATGAAACATGAAAGAAGCAGTGAAAAAAGGGTAGCTAGAAAGTGTAAAGAACAAAACTAGACTATGGTGAATTTCTTTTACTGTTTAGAATTCTATGCTACTTATTTTGCTTAGTCTATAACTTGCAATGTCTGATACAGCTAGTTGACTTTTAGTAGTCCAGCCAGCAAGCTGACAAAAAAAACAGTAAGTGTCAGAGCTTTATGAATAAGTACTTGTTCTTGGGTTGCAATAAATTTAAAAAAAAAAAAAAAAAAACCAGAAAATATACATAACCTGAGAAGCAGAAATATATTCCTCTCAGAAGCTATGTTCTTCTCTAATGGAAAGGTTTATTCATATGTTTTTTAAATTATGAATTATCATTGCCACCATAATTTATTGTTATTTCCCACCTGCATTTTTTTTTTGGTTACTCTTAGAGGTCTGCTTTGAAGTGTATAGAGCTAAGCCAGAGGAAAGCCTTTGCTACAGTTTTACCAGGTCTGAGTAGTTTCACACTTTCAGTTATTTAACCTTCCAGAACAGCAGTATCACTGCCAGTGGTAAAAATAATAGTGCAGTTAAAATTCTAGAAACTCAAGATCAGTCTCAGTTCTGCTTAAGTTCTGTGAATCTGCAACACTGAGCTGGACATCTCATAAGAACATTTAATACTTCTGCATAGCAAATATCACTTCAGTATCTTTGTCTGACATTTCTATTTGCTATAAGCAGTCCACACAGATATATAGCCAAGGAAAGGAAGAGAATTAAACTTTATTAAAGGTATCCATTTGTTCATTTAGGGGTCTATAAATACCAGCAATGTATTCATGTGAATTTTGATCACATTTCACAAATATTTTACCTCCCTATTTTGCTCTCCCCTCTTTAGCCCATAGTTTGATTTCTAGCTCTGCAGAGCACATATTTCTGTGATTTACCACAACAGAAAATGGTCTTTACTCTGCAGCAGTGCAAGAATTATACTTTGCTTTTTTTAAATCTTTTTCTGCAACAACAGAAACTAAATAAAATACGTCAAATGGTAACATAGGTTCTGATAGCCTAGGATGCATGCTAAGAAGCAGAACACACAAATCTTCAGTGCTGTATTTCTGTAAGATTTGCATGAGTTCTGAGGTTATTATAAATCAGTCTTACGGCTTATAAGAAAGTAAAGCATGGTATCCTCAATATACTGGTCAATATACTGGCACAACTTCACAGAGAGCATAAGCTTTTCAGTAAATACACTGACTTTTCCAAACTGTAAATCATCTGTGAGCCACTACTGTTCTACTAATTACAGTAAGAAGCTGTGCTCATTAGCTGTTCTCATCTGGTTCACTGCACGAGCTAAATAGTCCATAAATGAGCCAGCAATTATTGCTGTATTACTGCTACCAGATCTGTTCATATGAAAATATCTTCACCAAATGTTGTGCTTCTTGGTATTATCATGATAGGAATTTCACAATTGCATGTTGGAGCAGTTAATTGGGAGATCTTGGAAAATGGAATAGCTTCTAAATCTTCTATAAATGGCTGGCTATCATAAGTATCTTTGGCCCTTTTATAACAACCTCTTAAACCAGGCACCCTACATGAATACATGCACATAGTGCTTAATGAACCATGAAAGAAAATGCACACTTTGCTATTTATTCTCAGTTCTACTTCTAATAGTAAACTTTAGTTGGGTATTAGATGTAAACATTTAATTATGAAGGGGAAGCATTATGGATTTGGTAGCATTCATAGGCAGTGTGCTAAATTAGTCATATAAATCTTGTTAGTAGTATATATACTGCATATGAACTTGCTGTTATATTGCCAGTGGCAACTTCTACAGCAAGAGTTTTAAGGCGATAACCTGTATGCCAAATAAGGCTTAGATGTGCCATCCAAATGTCCTGCAGATGAGTTTTCAGACAGGGAAGTGTGCTTTAGACTCAGAGGGATAGGGAGGGGATATGAGCTTCTCTTTTCTTACCTCCAGACTCACACATATACCAAGCTGTAAACTCCTGTCCCTTCTTGGTTTGGGTACATCTTCCTTTGTTTTCTGACTTGCTTTTATTAAAAAAATCTGCAGTTCTTTGCTGTAGAATTTATATGAGTCTGCTTATGTTGGTCAAAAAGACATCATTTGCTGTCCCCATTTTTTATCAATGAAGCTTAGAGTTTCTTCTTTTTACTGCTTGTGCAATTCAGAATTTTGCCATAATACATAATTAGAACCACTTTTCACATGGGTGCTTTCTGATGTTGCCAAGAAAGCAAGCATTCAAAAAGAAAATAAATATTGATCTTAAAATCATGGATTGTCCCTCAGAAGGCCGAAAAGGCATGCACTGAAGAAGCAATTCCTAAACTACAGCATATTTAATGAACTTTGTAAACTTCATCATTTAAATAACATGATAGTAGCAGATAAAATATCTGTCCTTTAACATGGAAGAATTGCTCTATACAACTTCAAACAACACAAGCACCATTAATTCATCTCAAGTGGCACACTCAATGCCTCTTACTTGTTAGTTCTGGGATTAATCCTGCTGGGCCAAGCAGGATTCCTAGTTTAGGAAGCTGGCACCATTAACACAATAAAGCAGAAACTACCATGAATAACTAGATAATCACAGTTACACATTTTCAAAACTAGCTCCAGGATTGTGGTGTGCTTCCCTGAGGTGCCTTTATACAGCATGATCAGTGAAATCTTTACATACCTGAAGTAGGAACTGCCTAGCAGTGGCTGCTTTCCTCCTGTGGCTGCTTCTCAGTAGATGTTAGGCATCAGGAACACTTCAGATGCATCATGAGGCAGCATTATGGTCAGTGAAGAGAAAATGGGAGAAGAGCATCAGGAGGTGGTTGGTTGTTAAAGAAAGGAGGAAGAAATATATATATTATATATATTATGCATATTGCTATAATATATTATATTACATTGCATTACATTACATTACATTACAGTATAGTATAGTATATATTATAAATTATATATATTTTGAAATATAGTGATGGAAATACTGAGACTACTGAGGTTTCCAGGATTCCCAGTTTATTAGAATATTTATTCCTTTTTTTTCATTTTGGCAGCAAATAGCCAAGCAAGCAAAAGAAATATCATTTAATTATGGTTGTGGTAATTGCAGTGATAGTCAGTGTCATTTGAATTGAGGATTAACCAAGTAAAAAAAAAATACCCAGCATTAGACATAGTTCATATTTTTCTAATACGATTATCTTGTGCTTGCAGTAGAATTATATGCTGTAAACATTCTGAAACCACAGAGTCCCGTTACAAATAGGAGACTAGGGGGAAACAGTTCCCATAGATAATATTTAAGCGTATTGTACATCTAATATTATGTATTTCAGATGTAAAACTTTGCTTTCAGTGAAACAGAGGTTTATGACAATAAACTTGAAAATATTCCGAAACAGCTTTGGTTAGGACTTCTTCATATCAGGTGATTATGCTGGACTTGTTAGACATTATTGCAGCCAGTTGACCATGGCTGGATGCCAGGTGCCCACCCAAGTTTCTCTATCACTTCCCTTCCTCAGCTGGACAGAGGACAGACAGAAAAATGAAAGCCTCATGTGTCTAGATAAGGACAGAGAAATCACTCAGCAATTACTGTCATGGGCAAAGCAGACTTGACTTGGGAAAATTAATTAATTACCAATCACAATCTGATCAGGATAATGAGAAATAAAACCAATTCTTAAAACACCTTCCCCTGACCTGTCCCTTCTTCCTGGCTCAACTTCATTCCCGATTTCTCTACCTCCTCCCCACCGGCAGCACAGGGGGACAGGGAATGGAGGCTGTGGTCAGTCTATCACACGTTGTCTCTGCACTCCTTCCTCCTCAGGGGAGGACTGCTCACACTCCTCCCCTGCTCCAGCATGGGTCCCTCCCACAGGAGACAGTCCTCCATGAATTTCTCCAACATGGGTCCTTCCCACGGGTTGAGGTTCTTCATGAACTGCTCCAGCATGGGTCCCTTCCATAGATGCAGTCTTTCAGGAAGAGACTGCTCCAGCGTGGGTCCCTTCCATGGGTTCAGTTCTTCAGGAACAGATTGCTCCAGTGTGGGACTCCACAGGGTCGCAAGTCCTGCATCGAATCTGCTGCAGTGTGGCCTCTGATCTCCACAGGACCACAGGTCTTGCCAGGAGACTGCTCCAGGATGGGCTTACCGTGTGGTCACAGCCTCTTTCATTAATCAACCTGCTCCAGCGTGGGGTCCTCCCTAGGCTGAAGGTGGGTATCTGCTCCATCATGGACCTCCATGGGCTGCAAGGGGCACAGCTGCCTCGGCATGGGCTGCACCACAGGCTGCAGAGAAATCTCTGCTCCTGCTCCTGCAGCAGCTCCTCCTCTCCTTCTGCACCGACCTTGATGTCTGAAAAGTTTTTTTGCTCACATATTCTCATTCCTCTCTCCTGGCTGTAGTTGCTGTTGTGTAGCTTTTTCGCCCTCTTAAATGTGTTATCCTGGAGGTGCTACCACCATCAGGCTTGGCCTTGACCTTGACCAGCGGCAGGTCCGTCTTGGAGCCTGTTGGCATTGGCTCTGTCAGACACAGGGGAAGCTTTCCAGTAGCTTCTCACAGAAGCCACCATGGTAGCCCTCCCTCACTATTAAAACCTTGCCAAGACAGAAGTAAGGTATCACAAACTACTAGCATCTTAAAAAATGTAGACTGATTTTAAGAGGGAGCCATTGGCGTGAAGGGGTGTAACAATAGCTTTGAAATAATTTATTTTCATCAGATGAAAAAAACCAGATGTAATGTAGTATTCATATTGGCATCTTTTTAAAAAAGTTAATCAGATAAGCAACTGTGGTGAATGCATTATGTAAATGTTCTTTGAGAACTTAAGATCTACATTTTATACAGTGAGGAGTTTTGACCTGTTTTTTAAAAGTACATAACTCAAGCTGCTGTTCAGCAGAAAAGCTAAAGTAGAACTAATGCATGTCAATGTAAAGGATATCTTGAGCCATTAGTCCTGTATTTTGATAAAAGACCCTTTGGATTCAGCAGCCTTTTCACTCATTCTTCATGTTAATGAACATAGTTCATTGTAATGGATAAGAATCTAGTGTGGATGGGCTTTCCTTTTTTTGTCACTGTTACACGCAGCAACAAACAAATCGAGGAAAGAGGGATATAAAAACAGGGCTGCAACAAAGCAAGAGGTCATACACTAAAGTGTCATGTTGATTCCGGAGAATTATTAGCTGTGGAGTGACTGGCACACTTAACAGTACATTCATGATTCATTTGCCAGTCACTCTGCAATTATTCCAGGTGCTGCTGGGGAAATGACTCTCAAGTTTCATAGGATTAATCAGCATATAAATGTTGGCAGGATAAAACCTCCAACACAGGCTTCAGGTGCAGCACTCATTGCAGATGGAAACACTTCAGTTGGTTCTTAGAAGGGGTGGTTATATTTTGGCTGGGAAAAAGATTGTTCTGGTGGAACCTTAAGTTTTTTGTCCAGGTCTTATTTGAAAAACAGAGCAGAAAGTAGAACTTAAACTTTTTAGTACTAGAAAACAACTGTTTTTTTCTAAACTAAGTCTTTGTGTAAGGAGCAAATAAGAAATCAGAACAAAGGATGTTGGAGTTCAAGGGGCGTGCATTATTTTTATTTTTATCTGCATTTAAAGGAGTGCTCTGTCTGATTCTTCTAGTTTTTTTCTTCAGTAAAAGAAGCAGCGATGTTACTGTGGCTCAGGTCAAGGGAATACAGAGAAGCACCCTGTTGTTTAAGTCTTGGAATTCCTGAAATGTTCTAATTCTCTTCCAAAAGGGCTTGGGTCGGTTTTAAAAGATAGCATAGCAAGTAGAATAGTCAGTCAGCCCACTTTACAAATGGCATTGAAATAAAAATATAACAACTTCAGAGCAAGGTGTACTCTGGGGCTTGATTCAAAAAGCACAATGAAAGAGTTAATTAGCAAAGTTGTCAGAAATGTTTGGTTAAAAATTTTCTTCTCAAACTGTTAACAAAAAAGTACAGTTTGGCCTACATGAAATTTTACATCCAGAGTGTACTTCTTTCACAAGATTTTTTAATGCAAATGCCTTACACACAAAACACTGAACATGTGGAGAAGTTGTATTTTGGTTGTGTATGGCTCCCATATTCAGTGAAAGCTCTGACACATTGTCTCATGCCTCCATTTTTCTTTATGATATAAACTAACCAGATGAATCTGAGTTGGATCCACTGAGGCAGACATTGTTTCATTTCAGGGTATGGAATGTCTTAGAAAAGAGTTTAAGCACCCAAAAGCAACTTATAAATTAAATCCTTTTTGCTTCCAGGTTTTCTGAAAAAAAATCAGTGGTTGCCCTATCTGCTGTAAAATTATTTATACAAATTAAACTCATTCAATTATGTAACTCCAGGAAATAATATAATACGCCATTGGTTTGTTTTGCTAAACTGTGATTAATTCATGCATATTCCTTTCAGCTAGTGAATCTTAGGCTTAGTTTGGAAATTAGCTTCCATTTTCTTTTAAAAAAGCATCCAAGTTTATATTGAAGTATATTTTGTCATGTCCTTGGACAATCCTTCTTGTATTAAGGTGAGAGGGGGAGTCCAATCATTGCAGAGAATAGGCACTAGGAACTGTAATTAAAACAATAGTATTGCCCTGCCACTTCTAGAAGCCACAAGGCAAGGTCTTGCTAATACACAGTATCAGAGAGGAAAGTATTTACTGACAAATGAAAAACTGAATTGGAAAGAAAAGGATGGGTAAAAGAGAAGAGTGCTAAAATCTGCCTGCAGCATAGCTGACCTGGACCAGTAAGCTTGAGACTGAAAGCATGTATATCAATGTTTTTCAAACACAGAAAAATTATGTCAGAGGAATGCATTTTGCATTTGGCTTATAGACTTTAAAGGAGATGACTATTCCAATTTATTGTTTAAAAATAGCATGAGTTGCAAATTTATTACCAAAATCTTCTCACTGTCAGCACTGTCACTGGAAGTTCTGTGGAGCACAGCTGTCATAAGACTAAACACTGTAAGAAGATTTCTTGGTCATAACCTCGACAATCAGCTTGCTTCAAAAGACCTTCATTTGCCATACCATTCTGTATTCCCTATCCGCCACCTGAGAAAAACCTTTGTTTGCCTATGAAAAAAAATTAATATTTTTCCATGTTCAGTTCTGAAGATGAGCACTCCGAAAGCTTTTCATGTGGCTGCTTACACAACTGTGAAATTAGGAAAGGCAGAATAGGCTCTCTAAAAGATGCAATCATCTAACACATCAATATGTCACAGCAATAAGAACCCTTTTAGAAGGCGGTTGCATCCTCGCAGTTGTGCCTCTGTGCAGAGAAGGACAAGACAGGCAGGAAATCTGCAGTTAGAATGCAGTGTGTAAATGACAAAAAATGTGAACCACAATGTTAAGTCCATTATAAACTTAATACATGAGGACTTTTAGGCAATGCATCTGTGTGACTTTTCAGATCCTACAAATGGTATTGCTTCTG
This sequence comes from Myiopsitta monachus, assembly GCA_017639245.1. Taxonomy (NCBI): domain Eukaryota; kingdom Metazoa; phylum Chordata; class Aves; order Psittaciformes; family Psittacidae; genus Myiopsitta; species Myiopsitta monachus. The sequence continues at coordinate 28,396,005 of CM029924.1, forward strand.
AAACTGAATGGATTTACACTACTGCTGGAAGCCTCTAAACATTAAGAATTTGTCAACAATAGCAAAAACTGCTAACTATTCATTCTTGTTTTCATTACAGATCCCAGTGGGAGAAAAAGTTCAGTTGGGGAAGGATTAAAAACCTGGAGTGTCATTTCAAAATGCTTGGGAAGTTTGTGGAAGTAGAACATGAAGCTCGAGTTGATGAGGAGACGTTATGAGATTGCATGTTAGATGAAAATTGTCTCATATGTTCAAAGTTTGCATTATTAATTCATACACAGTTTAAGTGCCAGAACAGATGAAGCCATCACCTTTGTTTTCTGCACTCTGAAGACTGTTCAGATTGCTGCAGTTTGCATTAAACATGTAAAAACAATGACTTTTCTAATGAAATAACATTACCTTGTCAGCTTGATTTGCTCATGCAGTAGTGTCCTGGGTTCATCTGGAATAGTTTTTTTTCTCTTTCCTAGTAGCTGGTACATTGATGTGTTTGGGCTATAGTCTGAGAACAATGTTGATAGTACACCGATGTTTTAGTTGTTGCTAAGGAATACTCAAGGACTTTTCAGCCTCTCATGCTCTGCCAGTGAGGAGGTGCACAGAAAGCCAGAAGGAAGCAGAAACAGGATACCTGACCCAAACTAGCCAAAGGAGTATTCCATACCACAGCATGTCATGCCCAGTGTATAAGCTTGGGGGAGTTGGCTGGGAGAGACTGATCACTGCTCAGGTTAGGCTTGGTATTGGCCCATGGGTGGGGAGCAACTATATTGTGCATCACTTGTGTTTATAGGTTTTGGGTTTTTTTCCCTTCCCTTTTTATTTTTATATTCTCTCCCTTTTTTCACTTCCCTTTTCATTATCATTATTATTAGTAGTAGTTGTAGTAGTAGTTTAATGTTACACTTCAGTTATTGGACTGTTCTTATCTCAACCTGTGGGGTTTTCATTCTTTCTCTTCTCCTCCCCATCCCACCCAGAGGGGCGTGGGGAAAATGGGAGCGACAGAGTGGCTGCACGGTGCTGAGTTACCAGCTGGGCTTGAACCATGACAAGTAGCTAAACTTAGTCATTTGAATCAAATTTACATGGACTTTTTCCCTCTAACGCATTTCAGGCATGAATACTGCTAGTGTCTTTGAATCTACTTGTCATTTCACAGAGATCTTCAGGGGCATTAGTGGTTTGGAGCTAACATGAACAATTTGTAAGTTGTCTGAAGAACTAACATAATATGAAACCTCCTAAGCATCCTAGAAAAAAAATCAGCCCATTGTTTCTGCCTGTAAATGTGTATAATTCAGTAACATTCTCTCTTCCAGTTCTACCATGTACAGTACAGAGTTGCTTCCATGACATCCCCAAGACCCAAGGGCAGGAAAGAAAATCGCTTCATTAAGATGGTCTTCTGTGAAATCACCTTAGAAAACTTCAGAAAACTTCCTCTGCATTTACCAATTTATAAAGAAGTTACTGAAGTTTACCACATAGTTTCCCAATTAATAAAATTATTTACTACTAATATGGCATTTTAGATACATAAGTAAATGGCCTAGTTATGTTTTAAGTACAACCTTTTCTAGTTACTTATTAATGCATCTTTTAGATTACTAAGTGAAGACTGCACTAGGTAAAAATTATTTTCAAATAAATTTATGAAAAGAAGCCTGTGATATTCTAAACATCTTTTAATAAAAAAATATTTTCTACAATTCACTCTACAGCTATGAAAATCTTCTTAAAATTAAGCAGATACTTTAGATCAGAGCTTCATAACATTTTTTTTGTGTACAGGACCCATCAGTAGTTGTAGTCACTAATAGCCCTGGCCATGGCCAGTGTTTACTTCCATAATGGCAAAAAATGGCTGCTACAGAGATCTTATAGACATAAAGGTAGAAAATTCACTATTGATTATTTTCAGTCCTGATAGGATATTTTACTCCTGACAGGACTAAATAATCGAGACAGAACTAATTAGTTTTCCATCTTGGTAAGATATTTGTATTTTAAAACGAACAACAAATGGGATAAGGAATAATATAAATTTGGACTACTTTCCACATCAAAACACTACCTGTAGTTTCATTTTAAAAGTTATGGAGGAAAACATCTCCACAAAAAGCTTGAAAACGAGGCACTTATTTTTAAAACAGTATAGAACATAACCTCTTGATGACATTCAGCTGTGAAACAGTTCCTCTAGAGGAGGATGGGGCTGTAAGGCATTTTCAGAGTAACATCCATAAAGTACTGTCAAGGCATTTTTAATTTTTAAAAGTTTAATCATCATCTTTAATATCTTAAGTTACCAATATGGTTTTTATTTTCCATGTGGAAGAGAAAAATATGGTTAGTACAGAAGGGAAGCTGTTCCTAAACTAAATGGTATGATACATTGTGAAGTCTGTGAGGGATGGAAAATAGGCATTTGCACTTACATTAACTCACAAGAGGTAATTTGTGCACTATAATGATAGTGCACTAGAATATATCTGATTTATCCACATATACACAACATTTCTATTCTTGATCTTCTAAAAGAAAAAAAAAACGTATAGGGTTAGAGTTCTAACACTCCCCAGTGATAGCAATATTGGTGGGGAATAGGAAAAATACTGTTAAGTTGAGAAAATTTGGTATTTATTTCTGCTCACATGAAATATGGGTAGGTCAGTTTAGACAGATGATTCAAGTGGAATGAATACTGTCTTCTGTTCTGGAGGTCTGAAAGAAGCTGGCATGCTATAACAAAGGAAACATCTGATTACATTTGAATGTTCATCCTCAGACTGACCAAAACTGAAAATTAAATTTAGAGCTTCTCAAACTCTGTGCCTGCAAAAGAGTAGGAAGACTGTGGGGGTTGGCAGCTACTCAAAGCTTCTTCTGTGGCAAAATCAGCATCCCAAAGTATGCCACTGAAAAAAAAAACAAGTACAGGATGTGTTTATGGACCTCTGTCTCTCAGAAGCATTCCTTTAGTACTCATTTCTGTCAAGGATGGGGTTTTTTCAGTCTGTGGAAAGAACTGTCCATGAGCTGCTAAACTCATACTAGGTCAACATAAGTTGTTAGATGTTTAATGATAAAAAATAACAATGTGAGCTGCAGATTTTCAAGGAATTTTTAAGAATGTGTTTCCTGATGCATAATTGTGTTCTGAAGAGTGCTTACAATTGAACATCACAATACTGAAGCTATTGACCAACAGTCAGCTGTCCACATGTGACTCTCACCTGTCTTTGCTAACTAGACTTGAGAGTCTAAAAGTGTTTATCAAGATGACAGCAATCAAATAAGCAACTAAGAGATGCCTTTAATGTTAAGCCCAGAAGGCTGAAGGTATTTCTAAATAGCATAATAAACAAAAAGAGGTACTTCAAAAAGCACAGCCCAAAGGATAATGGATTTTGCCACAATAAGTGGGAATACTAGCAACCTGTCAGATGCTGAGATTGGCATATTCTGCTTTTTTCAGAGTGCTTATAAACCAGCATCTAATTCTGAAAGATAACTAAAGTTGGAGAGCAAAGATATTGAGCTGTTTTTTTAGAAATACTTGACATTTACTCATGTATAGCTTCTCTCATCAGGATTGCTTTCCTCAAAATGTTTGCAAGCCGTACAGGAGCAGAAACATTGAAACACACCAACATCTGAATGTCAGGAGCCAACTAACTTAGGAACAGCATAAGCATTGAGAAATTTTGAGACATAAGCACAAAGCACAAGCACCTTGTAAAACACCCATCAAAAATATATAGAAATATGTGCAAAGTTAAATGTAAAAGATGATACACAAGCAAGATCAATTTCATTTAATTTGAATTTTCAAAGGGTTGTGTTGCATCTGCAAAAAATTCAGATCTGTTGTCACTACCACTTTTCCAAGGAATAACATTGTCCTTTATGCAACCTCAGAACCTCAGCAGGAGAGCAGGAGAGATGGATCCTGACTGAGAAGACAAGACCTCTACTCGATCTCATGACTTCTCAAAAGGGTAGGCAGGTCTGTTACATGATCCAGCTTGGATCACAAGTCTTATTACATGGTCTTCTGTGCTGCATGTGCCTCCTTGGGGCTATTTTTGCTATGTTATTTAAAAGCTAGTCAATTTACTTTAGAAATTATTGATAAAATTATCACTGTTTCTGTGGTAGTAACACTATGAAGTAGCAGGGAATAACAACTTCAGGTTTAGAACATTTTAGTAAGTTACAGTAAAAATATGCATCATGGGTATTGCTACTGATTAATTTAGTTTGGAGTATTGCCTTTGAAGTGATCTGAGTGGAAGGGAAAAATGTGTAATTATCTGTGTGAAAGTGTAGGAATTTTATTTTGTATAGCTATTTGGAGAAGCCCTAGTATTAGACATATTAGAAGAATATGTCTAATAGAAGACATAGAAGACTAGAAGTCCTAGTATTAGACATATTAGAAGAATATGTTCTTCAGTTTCGGAGAATTATTTTTGTTGGTATTCCTACGTTGCTTGCATACATGTACTGCCTAGTCTGATTTCTGTCTTGTTTAATTCTATTTACACTGGAGGAAAATCCTTGCTAGTAATCTGATAACAGCGGAAAAAGTGGCATTGTTCAGACTTCGCCTTTCCCTTGATTTCATTAATTACTGTGTATGTAACAACAGAAGAATTTGGTTTGCCATATCAGTAATACTGTGCTTTATATTTTAGGGAAATCTATATTTTCTCATCTGCTTCACTGATCAGTGAACAACAGTTCTTCTCTACTGTTGTGTTATACTCTGTGTCATATAAAATGCTGATGGCTCAATATTTTGTGTATGCTGTGCAAATTTATGGGTAGCAATTCCATCAAAGACTGGAATCATGAAATGTGACAAAAATTCTTATTCCCTGAAAGCAGAAAAGAAGTTTCAAAGGAGACAAATAAGAGAAGCAACGGAAGTTAATTGTCAGGACACAAACCCCACCTATAATGATCCCTTTTATTCAGCAGGATTTTGCAACTGTAGCATAAGAGAAAAGAAGTCAAATGGTGCTTTAGCTAAGGCTACACTTTTATTGCTATAGAAGCCACAGGAACTGTTTCTGTCTGCCAATGTGTACGAAGTGCTACAAATATTTTCTTAACATCTTTACACAATGCTGTTTTGTCGTCTTTGGTGTGTCAATATTGTAGACAGTCTTAAGCAAATTCAGATAAGTTTCCTGATCATGCTCACATGTGAAATCACTAAGTTAGGTTAGAGGTAAATCTATAATGAAATATATTGTTCATCTGATGTACTGTAAGGTAAGGTAGATGTAGCATTATGTCTCCTTTGCACTAGAGTGAAAATGGTATGTTACTGTTCGGAGTGACCCAGGGAGATTCTATATACACAGTACTTGATTTTATGGCACGTTACTCACCTTTCTGCCATATAAATCACGGTATCACAAAACACAAATGGTAATCTGACATGAACCTCATACTATTAGTATGTTTTTGATGTTACCAGCATGCTTTTCACATGTGAATAGTTCAATAAACTCAACTTAATTTGCTATGATTCACACAATACTCTAAGTCAACAAGTCTACGTTATACTGCAGTTGGACTAGATCATTGTAGGTCCCTCCCCACTGAATTGTTCTTGGAATAGCTCTGATTTGAGTGCCTCTTGTACCTGTGCCTCTGGCCTCCTGGTCATTTTATCATCAGTTCCGACTCAGTGTCTGACCAAGGGTCTTCTGACAGGCATATTCTTGGCATCCCTTTCTTGACTGTAGGCTGATTCTAACTGCAACTTTTACTTCCTTTGTTTAGTCCTTTCTGGAAGCCTAACTCCATGTCACTACACCATACAGTTAATGAAATAATACTTTAGTATATTGTGTATCTTTGAAGAGTCTATAATAATAGAGGACACAGAAAGTGAATGCCTCTAAGATTTCTTTCCAATATCATGTTTGTACCACTCCGTGTTTTGCAGGTCTTTCATTTAAATGACACAGGCCCAGTCAGCAGAGTACAGACCATGTTATTTGACCATTATATGAGTATTATTTAGCATAAAAGTTGCTTTCCCAAGGAAGCAAAATTATCAGAAGAAGAAAGATATTCGTAACCGCTGACTAAAGATGGTTGACTTGGATGTTTGCTGATTTCTCTAAAAGTCAGCAAAAGACAATTGGTGTTAGTCAGGAAATAATCACTATGCAAAATGGGTGATAACACACTCCCACAGTATTTCTCCTAGCATTTCACTGAGGTTTCTCTAAACATTCTTCACTAACCAAGGATTTATAAGAAAGCAAATTTATATGTGCTTAAAAATTACATGGTTGAGCCAACAGAACAATGTTTTTCATGTTAGCTTAAGTTTAGCTCATCCTAAACTAGGATATAAAGTATCTTTCCACGTTGTTTGCAAGCGGTCAAACACATCTCTCCTTGATGTTAACATACTTAAGGTTACCAACACCTGCTAAAAGGTGAATAATACTGTAACATGGGCACAGTGTCCTGTCAGTGATGAAAGAAAATTGTTCTGAGCATATGCTGCTGCCAAAGAAAATAATAGCTTTTTTATATATAGAACATAGTATAATATAATGCATTTATAGACTCTTTAATATATAGGTTCTTTTGAAATTTGGACATTGAATATATACATCAACCAAACCATGGAAGAAATGATAATGGAGAAAAATCTGTCAATAAGCTTACTAGATAGTTTCATAACAGGAAAAATAAATCTGTTTTATTTACTTACTGGTGAGTTTGATAAAGTTTTGCTTGGTTGATTATTATTATGGTTTTCATTATACTTCCTTTCTTGGAGGGTTTTTTTAGAACAACATCCCCAAAGTAAATAACATCTTGCTATATTAAAGCCAGGAGAACAGATGATGTATTACTGCTTAAATAAATATAGCATATATACATTCTGTTTTCCAAAAACACAACTGCTCAGGTCTGTTGACTTAAACTCAAATGATTTAATAGGCTACTGTCTTTTTCTCAGACAGACAGAAGGAAAAGCACAGTAATAAAAAGGACAGGCTGTGTGGGAATCTCTCCTCTCTACTCAGTAGCTGTGGAATACCCATGTTTTCTCTCTTATTCAGCTTTGCTGGCAAAGTTGCTGTACCTGCATTGCAAAAAGCAGAGCATACATCCACCACGTATTCCTTTCCACAAAGGATATCAACTGTCTGGTCTCTGATATAAAGTAATATTAAATTGAGTAGCTGCTTGAGGGTATCTTTTAGAGAGCAATTACAATGTTATGGGAGGTTGTTCTTGTGTTTGATTATATACTTTTTTCCTATGTGAGCTCTGTCCCATTTTGCCAGTTTTTAAAGATGCCTCCATCGTTTCTGCTAAGAAGGGGTAAGTACACTTTTAAATTCTTGAAGTAACTTAAAAATTCTCCCCTTTATTAGGTTGTTTTGATATCTGAGAGGAGAAATAAAATTTGAAGTCACAGCAACTTGTATTACTTACAAATTCTAACATTGTTAATTAAAGCCTGTCTAAAGCAGGGAAAAATTCTGGCATGCCCATACAGAATAGTAACGTAGTCGCTTTCTCATTGATTTAAGCCTTCGGTTACGGTAATTACATATTGGACAAGTCTCCCAGGGAACATTGCTCACGCTTTTAGCCGGACCTAACCTTGGGAACACTTGTGCTTGTCAAGCTGAGTGGAATTCTACAGACTCCAAAGATAGCTCTAATTCCAGCCTCTCTAACACAGTGTTAGGAAGCAGACATAGTATTTAATATTATTTCTTGTAATATTGCAAAATGTCATTTTAAAGGTAAATGACACATGAAATGAAAAATGTAAGCCTTGCATATATGCTCAGCTGTTAGGAAGTGTGAAATAACAAGTGATATAAACAAAACCACACCTTGGCACAGTTTCTCTCTCCAGCTTCCTAAAGCCTCCCTTACAGACACTACCTATGTCCTTTATTTCAAGGCCTCTCAACATTAATGACACTGACCCACTCCAACTTTTGCTTTCTGATTCTATAATGAGGTAACATAGCATTCTCAGGATACTGTGTGCTGCTACTTGCAACTGCAAAAAACAGAGAACTAGCAAAGAAGTGTCTACAGGTTCTGGTGCCTCATATTTCTCCCTGGTTTTGCAGGGAATTTCAATATTCCAGCATGCAATATTGATAGAGGAGAGTGATCTGTTCTGCAGTACTTCCTCAAGAAACCACATTGTGCTACCATCCTTCCACATTCATAGATTCAGGAAGGCTCTGCTCCCATCTGGATCATGCAGTGTTTCATTAATCTGCAAATTTGTAATCATAAATGATAATAAAAAGGAAAATAATTACATACATTGTCATAGGTATTGTCCAGTCATATGTGGTCATAGTTTTCATGTTCTTTCTTACAGCAGAAGTTCAGTGAATGTGCTTACAGGATGACTCCATCTGACAGCTATCTTTGATTCACAGGTATTAAGAAGCAGCTAAAAGTGAATGAATGCTAATAGCCTAATGCTTCCCACATTGACTATGTATAGCCATGCATTTATAGGCAGAGTTATACTGAAAGTGCTTACTTCATGAGAGAACGCCAAACTGGATCACCTTGTTTCATGAAATGTTGGGGTTTATAGTTGGTAGGGTTTTTAAAAGTATTTCTGTTTCCTCTACTCTTTCACATTGTATTGAAACTCAGGGATTTCCATTTACTTTGGCCCACATTTTAGTTATAAATAATTTCATTCTAATTGGAAACTATCAGCTGCTACAACTGCAGGAATCTGAACAATAGCAGCTTATCTCTGAGAGTTAGTGTCATTTATTGTAATTTTGGGGCTTATTTTCTTTACTGAACAAAAAAAGGCAGTTCACATCTCACAGCTATTGCTTCACCTCTCTACTAACTCAGAAAGGTGTGGTTCAGTGTTTTATACTGGGGCACACTTTCTCAGCTTCCTTCACAACTGTTTTGTCTAAAGACTTGTTAAAAATGAAAATTTGGGCGCCAAGTAGCCATTTCAAAGTTTCCTTTTATTCTTAAAGGAAATATTTTTAATGTTATTTAGGCAAGCATTGTCTCTAAAGTGATTTTTAGTGAAAATAAATATAATGTGGGAGGGGACAAAGTGATGGCAATTACCAGTGAATGACGTGATATGGCATATCCCCAAATATCTGCTAATTAGCTCCAAAATAAATTCAGCTTGATAATAGTTAAAATTGGTTAAATCTTACACATCTGCATTAAAAGAAATATTTAGAAAAAGTCATACTGAAGAAATTGCACTCTGTTGATTAAAAGCTTCTTATTACTGTGATATAACACCAAGCACATGATCACACTGGCACAGCAGAAATTGGAATCAATAATGTCTTTAAATTATTTTGTATAGCAGTAGGAAGGCCACAGACTACATTTTCAGTAAAGTTCTGACACAGAAATCCACCCATTGTTCTAGATTTTGAATGCTGGTTTTAGCCAAGGAACTCAACCCATGCCTAACATTTCAGCCATGAAATCTGAGGTACAGAAGAGGTGTGACCTGCCCTGGCTGACACAGCAGAAAAGTGCCAGAAACAATCAGAAAATTTTTTTAGCTTTTGCCTGGCTTCTTCACAGAAGACTATTCATTTCTATCGAATTATCACCTGAATTTCTACATAATTTAACCTCTGTCAGAGGCCTTCATTACCTCAAAGATCCTTCTCTGTCTTTCTCACACATAAACAGCATGCAGTAGGAACCTGATTTTATTATATTCTGCGACTAATTCTTGAACATATACAGCTTTGTCTCACACACTTATGAACTGCAATTCCTATGTGTGCCTCTTTACATCTTAAAAAGAACTCAGTTCAACCAGTCCCTTATGTTTGCTCCCTCTCTAAATTTGCAGATGACACCAAGTTGGCTGGGAGTATTGATCTGCTGGAGAGTAGGAAGGTTCTGCAGAGAAATCTGGACAGGCTGGATCAATGAGCTGATGCCAACTGTATGAGGCTCAACAGGGCTCACTGCTGAACTACAACAACCCCATGTAACACTGCACTCTTGGGGAAGAGTGACTGTAAAGCTGCTCTGGTAGAATTGGACCTGGGACTGCAGATTGATGGCAGCTGGACGTGAGCCATTTGTGCTCAGGCAGCCAAGGAGGACAGCAACATCCTGCCCTGTAGCAGAAATAGCACCGCCAGGAGGACTAGGGCAGTGATCATCCCCCTATACTTGGCACTGGTGGGGCTGTGCTGTGAATACTGTGTTCAGTTCTGAGCCCCTCACTACAAGACAAACAAGGTGCTGAAGCGTGTCCAGAGAAAGAACAATAAATCTGGTGAAGAGCCTGGAGAATAAGTCTTATGAGGAATGGCTGAGGGACCTGGGGTTGTTTAGTGAGAAAAGAAGGCACAGGGGAGACCTTACCGCTCTCTGCCTGAAAGGAGGTTGCAGCGAGGAGGATGTCAGTCTCTTCTCCCAAGTAAGAAGTGATAGAACAACAGAAAATGGCCTCAAGTCGCACCAAGGGATGTTTAGATTGGATATTAGAAAAAAATTCTTCACTATAGGGTTGCTGAGCATTGGAACAGGCTGCCCAAAGAAGCAGTTGGATCACCAACCCTGGGGATATTCAAAAGATGTGTAGATGTGTAAGCCACTGTCCATTATATTTGAAAAATCATGGCAGGCAGGTGAAGTTCCCGATGACTGGAAAAAGGGAAATATAACCCCAGATTTTTAAAGAAGGGGAAAATAGATGATCCAAGGAACTACAGACCAGTCAGTCTCACCTCTGTGCCTGGCAAAATATTGGAGCGGATTCTCCTGGAAGGCATGCTGAGGCACATGAAAAACAACAAGGTGGTTGGTGACAGACAGCATGGCTTCACTAAGGGGAAATCCTGCCTGACCAATCTGGTGGCCTTCTAGGATGGAGCTACAGAACTGATGGACAGGGATGGAGCAGTTGATATCATCTACCTGGACTTGTGCAAAGTGTTTGACACTGTCCCACAAGACATCCTTGTCTCTAAGGTGGAGAGACATCAATTTGATAGGTGAACCACTCAGTGGATAAGGAACTGGCTGGATGGCATGCATGCAAAGAGCTGTGCTCAATGGCTCAATGTCCAGCTGGAGACCAGTTACAAGTGGTGTCCCTCAGGCATCAGTGCTGGGATTGGTCTTGTTCAACATCTTTGTCAGTGACATGGACAGTGGGATTGAGTGCACCCTCAGCAAGTTTGCCAATGACACCAAGCTGTGTGGTTCGGTTGATATGTTGGAGGGAAGGAATGCCATCCAGAGGGACCTTGACAAGCTTGTGAGGTGGGCTGATGCCAACCTGATGAAGTTTAACCATGCCAAGTGCAAGGTCCTACACCTGGGTCGGAGCAATCCCAGGCACAGCTACAGGTTGGGCAGAGAAGAGATTCAGAGCAGCCCTGCAGAGAAGGACTTGGGGGTGTTGATCGATGAGAAAATGAACATGAGCCGGCTTCAGCGTGTGCTTGCAGCTCAGAAAGCCAACCGTATCCTGGGCTGCATCAAAAGGAGCTTGACCAGCAGGTCAAAGGACATGATCCTGCCCCTCTCCTCTGCTCTTGTGAGACCTCACTTGGAGTATTGGTTACAGTTCTGGTGTCCTCAACATAAAAAGGACATGGAAGTGTTGGAACAAGTCCAGAGGAGGGAGGGCCATGAGGATGATCAGGGGACTGGAGCACCTCCCATATGAAGACAGATAGGCTGAGAAAGTTGGGGCTGTTGAGCCTGGAGAAGAGGAGCCTGTGTGGAGACCTCAGAGCAACCTCCCAATATCTGAAGGAGGCCTATAGGGATGCTGGGGAGGGACTCTTCATGAGGGACTGTAGTGATAGGACAAGGGGTAACAGGTTCCAACTTAAACAGGGGAAGTTTAGATTGGATATGAGGAAGAATTCTTTACTGTAAGGGTGGTGAGGCACTGGAATGGGTTGCCCAGGGAAGCTGTGAATGATCCATCGCTGGTGGTGTTCAAGGCCAGGTTGGAGAGAGCCTTGGGAAGCATGGTTTAGTGGGAGGTATCCCTGCCCGTGGCAGGATGGTTGGAACTAGATGATCTTAAGGTCCTTTCCAACCCTAACTATTCTATGATTCTATTCTATGCTGTGCTTTAAGGACATGGTCTAGTGATGGACATAGTAGTGTTAGATAAACAGATGAACTTGGTGATCTAAAGTGTCTTTTCCAACCCAAATGATTCTATGATTCTTCCAAAATATAGTTGTATCAGTTACTGGTTTTGAGGTACATATACACTTCATATACATGCATTTTTTTTATACCCTGCTAGTACATTTTACATATTCCCCTCTTCCTTAATGAGTGTACATGCCCATTAGAATTACTGATTACTTTTACTCCAGCTGGTTTTTTTTTTGGACACATAAATGTGTAAGTAGGGTCTAAGTATCTCCAGGACGTTCTATTCTAATAGAAAAATCTTCTATTCGTCTCTCTATCCCATGCAACATTGCTGGCTTCTGTTTGGACCCTTTCTGTACATATATGGAGTGCTTGTAGTTGTTTACCCCTTGTGCAGGCTTTTTTCCCCACATATACACTTTCCAGAAATATACCACAACTTCGTGAAAGAATACAACAGAAATAATTGTGCGAATGTGAAAAAATTTAAATTTGATTGCTTTTATGGAAACACTATTCAATAAATGTTGTATTTGTAATAAAAGTGTAGAGTGCTACCCAAATAATTATTTAAATAACTTATGAAAGGACATTACAGGTGGTTAAATACTGAATGCATATATTCACGAACCACATATGAATACAAAACTGGTTTGATCATTTTTACAGACCACTGAAACAAGTCGTGCCATTCCAATGTCCAGCTTGAATACCACATGCAATATAAAGTGTTCTTGAATATTCATAGCCCTCCATTTATTGATTCCCGATTAACTTAATCTTAAAAAGTGAAACTGTTTCATAGAGCAAAAACCTTATGTTTCCCCTACCTCTGGCTACCCACACACTTGCCAATATTTCAATGGAGAATTTGTGTGAACCTTTATTATGCATAGTATTTGCAAGGCATTCATTTACTAGTTCTAAATAAAAAGGTTTGTCTATGCCTATGCTGCAATAGCAGTGTAGTGCTTGGCCCAAGGGCCAAGTAATTTGTTAAACAAGTTTCTTCTAGGTAGTGCACATTCTGCTCATCTGGTATTCAGAAAACAGCCTGAAACATCTTGTTAAGAAGCTCATTCTTTAAGTCTAACTTATTGCTACTTTTTCTTAATGCGCAAACAGTTGCAGTGGTTTTATACACAAAACCACATATACAACTTCTTGCTGTCAAAATCCCAGGGGCTGCGGCGGCGCTGAACCGAACTGATGTCCTGCAGTGACATCTAGTGGGAGCTGGAAATCACAGCGCTCGCTGCTTCATTGGATTGTAACCTTGGCTTCTGAGATGCTGAAGCTGTGAACACCGAAAATCGACATGTGGAATATTTTTCTTAAAAAAAAAAAAAAATTACACTCATCCTAAAAAATTTATACCTTAAGCAGACGTATGAGTGGATGAAGTTTATATCCTTAAACTTTTAGGTATTACCATAGAAAAATAAGAAAAGGGTTATTTAGGCCAGGTTTAACAGGCTGATGATCACTCACCTCTTCTTTGAGCCGTTTCTGTGTCACCTCCCCTGTTTCTTCTACTACCTTTAAAAATAAAGTAAAACCTTGTTACAGTTATATTTTATCAGGAAATCATTATAAGTTATTTATATAAATAATGTTTACTTTTTAGGAACAATGCTTATTTTTAACTCCATCCGTAAACTTAAAACAAAATTGCAATCTAAATTGATTAAATCATGTTTCTGTAGCTTTTCTTTTTAACCAGCAGCCCAAACTGATTTGGTCATATTTGTTACTTTGTTCATAAGGTATGACTGTGCACTGGAGTTCCATGCTTTGCTATCCCTCACCATAAGGTGTAAAATGAAAAAGCTTTTAAAATCCAACAAGGTAAATGCAATTCCCCCTCACATTAAGGAAATTATTTACGTGGGCAAGAGCCTTTATTTTGCCTCATTTTCCTTCGACACTGTCTCCACTCTTAAGTAAGCCAGCTCCTTGGAGAATGTCGTGGCTTAAGCTGTAAATCACACAGTTTTCTTGCTCACTCACCACCCCTCTTTTTCTCCTCTTTTTCCCCTCTTTTTCCCCTCTTCTTCTTCCCCCAGTCCCAGGGGATGGGGAGGAGAATCAAAAGAATGCAACTCCCACAGGTTGAGATAAGAACAGTTTAGTAACTAAAGTATAACACAAATCACTACTGCTACCACCAATAATAATACAAGAGAAATACAAGGAAAGAGAATGTAACTGCTCATCACCCAATACCAAGTCCGACCCAGCAGCGAACCCCCACCCTTCCGGGTCTCTGCCCTCCATTTTTTTACATCCTGGGCATGACGTGGTGTGGTATGGAATAACCTCTTTGGTCAGTTTGGGTCAGGTGTCCTGTCTCTGCTTCCTCCCGGCTTCCCCTCCTCCCTGCCATAGCATGAGGCTCAGAAAGTCCTTGGTCAGACCAAAACACTACCAAGCAGTAACTATAAACACTGGTGTTATCAACGCTGTTCCCAGGCCCCAAATCAAAAACACAGCGCTGCACCAGCTACCAAGAAGGAGAAAACTGACTGCTACTGCTGAACCCAGGACAGAGAAAAATCTCTTTAAAACACACAAGCTACTGTAATGCAGAACAGGCTCATAGGAACCCATTAGCCTGTCCTTTGCTTAACAAAAGAAAGCCTGATAGTGTCAGGCATCATCACGTCTGCAAAAACTATTGTAGCTGGTTACCTATGTAGCAATTTTCTAAAAATGCATATCTAAGCCTCCTCTGAAATGCATTCCAGAGATTTGTACTTGGGTCTCTGGAGATTATTTGTTATTCAGCATGATTGTAAAACAATCTGTTAAATATGAAGAAACTGCCATTTTGTTTCTGTAATATTACATTGGAAAATGAAAAGGTTTTAATTTTTATGAACAGTTCTGCAACAAAAATTTTTCTGTAACAGACATTCTACTGAGACTACAGTAGAACTGTGTGAGCAGAGATGAATAATATACCTTAAAAATAGGCTAGGATTATATTAATATTTTTCAGAGTCCATCATTTGGATACCATGGGGATTTTCTTAAAACCCAAATTACCTTTATCACCAAAACCCTTGAAATGTGATTCTAATTCACAGAATAGTTATGAAATGTGGAGACTTAAGCAGAGTCTCAGAAATCTTCCCAGAAGTTGACAATCTAATGACATGGAGATTGTAATTCCATTAGAGAACAGATAATTTTTAAATCACAAATGAGCAAGAAGAGTTATGGAAAAGAGCAGAGGGGGAGAAAAGCAAGACAGTCAAGAATAATTCTGGCTCAGCTTCTCTGTGGTGAGATCTTTCAATGCAATCTGAAACTACAGGAAATTCACTCTCTGTATTGATGGGTCACATGCGCTTTAATATCTTTGATCTATCTGCTATTTGTCTCTGAATATCTTCTGGGGAAAGGAGCTTTACACCAAGTTACGGTTACTCATTATAATAGATTTCAGAGTATTGGAATCATGTAATAATAATGCATGTAGAATGAAGTTTTTTTGCAACTTACAAAAAGTAAGTTAAAACAAGAAGGCCAGGAAAAATAAACTCTAATTTGAAAGAGAATACAAAACTAGATTAACTTAAGGGTCAAGTACACCTAGTAAATCTTTATCATTAAGATATAACCTTAAGAAAATACTTGTGGTAATTTGAACAGATTCCCCAGTTCTTTCTTGCCATCAGGGATGATCTAAAAAGATTATGCAAGAATGATGAAAATTTTGCTTGGGTTTTCACAGTCAGCTTATATATTTAAAACAATTTTTTTTCCAATACACGGCATAAATTGATGCAGAATCAGAGAAATCTAAGAAATAGAAATATACTCAGCACATTTCTTTGGCATAGTATACATACAGGATTTTTCCTGAAGCATATTTCTTTTTGTCAAGTTCAGTTAAAAAATCTTTTGATAGCATTCCCATCATTTCCCTCAGGAAATCACTCCACTGGATAGTGTACAATTTTTTCAGGGAATATTTCTAATGATCAGCCTAAAAATTTTCTCTCTTCTTTTGGCTGATTAGCTATAGCTAACTTTCCATGGATTTTATCACTTAGCTAGCAGTATTGTGGCCCACATACTGTAGTTGTTCATGTTAATGTATTTCTCCTGACTAAACACCATGCAAATGTCAGCTTATGAGAAGGATCAGAGTCAGAAAAAACATTTATATCTTCTATTTCCAGTAGTTAGGACTTTTGAGAGGTAAAAACTAATTTTTGTGTTTCTTCAGTAATAAGTTGCCATACTCTGCATTTGGAGAAGGAGCACCTGCCCCACCTGCTTATCAGAAAACTGTCTGAAGGGTCTAGGATGAAACTGGGGAGAACACTCTTTTCCACATCCACAGTTTTGCCACCAGCCTTTCCCCAGGTTTCCATATTGTGAATGTGTTGCCTGGGAGGATCTATATTAGCCATATAGGGCCTCAAGTTACAATAAAACTGTGGGGCTGCTTGTGTTTGTGTCATAGCATCACTCATGGAGGTCAAAGGCTGAAGGCATGACTCTAGATGTGCCAAGTGTTAGGGGTGACAGAGATCAGCAATGCCCCAGAGAAAATGTTGAAGAAGCAGGACTTACCCAGGTTACTACCCAGTGGCAATGCTGTGATCCTAATCAGAGCTGTGGTACCTGACTCCTTAAACTATTAGTCTGTTCTCCAAAATTAGTGGATCCAAGATTATTAGCTTTGGAGGCATATATAAGCACGTATGTGAACTTGCTGTGTAAATACACAGCATGTTGGAGGCACCCTGGGAAAAATTCAGCACAAACATAGGTAAACCTATTGTGTATGTGTTGTAGATCTGATCTCTTCAGGATATATTCAACTCACTGTGGAAACAGTATGGCTTTTGTGTGTATATGCCCTGGCCATTCATTATATACCAGGAAATTGAGTAGACCACCATCTAAATGGGTAAAGTGAAAGGATAAAAGCAGAAGTTTACTGTTAAAACTTTTAAGACTGGCAGATTTTTTTCCTTCTTTTGTATTTACTCTTCATGGGCCTGATTGATTGGTTTTGTGTGCTTCTGTCAAAGATTCACCTGTGCATATCAGATCTGTGAAGTGGCTCTGAACATTAACTTTCTCACCTGGATAGATGGTTGCATCTCCAGCTTTAAGCAGTATCTTACTGAATAATTTTATAAATTATTCATAATTTTACTAGTAGTTATTTATCATGCTATGTCTCCCATAGCAAAGCAGTACCTTCTATATTTGAAAGTGGTACAAATGACCCAGGTGTTCTAAATCTATTTTAGATAAAATCCATTGGCTTTCCTGCTTAGCATACCATCCCTTTTATAATTATTTGGAAAGATGCAATGGAAAATTTGATGAAGCAAGCTTTACATAAAGGAGACATTTTTTTACATAGCAAAGCTAAAGATTAGGTATATGAACTGACAATTAGCATTTATGACTTCTACAGATTAAAGAAAAATATAAGTGTCATATAAGATCCAAGCAATCATCTAGAAGTCCTAATAAAATGTGTCATGAGGCTCAAATTAGATTATATATAAAGGGAAGTTACAGTTATGATATTTTCCTTATATGTCCAAAGAAGACAGGAACAGAAGTGAAACAGCTGGAGAGGAAAATGTTTATTTTCCCTCAAATGAAGGAATATATGAGATGTTTACATTTATCTATCTGTCTTCTATCATATAGCAAAGTTAGTGACTCTAGAAATAAAGGTGAAACTTCTTTCCTGGGAGAAAGGAATGTATTTTCAACCTCATAGATAAAATTTCCTTAGAAAGATGTGAAAACATTTATCATAACTAAAATTTGAAAAAGTATGTAGAGAACTTGGAATATAATAAATTATTTACAGTAGACTTAGGAACCATGAGAAACACAGTCATATTTTGAGGTTGGAATGTTTTGAGGCTTTAGACAGAACTAATCAAGGCAGAAAAAGGATATTTGGAAAGGTGCTTTTATTTCACGTGTATAGTTCAATCTATTAATTTTGCTAATCCAGCAAAACACTTATACTAAACATCTGAATAATCCCATTATAATTGGTTAAACTATTCATGTGCTTAAAATTAAGCATACGCCAGTGAGTCATGGATCTTGACCTCTTATCAAATGTATCCCTAAACATTTAAAAAAGCAGCATCCATAGAAGGGCATCCATTCTGATGCTCTTTTTCAGTTCATTTGTGATAATAACTATGGCCATGGTCAATTCAATATTCTTTTTGATTCAGGAGACAGGAAAAATTAAGAAGCTATATTTTTGGTCTTACTGTGTGCTTTAAAACAATTATAAACTTGTGGAAATAACAATCTCACTGTCACAACAGTAATTTCCTCTGAGTATGTGTGTCTTTTTTCACATTTCTGTTCGGATTCTGCTATGGCATTACAGTTGTTTGGTTTATCCTGTTCTACACAGTTGCAGAGAGACAGCCTTTCTTCTCAGTACATAAGGAAAGAGAAATGGCAACCACAGATTTCATAAGTCTTAAGGGTATATTTTGTTTAATTATTTGCACTTTTCTCCTTTCAAAGCAATAAGGCAGGAACATCCTACCTACAACAAGATGAATGTAGCTGTTCCCCTTATGTCTGTGATATGGCATGCCATCCCTAAGAATGCAGAGATCTACTTGTACCCCATTCTGGAAAACTCAACTCAAACTCAAAAATATATATTCAACATCTTTGGCACAAATGCTGATTCCCCTTCATTAATTTTTGCCTCCCTGGGTGGGGTCTTCACTGCCAATGGTCACCAATAATCTGTCACAAAATGCCTTAGCAGATGCCTTTGTCAGATACAATGTCACGGAAGAACCTTTAAATACCCAAGTAGTATTTTTCTATCCAATTCTGCTCTCAAGATCATGGCTCTAATTTTATTTTCTTATTCTATCAGAGACAGGGTTAACCCAAGTTAGTCTCCAACTTCAAATACACAAACTTGGGTAACAGCCTTTTACTTTTTTCTTTCTTCTGGAAGATTAAAACCCCTCCTTTTTGTAGTGCACCTCTGACAGCCAGAAATGCAGCTGAAAACTATCATACTCACTAGTCTCAAGTTTGCCTGCAAACGGCTGTCAATATCATGAATTACTTGTGATTCTTAGCTTGCCAGACTCAACCTCTTTTTTCAGCATTGTACTATGCCACTGAAACACTGGAATGAACACGATTGAGGTAACTTGATCAGAAAAGCATTGACCCATAAACCTGTAACTTAGCATAATATTGAAATTGAGGAAATGAGCTGGCAGGAGCAGGACTAAAATGACAGTTTGTAAGACATATCGCATATCTTCGTCATGACTGAATCAAACGAGTAATGTGCCACAGCTGTGCACAATTTTTGTTATCTACCAAATAGTAAATTACTAGGGGAGCGAAAATGACAAAGAAGCTTACATTCATCTGGTTAACCATCAGACCAAAAGAGAAGACTCATACATCCTGGGTTGATAACTTCTGAACACATCAAGGATCTTTCTGTGGTTCTAATCTTCTAGAAGGAGGGCGGAGTGTGTTAGGTGTCCATCCAAACACCTTGTGGCTTTGCAGTATGGACTGAAAATCACCTCTGGAAGGACAAAGGTTCCTTCACAACCTGCTGGGTGCACAAACAGCCACCTATTAGCAAGTGCTCAGTAGACTATAATAATGTTAACCACAGCTTCATGTGTCTAATTTGCATTCTGGGTCCAAATTCCATGCATCTGAGACCTAGAGTTTTCTCTCAATATACCTTCATAAAGATTACATTATTTTCTGTGTTCTAATTAAACATATCATAGGAATTTAAAAAGACCAATAGTCATTAAACAAATGATAAAAAATAATCAAATCATATCAAACAATCATAGAATTATTTGGACTGGAAGGGACCTTAAAGAACATCTAGTTCCAACCCCTGTGCCAAGGGCAGAGATGCCTTCCACTAGACCAGGTTGCTAATAGCCCCTTCCACCCTGGCCTTGAACACTGCCAGGGATGAGGCAGCCACAATTTCTCTGGGCAACCTGCACTAGTGCCTCACCACCCTCAAAGTGAAGAATTTCTTCATAATATCTAACCTAAATGTACCCTCTTTCAGCTTAAAGCCATTCCTCCCAGTCCTATGACTACTTGCCCATGTAGAAAGTCCCTCTACAGCTTTCCTGTAGGCTGTCTGTAGGTACTGGAAGACAACTAGCATATGTCCCTGGAGCCTTCTCTTCTCCAGGCTGAGCTTGTCTTCATAGCAGAGATGCTCCAGGCCTCTATCTTTGTGGCCCTCCTCTGGACTTGCTCCAAAATGTCCACGCTCTTCTTATGTTGGAGACCCCCTAGCTGGACACAGAAGACGACTGATAACCATTCTAGGGGGGCAGATGCCCTGGGTTCTGCCTGATTTTTACTCCTCTTGTTTCTTCTCTTATGTAATTTGTACCTTTCCTTTTGACAACATAGTGGACTTGCCAAACCAGAGCTAGGTTTAGGTGTTTAAGATTTGCCTAGAATACCAGCTTGTCTCCAATAACAAGTTTCAGACTCTGCTGCTTTGGGAAAAGTAGCAAAGCAGCCCATTAATCTCTGCCTCTTACCTGCACATTCAGATACTGTCAATATGGCTGATCCTCAGCCCCTGAAGCTGAAGTAATTATCAAAACCAAACTTCTCTTCTAGTCCTTTAATAGTAGAAACAGAAACCCCTGATCTCTGTGTCTCTCATCCTATCTCATAGCCTCAGATGTTTAGTTTTATCTTTAGCATTAGGGAACTAAAATCAGTTAACACTGCTGAGAAGTCTTGAGCTGGCTCTGAGTCACTCCTACCAACCTCTCTGAATTCTGTTCAGCAAGTCCCCACTGACAGTAAGCCTATTTTTTAGAAGCATTACAGACCCCAGAGTAGGAAGATGAAACTGCAATGATGATGTGATGTATTTAAAATAAACTTACTTCTCTCCTCCAGTCTTTTTGCTTCTTTCCTAACTTGGTTTCAAAATGTTTCTTCCCAAATTTTCGATTGATTCGAGAGGCAAGAGGAAATGCCTGGAACTTTGAATTGCTCATCAACACTGCTGCCAATACCTGGGCTGCAAAAAAGTCGCTGTTGGATTCCTGCTGCTCCTACAAACAGTAAACAAACCAGGGACTATAAAGAACTCAGTTCTGGTCTCAAAGACTAGTAGAAAACTTTACTCACATCCTGGGTTGATGCCATATTGTGCAATGCTGGGTAACTGGCGAGTGTGTGTTCCTACATCCCAAGAGAAAGCCACATGCCAGCCCTGCAGTTTCTAAGTTACCTACCTCTTTCAGTATGTCATCTGGCCCATTCCCAGGCTCTCTAATGGGGTTCTGCTCCTGGCCCAGCTGCTGTCTTGAGTCTTCTGAGCACCCTTCCCATGTGGCAATCTGCCATTTAGTTACATACCTTAATACTTGTCTTCTTGTTGACATGATCATTCCTACTAGGTCTAAACCTGGTCTGAATTCTGGCTTATAAACTTTACTACTGACTTTTTTGAGACCAAAAAAAAGTAGCCGCTAAAAGATTCCCAAGGAGGTAGAGCTGAGATAATAAATCTAGGAAGTTTTAACCTTTATGTCTTTGCCTGGGTCCAACCAAATCCTGTAAATCACTACAAAGGCAGGCGAGAATTATCCACCGGTCACAAAGGTTTCAGGAAAAGGAAACAATTCCATAGTTTTTCCATAAAATGTAGCTGAAAAAAATAGCTATGAGAATAAAAAAGGAAAAAACAAGATTTCCTAAGGCTTGCTTTATATCATATACAGAAAAGTCAAAACAAATAAAAGTTTGAAATTTCTTTTTTCCTTTAACCGGTCACCTATAAACTGAAGTTTTATTTTTAATCCTCTTCTGTTTAAACAGCAGACCTATTTTTATGTAGTACTTCTGTTGGCAATTTTCCTCCAAGTGCTTTGAATGTGTTCATAATAAGAGCGTTAGTTTAGTGATTGCTGCACTAATGTGATGTAAGGAATGAAAAGAATGATTCATTTCTTGTTCTAAAGCTTTAAATACAAATTAACACCAAAAAAAAGCCCCACTAATCTTCGGGGGGGGGGGGGGGAAGATTTAGATGTTACAGTACTACACAGACTACTTAAAAGCAATAAAAGAAATAACCTTAGAAAATTAAGCAAAATGAATTTTCAATTAGTTTCAGAAACCATGACAAATGCATTTTGAAAGGAAAGAGTAAAATGCAACTTTGTTCAGTATAAATTGAAATTGCCTTTTGTGCTTAATATAGTTCACTTATAATTAGCTGAAGATTTTGTTCTGGTTTGAAACAAAGTTCCATCTTGAGATTACTATGTACTGTGTACACAGAACTTTTATCAAGAAAGGCTGGTGCTGCAGGGTTTGCTTTGACAGCCTTTATCATAGCTTTATAGAAATGAAAAGTGAAAGAACACAGCTGGTTTTAACAATGGGGCATGCTCAACACTAGACCAAAACACATTAGATATTGCAAAATATTGCACATTATATTTATAGCTCCATGCAAGTTTTTGAAATTCATGCTGATGCTGCTCTAATCCAGCTTCTTAGAACAATCTGTTCCCTAATGATGGAATTAGATTTCACTTTGAGAAACTGCTTTCTAAACAGTGGCAGGAGGGTCAGATTCACAGCACCAATAACAAAATAAGGAATTTAAGCATATTCTAAAAACACTTTGCGGTGCAATTTGAAGGTCTCTCAGGCTCTGAAACAACATTGCAGTGCTTTGTTCAACATTATACCTCACTGTTTTTTGAAAATACCATTCTGAGAACTAACCAGCATCTAGCTATGAGGTCCTTTAAATTATGCTTATATTAAAATCATTTAAGATGAGATTCCTTGAATATACTTAAACAGCAGGTCCAACATTTAAGCATCACTGAAAGCTTCAGAAACTCCACTTATTGCTTCATCATCCTTGAATAACCTAAATTTCTGTAAATTTTGCTGAACATACGCAAGGTCACTTAAATCTTGAGATCTTCAGTAAGTGTAATGCTAAACCGTTGCAAATAGATTAATTGTCCGGGTATTATTGTTTTGCTTTGGGAGATATTTTGCCATTTTTGGGGTTTTTTTTAGCTACTCAGAGCACCCTATACCAAAGACAGCAGAAAAACCACTATTTTTTCTGGCAGGCTAGTGGTTACAGCCTTCAACAGATGTATGAGAAATTGAGGATGTAATTTCAGCTCCATTTAGGAGACAATTTCAATACAGACCTACCTTCTGCAGTACCACTCAATATAATGAAAACAAGGGAGTGGTTCATAGAAGAGAGCATCTTTATGGCTCTAAATGAGAAGCTTTGAAGTAGATCAGTGCATGAAGTAGTGTAAGCAGTAGTCCATAAACCACTAAATTCAGTGAAAGACTCAAGTTTAAAAGATTCTGATCTTTATTTCATAAACCCTTCTGGCTTATGTATTTGTAAGAATATAAGGCTGAAGTAAAAATAAAGTACAATACCTTTGCAAGTCAAAAGGGTCATTTAAGTATTAATGTCCCCTAAGAACTCTTGGAAAATGGAAACATAGAAATGGTAGATCTGGAAGTTATTACAGCCCCAGAGAACAATACCATTTTCTTTCTGACCTCTGTTCTTCCCTCCCTTTTCCAGAACTTTCACAATGCTATAAATTCCAGTGTTCTGGGGCTGTATTAGGCCTGTGACATGGGAGAAAGAAAATGCCACTTTCTTAAGAGTGATGCCAGTCTCAAAGGTTGGCATACCCCAATAGAAAAACTATTCTCAGGCCCCTGGAAGGAATTAGAAATGATAGGGAAGGGATTCTGAGCTCAGTCAATCCATTTACACATAAAATAATGGCAGAGAAAATTGCTACCTTGTACCACCTTATCTGTAGGTGTGTAGCATTCAGTACTGGAAAATCACAGATCAAGTTCAAGGGAAAAAGCCTAGCAGCACTTTATTTTGTGTGTCCTAGACAAGATAATTATATGATGCATTAAAAAGGTCCAGTTAGAAATGCCTCTCTTCTGGAAGGTATGATTCAGTTTGGCCATATCTGCTAGTTATGATTCTCCATCATGTTTAGTGGTAAGATGCAAGTGTGGCTAATGCCCAGAGCTAGTGAAACCCTCATTCTTCCACTGCACAACAAGGGCTGATCCCTTCAGCTGCCCCTATAGAAGCCTCCTGAGAGCAGTTCCCAGCCCACCCTGTGTACCAGGAGAATGCCAGCTGATCCAGGCCAAAAATATGCCAAACAGTTAAACAGCATGGATGATCACATGAACTCAAGCCCTGGATGGTTTAGTTAATTAGTATAGCATTTAGTCATTGCTTACGTAAGAGATTATAGATAGGGCTGCTACTGATTTACGATAGAAGCAAAAGTATATTGATACCTAATGTGGAACAGGTTGCTCTTTACAATGTTTGGAAGGATTGCGATCTGCTGCTGCAAAATCAGACTCATTCCATATTGAATCTTTTGATCTCATTGTATGTGATTAAAGAAAAAAAAATCAGCAAAAATAATTTTCAGTGAAAAATTGAAATAATACTTCTGGCTTTCAGTATTTTGTGTGTATTTGTAGTCAAGCTTTGAATCCATTATTGTGAGCTTGACAATAAACAACAGCTGAGACTGAAAAACAAGATTAATATTTATAAATGTTGTAAAATATCTTTGTCTACAAAGTGGTATATTGAATGCAATTTCAATATCGGAAGGCAGGTATCAGATGGAATGCCATCTTCATGTGCTACTGTTTGATTCTACTGATGTTAGCAATTCAGATGACCTGCAGGCAGTCTGATGATGTACTGTGAATGTTCAGCCTCTTTACAAGAATTAGTATCAGAATTCTGCTGATACAATTGGCTTGACAAGGGATTTTTAATAATGAATATTTTAACCTGTTTAGTATTAACACCAGTGCTTGTAGTCAAGGAGTACAAATGCTGGGTGTAAAGTTATTTGATAGACTGTGAAGGCATAAATAATAGATATTTAAAACACTTTGAGCTTCAAATCAGAAATTGCTGCTATTAAGAAATTAGGATGTATCTGTAGTTACATGAAGTCATCAAGCACATGAAAGCATGAAAAAGTTGTAAATCTTATGTTTACCATCACCATAATTACACGATCAATTTTGTAAATGAAAGGTAAGAGTACGATTTTGGTGTTTGTTTAACCCAGCAGTGGGAAGTTGGGTGTGAACAATAAAATATATTAAGTATGAGAAGGCATGAAAGCTGGATATTCAGTGTAGCCAACCTCCCTAGTTCATGTGTACAATCAATTCCCTTTCTGCAATTTGTGGCTGATGTATATGTTTCAACAACTGCTTGGTAAAAATGGTAATTTGTTTATTCCATGCACTGTGTGGAGTTTGTTTACTTGCAATGTATGTTATTTCCACACAGAGTAATGTCTAGCTATGTGAATGATATGGTATGCATCTTTAAATGCATTAGTTCATCATGTGTTATTAAAGTTCAGAAGGAGAAAATGTGTTTTCGCTTCTGCTGGTTTTCATTTTCTAAAGATCAGTGCTGTCTTGGCAGAGGTATTATGCTGAACTGTGTTTAATGATACTTCATTTCGGCGTAGAACTCACATTTACAGATGAAAAATCAGAGCCCTACACATCTTCAGGACTGACTTGGCAGAAACAATGTTGTTGTTCTGCATAAAAAGGAGCATCATTTATTCACTGATTGTGGGAACAAAATAATTTATTTTCCCTGGTTTTTCATTTGTGTTGGTTTTTTTAGCTGGTTTGGGTTGTTTGGGGCTTTTTTGGTTTTGTTTTTTTGGTTTTTTTCTGTCTTAACTTGCTGAAAAAACATTGCGTAATAAATTAAGCTGATGATAAAATTCTAAATGAATTCATGTTGCAAAGAAAATATTTTATGGCTATTTTCTATCCTAGTCAGATGCATCCTTTTAGAATTTGGTTATAGATAAAACATTACATCAGCTAGTCACATCCTGTAACTAGTTTTTTCTGGTTTCAGTATTTATGAAGACCAAAGCAAAGCATAAGGGGGAAATACAGTTAATGACTCTTATACTGGGAGCCTACTTAACAGAATACAAGAAATATGGAAGCAACACACAGCTTGTTATGGTCAGATATAAATTTAATGAAGGCAAATATAGTATTTTTATAATGATCTCAAATGGATTGGGATTTTTTCCAAAGTTTTCTCTCCCTACTTTGGAGATAACAGTACATGTCTGAAATGTTTGGTGTCAGGATAATGACATTCTGTCCTAATCAAGCAAAAAAAATATTTTGAAGTGTGACTGTGGTAGAATAGAGTGGAACAGTAACAGCAATTAAAATGATTGACATGCAGAAAAATTGCAGAAACCTTATCATACATTAGAAAGCATTCCTACAAGTTTCCTATCACAGAAAATGAAGGGTGTATGTGTTCCAGTTTCCTAACAACTGTCTACAAGTGTGGCTCATGATTGTGAATGTGAACACATATCCACCACAAAGGTTGCAAAACATTGTTTCAAGTCAGAACAGTTGTCAGATATATAATAATGTTGTCATTTAATTATACAAGTGTACATGAAGTTTGAAGTCCAAACCACCAGTTATGAGCATGCACAAATGATCTGTGATGTTACTATGTGTACGTAATCTAGTAGGCCTTTGAAGTCAAGGAGAGACACACCCACAACATGCCCTGCTGGGGTGGGAGTGATGAATTTGGCCATCCAGAGCAGTATTCTGTCTCAAATGACAGCAATAGGAGATACTTACTGAAAGCAAGTGAGTCTGGCCACTGCCTGCAGTCCATCCCCTTCCTGCTCCTCAGCATCCACAGTTGTTTCAGGGTGTGCTAGAGGGTACATTGCTGCCTGTTTTCATTAGTAATTGTTTATGGATGTTTCTGTGTGAACTTGCTAAATTATTTTTGGATTAGACCTTTGTACCTAGAAAAGATCCAAGTTATTCTCATTGAGCCACTTCATGTTTACGCCAACTTGCTCAGCTGATAATCATTTCTGCAGTAAAGAGAAGAAAAGCAATCACCTAACATAGCCAAGAGCAATTATTGAGTAACTTAGCAAATGAATTATTAGATTGTACCTGAAAGCAAATGAAAAAACAGTGCACTTAAAGCTTCAGCACAGGTGCATATTCCTACATCTCTAGGCAAAAAAACAGTGTAATGATCCAGAATGAGAGGATGCTATGCTCTTAGACGTTGCAGTCAACAAAGGAAGTTGTATGAGCATACAGACACTAGGGATTATATATATATCCTTATAATAAATACTCGTGGAAAAATACTTGAATGCTGATACACAGAAATTTGAAAAAACCCTAACAACAAAACAAAAAAAAACCCAAATGTATTATATTTTTCTTGAGGGAATTTACTGAATGTGGAATTCAGTTTCATGAAAAATATTAGTATTGAAGAAAAATTATGATTCAAAGTAGGTCAAAAATGCAAATATCTCAATTTATTTCCTATCTCACAGTTTCAGTTTTGTGCTACTTAGTAATACCAACTGGTATAATCAATAAATACCTTTCAGTTAGCTGCAGGAAAGTGCTGATGACTGTAGGAGTTGCTTAAATACATATTTATTTACCCTGGGATACCTATCAGATATGACTGTAAGCAAGAGATATATGTGGCAATGACATTCTGCTGTTGGAACAGACCTGTTATTCCATAATTTTGTGTCAGCTGTTTTCAGGAATGGAAAATAGCTCAAAAATAGAAGAATTAAAGTAGATTCTGCCATCAGCAGTTGATGTAGAACTAGCTAATTTCCAATTTGGGGTATGTTGGTATGCCTGTAATGCTAAGGGTTTTGAAAGTGGGGAGTTGTCATGTTTTCGTCAACATTGGGTAAATTGATGTCTTTGATAATAATTTATATTATCTATATATTTATATCATGCTATATGTAGTTTTATTACAGTGTGTACTATATATTTTCATTATGATAATACTAAAACAAGTCTTACTAAAGAAGATAAGGAAAGTAGTTCCTACTTTATAATCCTTCAATAAAACGTATGAAATAGACATGTTCAATGAATGAGTCAGGCATCCACAGGAGAAATTTTGTGTAACTGATTTGGTGAAACCAAGATATTTGCTATTTCACCATCAGATACCAAATTAAGACTATTAGAACAGTAAATGATAAGAAAAGTTTTGATCCTAGTCCATAATTTTTTTCCATTTCTTTGTCTTCTGTAAAACATTAAACTTATGACAGCTTTATGCAGTAGGAAGATAATGAACTACAGGCAAAAAAGTAGTATTAACAAACACTTTAAATATGCCTTAAAGGGTATAATATTAATTCAGGGATATAATATAGGACAAGGCTGGATTCAGAAATCAAAATTCATTATTACTTTGAACAAAAATGATTGGGTACTTGCATAGAACACTTCATCCCACTACTTGAAAAGGATTGCATCATCATCTTTAAAATATTGTGAGCCATTCATTTTCAGAGAACATATTAAGAAAAGAAATTTTTAACCTTAGTGCTTATATTTATTATAATCCTTCTAGAAACTATAGTCTTACAGTCTTGCATTTTCTGTTCCTGTGATTTCTTTTAACTTTTGCATCACAATCTCTATGTAGACAAAACCTCCCCAAAGTCTATATTAACTCAGTCAATTACTAATTCCAGAATGAGATTGATGCATTTAAAATATATCAGTTCTGTTTAATTCTGTGAAGCTCACTGGTAAAACACACATAACAAAACCACTTTGTAATGAATTGCATGACATATTCCTTCATTTCTTCCTCTTTTGCCTCTTTTCACTTGCATTCTAGTTTGTTGATAAATATAACATTTCAAGTTTTCAACTTGTACTAGCTTTTTTGCCAATCATAGGAAAGACACTCACACCAGTTCTAATGTGTTTTATATTATTGGAATGGGTTGCCCAGGGAAGTTGTGAATGCTCCATCCCTGGAGGTGCTCAAGACCGGGTTGGACATAGCCTTAGATGGCATGGTTTAGTGGGAGGTGTCCCTGCCCATGGCAGGGGGGTTGGAACTAGATGATCTTAAAGTCCTTTCCAACACTTACTGTTCTGTGATTCTATGATAATGTGTTGGCAAACAATGCCTTAAAGGACAAGCTCAGAGTCTTTGACTTTTGCCAATCTTTTGTTTATAAGACCACTGAATTTTGCTTAAAGCCATGGAAAATTAAGTAGACAAATTAAGTAATGTATTGCACAACAGTCTTAGTTAAGACTAATATCTTTAGTTAAGACTAACATCTTTAGTTAAGACTAACATACCCATATCCAACTGAAGGCTCAGGACCTGTGGAAAAGATAATGGAAGGAAAGTGTGCAGATTATTTTAGTCCTTGGCTTTTCCATTAAAAATGTCTTTGATCTTTATCTCCAAAATTTCATAGTTCATCATTAGTAAATTAGAGCGCATATAGAATTGGAAATGTTTTTTCTATTAAATATCAGCAAGTCTTCCCTGCAAACAACATCACATCTGTTATCAGCTGTCCTTTGTACCGCTGAAATTTGTTGTATTAAAAGATCAATCACCCTTTATGCCCTTGGTTTGCTTTCTACAGTAGATTTTCAGACTAACATACATATACTGTAATAGTGAGTCCCACCACAAAAAGAACTAAGGCTGCCTTTCTATATATTCTTCCAGCCCTAAAGGACAGGATCAGCCACTTTACAGAAAGGCTGGGATGTACTATTATTCTATAGGCCAGGAGTTGTACAGGCCCTTTTTATTAGGTGCTATTCATACTAAGCCATTATTCTAATGAAAAGATACTTAATCTTCCAAAGTTCTCAAACTTTAAGTCAGTTGAGAAAATTTCTTGTTCTGGTACTTTGTTGGCTGTAGACAATTTTGTACCTAATGTCACAAAGGTTACACAATATCAGTCATCCTGTCAGTAGGGTGAGTGATGTTTATGAAGATATTTGTAAAAAGTCCAAAGCAATAAGTAGAGATAGTGAATACCATGTCTGTGAATGTTTTGTGTAAATTCTCCTCACTTCTTACCCCATTTTTTTGTGGTGCTTTTTTATTATTTTTTTATTTAATGCCTAGGTTTTTCTAGTGTATGTATACTAAAGATAGGGTCTGGTGGGGGAGACTTTGGAGGAGGAGTAATCATCGGTATAATCCTTGTTATTATATCTAAAGTGATAGTTGAGGGCTAGGAGCTGAAACAATATTTTATGAAAGTATCATGTTGAAGTTTTTGCAGGTTTCAAAATATTTAAATATGTAAATTTCAATGAAGAGACTTCAGATTTTTTGATAGCCTAATGATTTTAAGCATCTCATTTCTAGTCAAACACTGACAAAAGATGTTCAGATTGCAGTGTGAGATGGTTTCTATGGTTACAGTTGTTTCCTAGCATTTTAGTGACATCTTTTGTGAGCATTGGCTGCTTCACTTATTTGTCACTAATGTATGTGTAGAACTATAGTTAATAGCCTTGGGCGGACAATTTTTTTTCTCTGAATGGCGGTATTGTTTTTTAGCAGCATTTTTCAATAAGGTGACAATGCACTAGAATACTAATGGTATGTATGGTGTTTTAAGATGTCAAGTTTTCAATAAAATGGTAATGAAAATTTTGCATTTCATTTAATAGCTAAATATTCATGATTTTTTCACAGCATGAGCAAGTGAGCAAAAAATAAACTGTATAATGTGCAATACTAAGCATCATAAATTTAACTTCTTTTCATAGAATCTATTCAAGACATTTTAATAAGTAGATCTTTGTAGATATAAACCAACTCTAATAAAGGTATATAAAACTGAAACATTAAATGAATTTAAAATATTTTGATACACCTTGTTTATAATGGATTGTGAATGAAACATACATTATGAATAATATCCTACATGTGCAGAAAAACTGTTATGACCAAGACTGGGCACTTATGTGTGATAAATGAGGGTAAACAATTATATATTCAGATGCAAAGACCAATCTAAGTTAGAGACTATTTTGTTAAAAATATTTTGATTTATTTGAATTCATTTAATCACAGTGTTAAAGTGTGAATTATGATCAGATAAGAAGAAATGGGTGTAGCATTATAATTTGTAGAGTATAGTGCCACTAGTTCTCAGGATGTTAATAGTTTGGTTCTATTTCTATGCTAGGCAGCAGGAGTTTGCTGTTGTCTTTAACAGAAACAGAATTATCTTCTCATGTGAGTTAATACCCTATATATTGTCTCTAACGTGGAGAGACATCAATTTGATAGGTGGACCACTCGGTGGATAAAGAGCCAGCTGGATGGCCGCATGCAAAGAGTAGTGCTCAATGGCTCAGTGTCCAGCTGAAGACCAGTACTGGGTGGTGTCCCTCAGGGATCGGTGTTGGGACCGGTCTTGTTCAACATCTTTGTCGGTGACATGGACAGTGGGATTGAGTGCACCCTCAGCAAGTTTGCCAATGACACCAAGCTGTGTGGTTTGGTTGATATGTTGGAGGGAAGGAATGCCATCCAGAGGGACCTTGACAAGCTTGTGAGGCGGGTTGACGCCAACCTGATGAAGTTTAACCATGCCAAGTGCAAGGTCCTACACCTGGGTCGGAGCAATCCCAGGCACAGCTACAGGTTGGGCAGAGAAGAGATTCAGAGCAGCCCTGCGGAGAAGGACTTGGGGGTGTTGATCGATGAGAAAATGAACATGAGCCGGCTTCAGCATGTGCTTGCAGCTCAGAAAGCCAACCGTATCCTGGGCTGCATCAAAAGGAGCTTGACCAGCAGGTCAAAGGACATGATCCTGCCCCTCTCCTCTGCTCTTGTGAGACCTCACTTGGAGTATTGGTTACAGTTCTGGTGTCCTCAACATAAAAAGGACATGGAACTGTTGGAACAAGTCCAGAGGAGGGAGGGCCATGAGGATGATCAGGGGACTGGAGCACCTCCCATATGAAGACAGATAGGCTGAGAAAGTTGGGGCTGTTGAGCCTGGAGAAGAGAAGGCTGCGTGGAGACCTCAGAGCAGCCTTCCAGTATTTGAAGGGGGCCTATAGGGATGCTGGGGAGGGACTCTTCATGAGGGACTGTAGTGATAGGACAAGGGGTAATGGGTTCAAACTTAAACAGGGGAAGTTTAGATTGGATATGAGGAAGAAATTCTTTACTGTAAGGGTGGTGAGGCACTGGAATGGGTTGCCCAGGGAAGCTGTGAATGATCCATCGCTGGTGGTGTTCAAGGCCAGGTTGGAGAGAGCCTTGGGAAGCATGGTTTAGTGGGAGGTATCCCTGCCCGTGGCAGGATGGTTGGAACTAGATGATCTCAAGGTCCTTTCCAACCCTATTTTATTGTCTATGACCTATATTGCCAGTGTCAGTAACCATTTGTGCAGTGATTTATGACATGATTTCCCCGTTTAGTCTGTACTTACAAAGCTCTCTTTTGCTGAAAGTTAGACACTGTATGCTGGGCAGTTTTGGTTAATCAAGTTAGCATTTTGAATGTAGATTTTTAAAATGTGAGTATAAAATGCATTATTCAGCAGCAACACAGGAAAAGTATACTGGGCTAAGGACAGCTTCTCCTCTACATCCTATGTATTCAATCCTACGGATTCAATTCCAAAGCATAAGAACCTCAACCACACTGTACCATCAAGACTATCTCTGTTGCATGATTGCAAAGCATATTTTTCCTTACCTCTAATTTATTATTTTTATTTTTTTTACAGGTTGGTGTATTATTTCAAGTTATTCATTCTACACATCTTTCCCTACAAAATAATACCTGTACAAATAGCATCATGTCTCCCAAAAGACGTGCTTAGAATACAGACATGCTCCAGAGCAATGGAATATATAGTCTGTTTCCTCTGTTACCAAACTGTCAGTTGGCCTGAATTCAAGACCTACAGCAAAATACATTAAGTAAACAGCTGAAACAGGCAAAATAAAAGCAGGGGACAGACAGATCTACTGCATATGCATGTAGGTGATAGAGTAATGTACATTCTTTGAGTAGGGAAGCACTAAGTCCACGAAGAAGTCAACCATCCCTGTATTGGGCATCCATTCTCATTTCCATGACATAGCCAAGACAGCTAAAGGGCCACAAAAAGCCAAAAGCCTCTGGTTACTCAGTAAGTGCTCCTGACCAAAATGTTTGCTCTGAGCTATCTCCTAGACCCTCATTACATGCATCTGAACTGAACTCTTTACACAGATATAACCTGTGACCACAATGAAAAAGATTAGTACGTTAACATTATTTCATTTTGGTTTGAATATGTCTGAATAAAGACATTTAATATCATTTAGATGCTGGCTTCCTCCTGACCTTTGGAAAATTGTTAAATTTTCATCTTGTGGGTTTTTTTGCATATTTGTTTAGTCTCTTTTTCCTGTCTCTTTTTAGGGAACTGTTATTTATTAAGATGGGTAATTGACTGAGACCTTGATTTGAGTGGTAGAATTATCCAAAGGTCTCTTGCTAATTTGCTCCTAATAGCAACTGTTTCAGGATTAGCAGTAAAACAATTAGATCACATTCCTATCAAATATGTCTACTTAAGTGACTCAGAAATTCTAAACAGAGGAATCAGATTCAGTATTTACTGATAGGATTGACTATATATAAGTCTTCTTCCTGATAATTTATGTGTCAGTATGCCATCTTAAACCAAAGCAGTGGTTCATGCCAATTTGAAAGTGGGGCTTATGTCTTGCAGCCCTTTTATGTAATCCTCATCTGATAACTACATCTTCTAATTTCCTATGAAAATGGAGGCAGAATGCCCCTCAATGATTATACCTGCAAGAGAATAAAGGTCACTTTCTTCATGCTGTAAAAAGCCAGATCTTACACTCTAATACTGTATGTATGCGTATCATTTTGATTTCCTGTTTTGCCTATCAAAGAAACTGACTAAAACCATAGAAGGGATACCCAAAACAAATTATACTTCACAGGTTTATTGGCTGTGACATACAATCCTCACTAACCTCTTCATTCAAAGATACTCTTTTTTTATAATAAGCTCTCTTCACAAGTTTTAGCTTGGACTAGAAGTATAATGCTTCATTATTTCTAAAACAGTTCCATTCACTTTTAACTACTTAATAACTTTGATAATGAAATGCATGGCAGGAAACTTAAAATCTAGGAATAAGTGTAATGTAAGCAGTATATAAGTGCATTTTACTTGCATGTAAAATATGCATGCTTTCATTGGTAGAAGCTTAACTACAATCTGTCAACAATGTCACTAAAGTTACTTTAAAAGAAAAAGGGTTGGTTTTTAAGAGTGCTTTAAGTGTACAAAACTGAAATAAAACATCGACCTTCCAGCAGAGGCAGCACTCTTCTGTTCTTTTATATTAACACAGCAGGTGCAGTGCTGAGATGTTAGTTTCTATCTAAAGTTCAAAGCATCTTAAAAAACAAAAGATAATGGCCTGTTATTGTTTTGAGCATAGTCCATTGTGTCACTGAGCACAAAAGTAATATCAGGTTTTTGAGTAATCCTTCCGAAGAGGTATGTTGTAAAAACGTCCCTGCAAGGATTTCCTCTGTAGATGGATATACATACTGATGAAGTGCATGCTGACAACATGCACAGGACCTGTGAACCTGAGGATAAATTCAAAAAGCATGTAATCTATTTTCTACAGTGCTATTTTACTCCTTTGCATCCAGACTGTACTGAAAGGGACATATTTAGGATATGCGTTGTTGCACTAGCTCATAGGATATCCAGCTTGACATTCTCAACTTAGAAGTTATTGAGTACAGGCAAACATGTAATGTTAAGTCTTGAAGGGACTTTTTTTTTCCTTAATGTTTCAAAGCACAACCTGAACCTAAGCTGATGCATATCATATGTTCTATAGATACAGCCTACCACATGCCACAACATGACTCCCTCTTTCAACTGTTTTAATTCCAGCTGTTCTTCCTGGGAATACAGTGGAAGCTTAAGTTTAACTAAACTGAATACAAGCTCCTGTTAAAACTGAAGAACATTGCCTCCTCATTCTCCAAACTGCCTTTGAGAGAGAGAGAAATCTTTCTTGAGAATTCGTATTAAAGCTTCACATCAGACAAATGATTTTCTCTCTGGGAAGACTAGCCACCTGCTCCAGTTCTGTCCTGGGTTCAGCAGTGGCAGTCATTTTTCTCCTTCTTGGTAGCTGGTGCAGCGCTGTGTTTTTGATTTGGGGCCTGGGAACAGCGTTGATAACACCAGTGTTTATAGTTACTGCTTGGTAGTGTTTTGGTCTGACCAAGGACTTTCTGAGCCTCATGCTCTGGCAGGGAGGAGGGGAAGCCAGGAGGAAGCAGAGACAGGACACCTGACCCAAACTGACCAAAGAGGTTATTCCATACCACACCACGTCATGCCCAGGATGTAAAAAAACGGAGGGCAGAGGCCTGGAAGGGTGGGGGTTCGCTGCTGGGTTGGACTTGGTATTGGGTGATGCGCAGTTGTATTCTCTTTGCTTGTATTTCTCTTGTATTATTACTGGTGGTAGCAGTAGTGATTTGTGCATACCTTAGTTAATAAACTGTTCTTATCTCAACCTGTGGGAGTTGCATTCTTTCCATTCTCCTCCCCATCCCCCAGGACAGGGGGAAGAAAGAGGGGGAAGTGAGTGAACGAACTGTGTGAGGGGCTTAAACCACTTACTTATTAAAGGAGCAGCTGGTTATGTGGTGGCTCCTAAACTTCAAAAGTACCCCAAACTGCTGAAGCTTCCCTTTTTAAGCAGCATGATTCAACAAAGAGGGGTTTTCTTTGCTGTCCATATTCTGTGTCTTCAGATGTTTATGTAAAGTACCACTGTAACAGAGGCCATTGGAGGGAAGCCGCTCCCTGTGGGGCAGGCAGCCAAGCCCAGCCACAGAGCACACAGGGCTGGTGCCTGACAGGCCAGAGCCCAGCCCCACCGTGCCAGAGCAGGGCAGAACCAAAGCAGGCTCATCAGGTGCACGTGTGCTGACAAGGCAGTTCTAAGGTAAGCCAGGAAGTTAGTGTGCATTTCAGGATCAGGGCTGGTGAGGGTAACTTCAGTCAGATGCAGCCCAGTGTTAATTGAGTAGGCCCAGACCTCCCTCCAGCAGTCCTATGAGGTAGCTCAAGCAAGGAACAAAGGCACAGGCCTGACTTTAAATGGAGACCCTGGGCCCATGGGCAGAGAGTGCAGGAGGAGGTGCCAGGTGAGTATGCTCAGGGCTGTTAAAGCCTGGTTTAGTGTGCTCAGAGCCCTGAGGGAGGCTTCTTATCTGTGTAGGGTGGCAGTTCAGAAGGATGTCATGTCACATGCCGGCCCATAGGTACAGTGAGAAGTCCAACTATTGTGTTTTGGATAGACTAAAACCAATGCTCTAATTACACATGACTGTAGAAAAAAAAAAACAAACAACTGTTGCACCTAGTGTAAGATTGAAGATTTAATGGTATTATGTACATGAAACCCCACATCTTCCCTGTCACAAAATGTCTTGCAACCCTGGCAACCACACTGCAATAATACCAGTCTCAGCAGTATTGTGAACTCTGTGTTGTATAAAATGTAAAGAAAAAGTTTATTTAAGACGTCTTCCTTAATTTTTTATTTTCATACTTTTAATTGCACTTTGGTTGTAAAATCATTTTTACAAGTCTGTATTTCTTTATATATGCTGGCTTTTTTTAAGAACAACTGTAGCTTTTTTAATCTGAAGCAGTGTCCTTTCCTATTCAGCATTTTATAAATGTTTCATGACAATAACTATTGTATTACCAAAGCTGCAGGTAGATAGCCTATGGAATTTTGTAAGATGCAAGTGATACCTGAAAGTATGATCAGTGCTTAAAACAGTTGCAGATTGATAAAAAAATTCTTACGTTAAACTATGGGAAATAATGAAATCTTTTTAGAAAGTTGCCTTTCACAAATGCGCTGCAAGTCCCATTTCTGCCAATAATTATTTTTACAAGGCAGCTCTCTACTAATGGAGAAGTCCTCCATGATGCTGTGCCTGCTACTCACTGCTAAGGGTTTTTTTTTTTTCCCTATTCACTATTCATAGTAGATTTTGAGTTGTTTTTGTGCCCATGAAACTGAAGACTAACAGTCTCTGGAGCCAAGCATAGTCTCTTTGTTGGGTAGAAATAAAGCCTACAGGAGAGGATGGATGTGCTCAGCGGCCCAGCAAGTGGCTTGAGATGAAGTGATATTGGCAGGATTCAGACTGAAATTATTACAAAACATGAATGCCACATGTGCAACTGCTGCCTGGCTGTTTCTGTGCTTCTCTCCTTTTGTTAAAAAGTGCTGTCTTAAAAAAATAGTAATAACCTTGATCTTGTGCCATTGCTATCTGAAAATTGCAGGGTCTTATAGATCCCAGAATGAAGGATCAAGGGGGAAAATGATTGTTCTGCCAAACACGAAGCTTTTGTAATGACAGTATTGTGTATTGCTTCCACAGAACAAGCCTCCCATTTAGCTTAGCTTGTAAACTAGCCATACCTAGAAGTTTGGTGACATGCTGTTTCCTTCCTAAAACAATCTGAAAAACTATTAACAATGGTTATTATCTAAGTCTGGCAGTTATTAATAGTAGATTTGCATATTTTCAGTTTTATTCATTTGGGTTGTGTTAATATAAAGTTACATGGGATTTCCTTTAGGTTAGATAATCACACTAGATTTTGTGGTATTAAAATGAAGAAAAACACTGTCTCAAGCCAGTTGAAGGCAGGCTCCCTCAATCCTGCCAATACTTCTCAGTCCTAGTTGTGCTATCCCTTTTAGTCAGCCCTGGGTTTGTCAACAAGAATTCATGCCAGCTGAATAGTGGTTTCGTGATAAGAACAGTTGGAAATTAGTATGAGATAATTTTCACCTTAGAAAGAGTTTGAAACCAGTTTCAAATGTGAAAAGCTGGTACTTACATCATTGTCTCTTGTTTTCCTTTTGTGAAATAATGTCAGGGTCTTCTACCATAACCTTCATTACTCCAAGTGTCATGTGCCACTCTATTTTTGCTAGTACAAGAATATGATCATTATAAGCATGTTAATCTCAGAGTCATGAAAGCTAAATTAAATTCTTGACTTTGCCAGAAATGTTTTAGTAGTGATGCAGATGAGAGAAGTTGAAAATATGTTAGTAGAAATCCGATGGTCTGAAATTAGAAGCAAAGATATGACTTAAAGCCCAGTTGTGTTCCTTCTTCCAATGAACTGGATTCATTACTGAACTGGCATCATTACTGAAGCCCAATTGCATTCCTTAATCCTGATACTTTTCAGAAGAAATAAAGGGTACTATTATTTCTTTGGTAATATTACTCATTTTTTAATTACTGCACATGCATCCTTGCAAAATCTCAGTTATGATCACACGCTCAGGTGTGACCCTGTAATAAACTCACTGTTGTAGGACAAGCCTGGTAATTGTTCCAGAAAATACATTTTCTTAGCATTGCTCCAGAAAGCCAGGCATTTGGAACTTGGCTTCTCAGTCCAACCCATTTAACACCTTACTTCTTCTAATGTAGTAATATCCTTCTACCAATCATGACAAACATAAGCAAAGCACTGAGACTCTTCTGTTCATCAATTAGATTTTGGTTTCAGTTTCTCCACTATTTGTATTCTTAATCCTGCTTAGACTTTTCCCTCAGAAGACCATTTCTCTCATCGCACACCCTTTTCTGAGTCATACCTTCCTTATAGATACTAGATGTGATCATTTTGGTATCAAGATTCCCTTTAATACTTTCTCTCCATTTCTTGGCTTATGTAAGATATAGTCAGTCTTAGTCTTTATTATAGTGCCACGCAGGCACTGCCCTTAGCTACTGTCTAGCAATGGTTAATAGAATCTGAAGAAGATAAATTTCTGTAATTCTGTCCCTTTGTGTATTCATGTTAACCAATACAACAGTATATTGCCTTGATTCTGAATCACTGCATTGAGGTTGAGTTGTAATCTACGAATTTTCAAGTGCTACAGAACCTTTAAGTGAATGCGAAATGCTTCGGTTTGTAGCCTTCATATGCAGTGAAAAATAAATATGGGATTGCTGACATTACCACAAATATCTAGGATAGCATTTTTCACCTTAATTCTTGTGAAATCATGAGAATATGTTTTCGTAATTTTTAAATCCTGTCCTTGAAGCAATGAACGTGATCATGCTGATGTGAATAGGGTATTTAATAAATTAATTAATTTAGCTTTTATACAGTATAAAGAACTAAGAATCACATTTTGTCTTTTTCTCTAAAACTTACTGACGCTTTACAAGCACATATTGAAAATAAGATTCAGAACTGCTGGGTTTCCAGCTGCTGTTTGAGGATCATCCTAATTTTTCTTCATCTTTAAAGACTGTGACCAATCTGCAGCAAGTTCACAGAGATGCATTTATAGTTTTCTTCATGTGTCAGACCTGTTTTCAATTAATCTTGTTTGCTTATTTCCAAAAACTATGTTTAGAGGAAAATTTTGTTCATAGATTTCTATTGGAAGTGTTTTTTAGTAAGAAACTTCTTTTCCCTCCTTTTCCCCTAATACATTAATTTAAAATTGCTTTTTTATAATTTTATTATTTTAAGAATTAGAATCTGAAATATATTGGACTCTGTTACTTCTCTGGACTCTACTGGTAACCACACATTCAGTTTTTTAATTATTTCCATCTGATTCTAAGTTTTGACCATAGTTATGAACTTGCAGTTTCATCTGGCTCAATTACTTGTACTATAATAAGATATCTTGCATTCAAACATTGCAATATATATGAGAGTAGTTCCTATTTCTTTATAGCTCTTGCTAACTTTTATGTTCATGACTCTGCTTCATTCCCCTCAATTTTACTTCTACTGATGATACAGAAATGACTCAGAGTCTGTCACCAACGTCTTTTAAACTGAAAGCCAAAGATAATTTACATCATTGACAATACTACCAGAATGTGATTTTAAATTATTCTATATTTTCTATACAGTACTTGTGAAGAGGTGCTGTAGAATATCAAAACCTAAGGCAGACATTTTACATGTATTTTATTACAGTTTCCAATTTAAATAACACGTACAATATATAGCATTACTGGAATACAGTTGTGATCTGAAAGGCTAGTTTGGTATTTCTCCTGCAGTACAGGAAAATAAAGATTCATAGTTTTGGGGCTGAAGAGAAAAATCACTGCATCTATTTAGTACATGGTTGAATTTGCAGTTGTGATTTTCAGGAAGGAGGCCTTCCACAGGGACATTAGCAGCAAATGTGAAGAAAGCAAGAAATACTGACTTTCATTTCTGTAGTCTTTTTCAAAGAGTTTGTATGGAATAATTTTCAGGTTTTTGACAGGTCATGAGAAAATACATTCATTTTGGTAGCACATATTTTAGATGGGTTTTATCCAGGGGGATAGAGTTCATTTTACAGAGGGGTCAATGAAGGGACAAAGAGCCTGTTTGATGTTGATATGATGTTGATTTTCATAAGTCTTCTTTATAATAGAGAATATAGAATTAAAAAAAATACTATAAATTCTGTATATTTCAAAGTTTCTAGCTTTATCTCCAATGCAGATACTTTACCAAAAGACAGATATTCTTGTCATCATGTAGCTTAAAAGCTGAGCAGACATAGCTCATTTTTAATTATTATTTTATTTTGGGTTTTCAGAAATTGTTTTATGAATATGTTTTGTGTATCATGGTAGATTTATAAAATAATAACTTGTAAGAGATATAGTTTTAAGTCTACTGGGAGGTGGCCATCAGAGCAGCCTCTTTTTCTTCTTTCTGCTCACTGAGCTGAGAAGGTGAACATACTTAAAATCACTAAATACTACTTTTCATGCAAGTAGCTACTAACCACCACATCAGAATTATGGGAATATGAATGCAGTGTTGCTGGAGAAGTTGTGGCATGTCCATGCTTGCATATGTTAAAAAATTCAGCTGGATATGTAACTTAGAATCTGGATCTGCCTTCAAAGTTGCCCCTGCTTTGAGCAAAGGATTGGAATAGATGACCTCCAGAGATCCTTATCAACCTGGATTATTTTATGATTCTGAGAAATGCATGGTTACTAATCTCAAAAAAGTTTCAAATTTCTTGTTCAAATTTTCTAATTCTAAAAATTCTACTTCTGCATTCAGAATTTGGGTGATACTTTTTAACTGTATAATACAAGATACACAGTAGTAAAACACTTTTTCTTATCTACTGAACAAGCATAAGATTTTCTAATCTCATAGCCCTACAAGGGGAACATCAAAATCCTTGCTGATTTCTGTCTTGTGTAATTGGTGACTTTATAGTCATGTTTCTTTCAGATATAAGCTTTGCCAAGAAGGTTTTATCCACTAAATCTTGAATATCTATGTACTCACAGAAAACATGTCCAATAGGAAAACTAGTATAGATAAACCAAATTCACCTTTAAATGTGGCTAAACATTCTCAGGTACATAT
Source organism: Myiopsitta monachus (assembly GCA_017639245.1). NCBI lineage: Eukaryota > Metazoa > Chordata > Aves > Psittaciformes > Psittacidae > Myiopsitta > Myiopsitta monachus. Next base: position 28,437,681 of record CM029924.1, read on the forward strand.
CCTCTGCTTATTCCATTTGTTAAAATGAAGAGTTCCCATAATATTCCCAGCAGTATGTCAATTCTTCATCACTCTTCATACTAGATGTAACATAGATGACTGGTTATCATAAGGACCACATTTTCTCAGAATGTAGGAGTAAAGCCAGCCCTATTATAGTGGACCATTTATTTGGTTTTAGCTAGCACTTCCCTATAGATACTGACATTGCTGAATTCTATATTAAGGTAACTGAGTGAGAGTTTGGATTTTAAAGAATATTTTATAAACTGTAAAAACTTTTTTTGTTTTTTTGCAAAGTGCTTATGGTTTTGTCCTAACAGCATTCAAATTCAAGGGAAGCCGTTACTGTCATCTCAAAATGCAGCCATGATTTATTTTTTTGAGGAGTACGACTCATTTTTCAACAGCCTCAGATTACAAATCCATATTTTCTGAGACAGGAGCCTATTTGTGTATTGTACACAGTGGCAGTGTATTGTCCAAAACAGTTAGAAATCTACAATTATTCCATGCTGGATTTCAGTACAGTTCCCTCAAAATTTAGGTCACAGTTTAAACTGGTATCTGTAAAACTTTTCTTACGGGGATGAAAGGTCCATCATTCAGTTTATGAAAACTGAAGCACAGATTACTGCACTTTTTTCTCAGCAAAGAAAGATGCCTTTACTTCTTAAAAGATTCTTTATAATTTACAAAATTTTGATTTTAACCTTCTCTATCTTCATAATACTAGCTTTTTCAACAAAAGCTTGTGCTCTGAAAATATAGCTCACTTAATTGAGCAATCACGTCTATGTTACTGAAAGAGTGTTTCAATGAGGATAGTGTCAGTGTTTTCTATCAATTAACTTTCAGTAAGGAAAAAAATTGTTATCTATTTATTTTCTTTTTAAACTGAATTGCCAAAGCATAAAGCATGATAGGTCTCACAACCTAAGAGTTCCAAGAATGAGAACTGTGACAAAAACCTTTCCACCACGTATTGCAGTAAATCATCTTCTGATTTAATTTAATTTTCAGATGTGTACTTCAATGCAGTATCTTTCATGTGGGGTTGTGGTTGGAATGTCTTTAGGAAGACGCTGGACTTTTTTTTTTTAATCCTGTTTGCTGAAACAGTTGCTTATATATGAAGCTGTTGCAATTTTCGTGGTTTTGTCCACTTATTGGAAGTCTGTAGGAAGTCTGACATTTCCTGTAGTATATTATTATTCTTCAACATGCAGAGTCAGAAAATTTGTTGTTACAGGACTATTCCAGAATTCGTTGATAATGCTGGTAATGTATCTTTCTCTAAAGAGAGAAAAGAGCAATTAATCATGAATTTAAAGAAACCCTTTAATAAATAATTTCACGGTATGTATAAGCACCACATTAAGGAAAAAAGGAATAAAAATCAACCAATTTGAAACTATTTCCACAAAAGCTGGTACCAAGTTTTGGGAGTGCTCTGTAACTCTGTTAAAAACTGAAGAGATTTGTGCTTAGAAAAATCAGATTGAATTACCATTTTTCATATTACAGAATCATTGCTTGTCATACTGTCATGCTTTAATCCCTGTGGCATCCAAGTACCACACAGCCACTTGCTCACTCCCCCCACCACAGTGGGATGGGAGGAGAATTAGAAAAAGGTAAAACCCGTGGGTTGAGATGAGTACAGTTTAATAATTGAAATAAAGTTAACAATAATAATTGGAAAAGGTACAGAGGGGTACAACTCAAGAGGTACACAGTAAAACTGCTCACCACCTGCTGACCCAGCCTATCCCCCAGCAGTGATCAGTTCCTTTTGGATAACTCCTTCAGTTTATATTCCAGGCATGACATGCTGTGGCATGGAATAACCCTTTGGCTAGTTTGTGTCAGCTATCCTGGCTGTGCTCCCTTGTCATTGGCAGAGCATGAGAGACTGAAAAGTCCTTGATCTGGTGTCCTGGGTTCAGCAGTAGCAGTCATTTTTCTCCTTATTAGTAGCTGGTGCAGTGCTGTGGTTTTGACTTTTGGCATGGGAGCAGCGCTGATAACATGAATGGTTTTAGTTGCTACTCAGTAATGTTTAGTCTGACCAAGGACTTTTGGAGTCTCATACACTGCCAGGGAGGAGGGAAAGCTGCGAGGAAGCAGAGACAGGACACCTAACCCAAACTAACCAAAGAGATATTCCATGCCACAGCACGTCATGCCCGCTATATAAACTGGGGGCAGTTACCTGGAAGGGCGAGATCACTGCTTGGGCTGGGCTGGGTACCGGTCAGCAGGTGGTGAGTGGTTGTATTCTCTTCCCTTGTTATTTCCCTTATCATTATTATTATTGGTGGTAGCAGCAGTGATGTGTGTTATACCTTAGTTACTGCACTGTTGTTATCTCAAGTCGTCGGAGTTACATTCTTTTGATTCTCCTTCCCATCCCTCCGGGAGCTGGGGGGAGAAAGTGGGGGGAGTGAGCGAGCAGCTGCGTGGCTGAGTTGCCGACTGGGCTTAAACCATGACATCTGAGTAAGCACTACTTAGCAACAACTAAAACATCCATGTGCTGTCGTTATTTTCATACTAAAGACAAAATACAGTACTGTAACAGCTGCTGGGAAGAAAATTAACTCTATCCCAGATGAAAACAGGACACATGCATAAAGAATTGTTTATCATATGTTTGTGCATATTAATTTATTCTTGCAATTTTGATTAACTTCCACCATCAGAAAGTGAAAATGCCTTTGCCAATTGGTGGCCAGTTTAAATCATGAGATTTTTTTCTTCTGTCATTTCCATATAACACACAGAAGAATACATTATTAAAGTACTAATGGTTGATTAAAGTATTTTTACATGTGCTCTTTACTTGTTACGTCATCCATATGATATTTTTTTTTCTGTTCTCCACAGTGATGCCACAAAATCAATGTCATGCTTTTTCAGCAATATGTGATAAGATGGCTAAAGTCACCCATTCCAGGCCAATCAGTAAAAACAAGGTAAACTATTACCTCCACTTGCTCCCTATATAAGGATGTTTCTTATTCAAAGGTCAACCTAATCTGATATACTTCACAGTGATTCAAGTGAAGATATTTCATAATACCTAAGTCTGTAAATGAAATAGTTACTGTAACACTAGTAGTTTTTTTTCTGAATACTATGATTCTTCAAGAATTTCATTTTCCACTGTCCTTAGATATTTTTCTGTTCCTTCTTTAAACACAAAGTACTTCACAGAAGTCATTTTACCCATGTTTACCCAGCACTGTTCTCAGAGAAATGAAAATTACATAAGGATCCAAGCGTTACAGCTGCTAAGTTATGTTACTGTTTTGTAACTTGAACTGCAGTAACTCCTGCAGGTCCAGTGGTAAGATCAGGTCACAAAACATGACACTGATACGGTAGGATCAAGATCCTGACATAACTAATTCAGTTCAACATCGATGCTTTTCTTTTTTGCATTGTTAAAAATAAGGTTGACATAAAACTGTGTTATATTTGCTTTCATCTTCCCCACCAAAATATAAAGAAGGCTATTTATTTAAAACCCTGTAGAATAAATACCTTTAAAAAGTAAACAAATATTTTAGTCCTCAGTTGACAGTTATGCAAAGTCTGAAATAGGTGTGAATAAGAAACTTGATTGATTGAAAGATAGAATAGGTTCAGGGAGTACTTGGGACTTCAGAAATGAGTTACCTACAGAAAAGATCTTTGGAAGTAAAGATCATCACGTTAGAGGGGATTATGTATGTAAGACTATAGTGGCGACTAGAACCAGATAAGAAACAGCACATTTTCAGCACTGCAACTCAGCCCAGCACGCTTCCTAGAAAGTGATATTGCTATTATGGACTGCCAGAAATACATTAAATACTTTTCTCAAAGTTCAGGTAGCATGGATATTGCACTTTTGAGTCTGTTTCCCCATGAAGAGCTGTCTGGAAGAAAGGATAGTGTTTCAGGGATACTCTGTCTTGCCTTGTGAAAATAGTAACAAAAGTACTTTCCTTATTGTGGTATTATAACAGATAACTTATGAGCCTTATTGCAGCCTGAAGACTCACATATTTACTTCAAATATTTGTATTTTTGCTTGAGAAAATTGTTCAGTATTTGTGTATTGATGGTCAGAAAGTATATATTTTTAATTGATAATACTTGAAAGATTTTTAGAAATGAGGACCTAAATTAGATTTTTCAGATATTTAAGTTTGAAGCCTTTCCACATTATATTTTGTCTATTTAGCTGATAATGTGAAAAGTGGAAGATGATACTTATTATTTGGTTCTTATTTTAGAAAAAATCTGAAATGTCACGATGTTCTGTAGTAGGAAATACGTAAATTTGTAGTAAGAAGGACAGTAGATACTGGTGGGAATAGGACAATAGATGCTGATTCCCAGTAGGGGAAGAAGCAGCTCAAACACAAATGGAGAAAGGAAGAGGAAAAAGAACTCATGGCTTGTGAAAGAAGTGCCCCAATCACAGTGCACTCTGACTGAGCAGGGGATGGGTTAAAGTGTGTTAGTTCTTCTATCTGTCCATCTCATTAAATCTGCACTTAATAAAAGTGCAATAAAACAAAGGGACCTGATTTTCAGAAGAAATCAGGATTTTCTGAAAATTTGGCTTATGAGAAGCATCAACCTTCATTTGAAAAAAAAAAAAGAATATTAAAAATTTTTATCTTGTCTTTTTGGATCCTAAAAATAAAGTTAAAACAATATATTAATTAATTATAAGAGGAGATTATTTATGTTCTCTGCTATTAATCTCTATTCTTTCTTGTCTGCTAATTTGCATGTGTCAGGTCATATTGGCTGTGTAAAATAGTGGTATAAGGAAGACTAAAATAGTGTCTCAGGAGTTGCTATTGACAGATGAGTCTTCCTAAAGCTTGTTTGAAAGTTATGTTCTGTTTGGTACTGATACTTTGAAATACCAAGAAATCTGCAGGTTTCCATTCCAGTTATGAATGCCAGGATAGAAACATGGGGAGGACTCAATATTTAAAAAAATATTTAATTGTTTGGATGCCGCTTGAATAAACTTGTAAATGTTTTAACCTTGCATCAGTGAAGTATACTACTAAAATGACTTATTTGTATGACTACGTATTTGACATTGATAATATGGGTGTCACATCTACATTAGATTCATTAGTCTACTAATTATATGATCTTGTTTTATCTAAGCCATAAACATCTTTAAGTCCCTCTCTAATGAACAAAACAGTCTTTGGGATTCTTGATGCTGTTATTACATCGTCAAGTCCTACACTAGGGTTCTGCAGTTTTCCTCTGCAGCTGAAGTCCCTTGATTTTAAGGATTTACAGTACTCAAAGGCAAGCAAATTCAAGCATTAAGTGTAATGGAACTTACTAAAAAGCCTGTATTTCACAAAATGTTGAAAATATTTTTCTTTCTACAACAGTCAGCATAGACAGTGGGACTAAAGATTGGTAGGCAGAATCCTGTTGCAATCATACAGCTCAGCATTGCTATTTCTCAAGTGCCATGGGCTATGTTTGTTGGTAACTGCATCAGATAAATCTGAAATAGTCCAGCTATGTGGTATTATCTACGTTTCATATTTAATAGCACAATATATCTAATTAATTGTAATAAAAAAAGCATAATTTATTTTTAACAAATATAAGATAGCATAAAAATATGTCACTTCCATAAATCTCAGTGGTCATGTATTCAGAATAATGAAATGTTTATCTGCATATAGCATAGTAGCTGTGTAGGCACCACATTTCCATACAACTCAAATTATTGTTGTGATTGAAGATTTTTTATTTGGTTTCTACAACTGAATATGTTTCTTAGATTTCCTCTTTATCTGAGAAGTGGCAGCTGAAACCTTTAAAAATATACCATCAGAGGTTTTTCCCAATAATTAGTCAGAAATTATACTAAATACTATTTTCTATCACTTTCCTTTGCAGTATGTGAATCATTCTCACAATGGCTCCTAAATCCACAAAGCCTAGTAACTATTCGGGGGTTTAGCCTGGGATTTTACATACACTTTATCAAATCTGCATGCACAAATAGTATATAGTGAGCCTTGAAATTTTCAGAGACTTATCATGTAAATTCCTTTTTAAATATTTAAATAAGTCAGATTAGCTGAGGCTCTGTCTGCAAGCTGTTTTCACTAAACAGTTTCATATATGGCTTTCTGAAATAGCAATACAGAACCTAATAGCAATTACCTCCTTTTGATTTTAAGTCATAAGCAGTCAGAATGCTTTGAACTATTTCCATTAGAGGAGAGAAATTATTTGATAGAGTTTGTTAATTTACAAAGAAGTTTCAAAATCTTCTTTCTACGAACACAGCAGGAATCAAGTAGCTGGAGACAATTTGTCTTCTCACATTTCTCAGCACTTTTCCATGATTCCTGTCTTCAGAGACATTTTCACTCTTTCTTTTGCTACAGGGGCATTTTACTTTTATGCCTCTATGGCATTTTGTCCGTTTCTCTGACTTGTCTTTTCCTAAGTACACAGATAGACCCACCTCCACTTATCATTCTTACCAGAAAAATGAAACTCCTTACGCTCTAGTGTCTAAGCAGCCTTATATTTAAGTGAGGTATCATTTTTTAATGTTTCTTGTTCAAAAAAGAAGTAGTAACAGCTTGCTACATCTATCCTGAATAAAGAGTGGCTGTCAGCTTTATCATACAAATTCTTTCCCCCAAATAAAGCCTTATGTGTTGTCTGGGGTGAACTGTTTACATAGTTATTTTAAAAACTGTTGAGATGCTAAAATATATTTCACATAGGCTTCCTAGCCAAAATGAAATGTGTACCCAAAGGTCTTAAAGAAGTACAGTGCTAAAGCCATTTTGTTCCTTCACTGATGATCTGTGAAGAAGTTTTACCCCATAGTCAATGCCTATGTCAGCTTTTGAAAGAGTTTTGTTCATGTTCCTCCTAATCATCTTTTATTTCCTGGACTGCCAGGAAGGGTCTAACAGAAAAGAATCATCAGTAGTGCATTGCATTTGCCAACAGATCCCAGCATAGTCTGGTTAGAATGTCACAGTAAGAAAGACCGTGCAGAGTGGACATAATAAAGTAACTTCTATTTACAGGGATCATAACCTGTAATATAAGTTTATATTTACAGGGATCATAACCTGTAATATAAGTTTCAATGGTAAGATAGACTGCAGTATGCCAGAAGGATTCCTGATGCTTTAACGAAAACTTTGAAAAATTCCAAGGACTACAGATCTCCAGCTTTGAACAATTAATCATTGATTAACACAAAAAAGCTATTCTTTTTCCGTGAAATATTCATGCAAATTGCTACATATTGTGTCAGTATGTCTTGTCTAGGGCAGTGAAGTTCACAACTCTGAAGATCCCTTAACTGAGTAGATAATGAAGGGCAGAATAATTTTTTTTTCTTCACTATTTGTGTCCTACCTACATTTCAGACGTAACCCAGTGAAGACCAGTAATTTACAAAAAGTTTTCTTGTTTTCTTCCAGAGAATACGAATCAGAGAGAAAGAAAACAAAGTTAATTAGCAGAAATAAAGATGAAGGAAATTATAATTTGTGAGTCACTATGCTGTACCAGCCATTGTGAAATCCATGACATACCATGCAATTAGCAAGCTTCTCAGTCTAGCCACCAAGATAGGCAGACATGTAACAGGCTGACCAATTTATTATAGCATGTCTTTTTATACTAGTCTGATTGCAGAAAAGAATGATTGTGGAAAAAATTAAGGAGAATGCTGCAGATGATATTAAAATAGAAATGCTACATATTCTAGCATTTTTCCAAGTCTTTATTCATGCTGAATATTAAATATCTCTCAGTACAGAGGACCCCATAGCAGCCACAGAAGAGAATTGAGCGGACTGTCAGAATTTTTCAGGTAATATGTGGATAGACCATGGCAGTTAATTTTGCCTAATTTTCAGAGCATTTGTGTCATTTTCAGGCTGCCAAAAGCATGTGTAAAATGGCACACAGTGCCATTACTCATCCTCTTGCTAATCAAAAATGAAATCACATTTCATTATGACACTACATATGGACTCATTCCTTAGTAGACTAGTTTTGGTGTGTTCACAGCAGATAGCTCCTGCTTGCTCAAAGAAATAGTTCTAATTCTCCCTGTTTCTTGGTACTACATCCATGTCTTGAACCTCACTTCTCATGCAGCTGAGAAACAGGCAGAACAGTGTCTGTTGAAGCAGGACATAAACCTCTGAGTTGTAGGCCAGAACAGTAACAGTCAGAACTTTCTTCCTTCTGTACACTTGGAAGCCTTTCTTCCTCAATTTGTTATCAGCAAAATCTGCATAAATGTGAATTTAGACGTTTTAGAGACCTGTAAAGAAAACTCAAGACCTTCAATATATATTGATCATATAAGGTACTTGTTCCTCTTGGTTTTTTATAAATGTAACTTTTTGCCTTGGTATCTTGCTGTTAGTTACTGAAATACTAGAAGTGCCAACATGTGAATGATATTTAGAAAACTTTTACAGTCATCAAGTCTGCCATGATTTTTTTACAGAAGCATCAATTTTGGATCAAGGTCAGCTGGAATTTTGCCTGCCTCACCTTCTTTTTTATTTTAAATTATTCTTTATAATGTTCAGTCTTAAATTATCATGTAGTTTACTCAGCACTTCCTGAAGCTGTTGTATTTCACACTAGTATCTGTAACACAGGAGGTGAACCTATCCCTGTTGTGTCTTACATGAATATTACCTTTCCTAGCTTTTCAAAATTACCAATGCCTTAGTTTCTAAAATAATAGCCATGCAATTCTCTGCTACTATACTATTATTTGTTTTTAAGTCTCTTGAATTATGCTCTAGATAAATTAATCTGCATTCCGATCTTGTTTATATGAGTTCATATGCTCATGCCCTTTAGAAAGAGGACATTGTGCACACTTTCAAATGTGTGACGTGTGTGAGAAGGCACAGAAGCACAGAAGCCAAGCAACAATGAGGTAAAATGAAGAGAATAGACTTCTTAGCATTGCAAGTACCATCTGTTCTGTAGAAACGCATCCTCTGTGTTGGCATTGCCACAGTGGTATGACATGTGTTATTACTTTTAATCATACTTTGTGCTGAAGAAAAGTCTGGTTACATGACAGATTCAGAGGTTGCAGACTCCCTCAGAGCCAGTGCCTAGAAATCCAAGACTGCTTAGAGCATTCAATATTTGCATTTCTGAAATACAATGACCTGTGTAAAATTAGGCCACTGGGGACCAAGCAATTAGAGCACATAGTACAAGATGAAGTAAGCAGACAGCATTTACACGAAAAAAGGTGTCATTTTTGTAATATTCTGGAAAATTGTATGCTGAAGAATTTGTCATCATTTACATAGGAAAAAATTGTGGGGTGTTACAGGGTAATACTAGACAGAAAAGATGATGGAAGATTTTCTGTCCTGACTCAGACTTTTTTGCCAGAATTACTAATAATAACAATGTTTTGTTTATCAAAACAAGAAAACAGTTCAAAGCCATTATGTGAACCAGCCCTTACTGAGACATCTGTTCAAGGTCCTTGCATATGTAAGAAGGAGAAACTTACAGATCTAAACAATGTTCTTTGTGCATCATAATAACTTTGTATAATACACAAAACCTGGTGTCTTATTCCCATCTTATTGCTAACCACTGTCAGCTAATTTAGATGCAAGATCTTGTCCTTATACATTAAATAGAGACACAATGCATAATTAATATGGATTGTCTTTTTTATAGTTACTGTATTATTAATGATCACTAGTCCTGGAATCACACTTCTAATTCTGTTTGCAGTGACAACCAAGTGATGTCATATTTCTCTTTTGATTAGGCCTCACTTTCATGTCGTCAGTGACAGTGACTTTCCAATTACAGACATGTAGGGATATATAACTTCTAGCTATGTTTTGTCAGGAGGCTGTTACTAATATCTGACCCAAGGTTTTATGAAACAAGAGAAACAACCTTTTGGTCCTGTGTTAGATTCAAACAGCATGGCATCTAACTCATGTTATACAGCTACGATGGCCAAAACTACAGAAGCTTGGCAATTCACTTAGGAGCTCAAGTATTTTTTGGATGAAAAATGAATATCAGAGAGCCTTTTTATTTGATAAAACATTTAAATAAGTGCTGTTTTGAATATATTCCCAAAATAACTTTTCCATGGTTGTTTTACCACATAATATTTGTTTATTGAAAGTCTGTGCAATATTTCAGTTTAAATGTTTATTATTTTAACATTCTAATCTGACTCATCAGAAATCTTCTCAGCAGATGAATATAGTATACTCTTTAAAATCCTTCAGTGTCCTTTAGTATTCTAGATTATATAGAGTTAATAATAATATACAATTTTAGTTTCATTATATTGATTGCAAATTATTAATAAAAGAAAATTAGATTATGTTGGTTTTTTAATCATTTTCACTTGTTACTAGAATAAGCTTATAAAACTGTGTTCAGAAAATGTTTTTTGTAAGATATTTACATATTCTCTTCTAGCTCACTCTTCAAAGCGGCGGATATTAGATATGCTTTAGTTTGCATGCATATTAGAGCAGATGTCAACGAACTTGTACCAATAAAAAAGCTATGTAAAATGTAAAAATCAAAATGTGTTCATCACAATAACTTAATAAAACTGCAGAGACAGCATATGCAAAGATTCATTAAACATGTATTTCTTTGGAGGGGGGTGGGGAGGGAGAAAATGTTCTGCATTCTTTCAATTCTGTTTTTATCATTCCCTTTGAAATCCCTGGAATTTTTTACCCTGAAGAAAATAATAATATAAGTGATATCACACAATTATCCACATGATTAGTGACATCATTCTAGCCTTTGGGAGACATAAGAAGAAGTACTAAGATCTTCCGATTGTTAAACACCAAATACATTGATTTTTTTCACTTAGGATTCTCAAAAAGTAATAACTAATATACCAATATTAAATATCAATTAATAATAGACAGACAGATAAATAACATGATGTTTTGTATCACTGTATTTCCCAAATTATTTTCAACAGGTGAAATGAGTTGCAAATCATATACAAATATCAGAAAATGGTAACAGAGAGGATTATATGTTCACAATTTTGAGAAAAATGTAGGCCAAGTCTTTCATTGCAATACTAGATTTAATTCTAGACTGAACAGGAAATGTTCAACTTACAATAAGTCTTTCCAAACACGGAGATATTAAACTGGTTCAGGACCCTCTCATTTTTGTTGTTCGGCTTTCAAACGAGTTCTTATGAGGCTTAATATCTACAGCTGAAATCTGCTGAAAAATAAGTTACATATTGCAAGCTACAGACATGTGAACACATCTGAATCTTTTTGATGGTGATTAAATCACTGGACCTCAAGACATGATTAATTTTGGTTTTGATAAGTTGTCTTTTACTTAATGGTAGCTAGTTATGCTTTTGAAGGTTACAGAAGGAGGTTCTAGTCAATTTAAGGACTGTTTAACTCCAAAGCATGATGTTCAGTCTTTGGGTGGGAAAAAAAAAATTCTGCATTAATGCTTACAGAGTTCCCTCACCAATTTACTCTGCCTTAACAACCTACAGATTAAAAAAACACACAGACCATGAAACTCCGATGGGCATTTACAGGAATAAAAGATTCCTAGGTTTTGATTCCTGCTCAAAATGAGCAGCTGCTCATTCTAGTATCGTTAAGATCCAAATACCAACCCTGGGAAACAGGGCCTCTCATTCCTCGTGGTGGCTTAATATCATGTCAGAAGCAGTGCACTCTTTTAAACAATCCATACCTCTACACTTTCACTTGCAATTTTAGCTGAACAGTTTGCACAGAGTACAAATATTAGATGCCCAGCTTGACTTGCAACCTTCTCTGAAGTCAGGCCACCACATCATGTACTAGTGGTAGCTTTGATATGCTGCACATAGGCTTTCCCAAAATGCCTTTATTACAATTATTCAGTCCACAGGCTGCACATCTCCCTGTGCTGGCTGTTTCCTCCAGCAGTGCTTGAAAATGTGCTATTATTGAAAGAGTTAAAAAAAAATCCCCTTGGAAAAGCTAATTATTGCATGCAGATACTTCTTTGTGTGATCAAGGAGGGGACAATTTAATAGGCTCTGTAATACAACCAAGAACAAAATTGCTTTAAAGGAAGTCTCTTGTTGAGTGACAACTCTGTTGCCTGAGCCAATTAGGTCCCAATAAAGAGTGTTGAATTGGCTCCTGCTTTCTCATTAATTATGTTCTGTCACAGACATGGGGCTTGATTTAGCAATTTTGTATTACATTAAGATACTGAAAGGAATGGAACAAATGGCTCACTCTGATAATAGGCATTCTATACACGGTGTGACATTTACTATCCAGCTGTCCATAAGGCAGCCTAGCACTTCAGTTCAGGGGTTTATTTGTCATTGCTTCAAAGGGACACTCAGCTTTTCACAAAAAAGAAACAGAGAGGCTAATAGATAGGACAAAATGTACTGCTGATATGCTTTATTAGAGATAGGATGCTAGGGTTTTGCTAACAAGCTCATCCGTTGGGACTAAGCCGAGTTTGCTGTCAATCATCCTACACACAAAAGCACACTAGTTAACAAGGAGAAATGAATTACAGACACTTATTCCTGCCTGTGGGATCACAAATACACCAATCTGTGAAAGAGGCACAAACTCAGAAGACAAACTACATATTTGTCAATAACCTCCTAGAAAGAACCCTAGTAATTCATGAAGACCTTTGATTTAACTTCACTCTAAAATACATGTATAGGAAATGTTTTTGTTACCATGACATTTTCCTTTGTTACTCGTACAATTTTTTCTTCACATTAAAAACACAAAACTGAGGAGGTCTGCAAATGTTGTGCTAGGTATACACACTGCTTTTTATACCAAGCCACAGGGGGCAGCTGCTGTTGTAAAATTCATTAATAGCAACAGAAAATTAAATCTTACAAACTTTAGGTTCAGACTATCTTGCATCAATGAGTAGAGCATAATCTAAATCCCAATTTATGTCTTATATAATAATTAAAGTAGCAGCATTTTTTTTAGGTTGTGCTGATTTTTTTGCTCTCCATTGTATATTTTCATGGGGAATTTTGATCTATTGTTTGCATTGCACTTGCAGGTTCAGATTTAATGTGTATAAGTAAATTTGTTTATACATCCATATAAATACTATTAATACATACATATATGTGCATGTGTGAATTTAAAGCTACCTATTTGGCCCTAATTTCATCTTCTTGTCAAAGCACTGCCATTTATAATGTAACATGTCCAGTGTAACTGACTTCATCTAGGAGTAATAATCCTTAGGAAACTGGAAATAATTTAGTAAAATGTTATTTTCATTTGGAAAAAAAAAAAATCCAAGAACAAACTCTAGATATAAAAGAGAAAAAAAAAATGAATGCATGTTATAGCAAAAATAAACCTAAGGTTGATTTTCCAGACAGAAATGTGTATTCTGTAGTGGCTGTATATGTATAATCCTTGCCATCAAAGTCTTTTCTAAACTTAAACAGTAATGTCCACAGTTTTGCATGTTTGGAGAATTTTCTGCAATAATATTTGTAGTTTCAGATGTATGGAATAGTATTTCTGAGACTTTACTGTTAGACAGTGACATTACCTATTAGTGAATTCCTTACTTTACCCTATTTTGATATACACATGCTGCAGATAAGTCTTTTATTACCTCTTCTGATGCACATGGATCACCCCAAGAGATTAAGACTGGGGTCAACATGTTCGTACCAGAGCATTGGGTACAATCCCAGACACCACAGATCTGCAAGCACATGAAAAAGCTAACAGCGTCTTCTCAGAACTGTCAGGGTTTGGTGCTCTTCCACCAAAAAAAAAAAGAAAAAAAAAGCCTCCTTTAAGCTTCTTTCTTCCTTTGTGTTTGCTAACACTGCAGGCTGGGGGTGTGAAGGAGTTACCCTCTAAGAAGCTGCCACAAGTGAAAATAAGATATGCTGCTGGCTCTTGGATAATTGAGAAAAGAATACACAGACTTCTCTGAGAGATTGACTCAGGCGTGGTTTAGTTTATATGAGCTGGCTCATTGGCAGTGTTGGCAGAGGGAGGGTTTTCCACCTGAAAGACCCAGATAACAGACTTGAGACCCCTCATATTAGTTAAATAAAGAAAAAAAAGTTCCCAATCCTTAGCAGAAATATTAATGTACTAGATACAGGAAGAAGGGTTTTTAGATAGGTATGCAAGACAATATGCATTTCCTAAGTTAGGTAGAAGGTTCTCAGGTGAGTTAAACTCAAGCCACCATGAAGCTAGAAAGCAATGACGTGGTGGCTGTTACTGAAACTTTTTGGGACGGATCCCATGACTGGAGTGTGGCTATTGATGGCTACAGGCTGCTCAGAAGAGATAGGCAAGGAAGGTAGAAGAGTTGCCCTCTACATCTATAGAGAGATAGAGCGCAAAGAGTTGTTTCTGAAGAATAGCTGTGAGCAGGTCAAAAGGTTTTGGTAAGAATCAGGGACAAAGGCAACAAAGGAAACTGTGACTGGTGTCTACCACAGGACACCCAATCAGGGCAAGACTTATCAATAAAGCCTTCTTATTCCAGCTACAGAAGGCATCTTAGTCGGAGACTCTTGTCCTGTTAGGGAACTTCAACTATCCTGACATCTGCTGGGAAAGTAGCACAGTGAGCTGTAGGCAATCCAAGAGACTCCTGGAGTGCATTGAGGATCACTTGCTAAGCCAGGTAATAGACAGCTCTACCAGGGAGGATGAGATACTAGACCTGCTGGTCACCAATGCAAGTTATCTAATTGGTGAGATCAAGATTGGAGGCAGCCTGGGCTGCAGTAATCAAGCACTCGTGGAGTTCTCAGTCCTGAGGGTGGTAAAACAGGCAAAGAGTACAGTCAGGACCCTGAATTTTAGGAAAGCCAACTTCCAGCTTTTTAAGGTGTTACTCAATAGGACTCCCTGGGAAGCTGTCCTCAGGGATGAGGGAGAAGAACACAGCTGGCAGATCTTTAAGGGTGCTTTCCACAGGGAACAAGATCTCGCGATCCCCAGGTGTAAGAAATAGAGTAAGGAAAGCAAAAGGCCATCACAGATGAGTCAAGATCTGATGGTCAAACTAAAGGGCAAGAAGGAAATGAATAGGAAGTGGAAGTAAGGACACATACACTGAGAAGAGTATAGGGACACTGCCTGATTGTGCAGAGATGGGGTTAGAAAGGCCAAGGTGAAGCTGAAGCAAAACTGACAAAAGGTGCAAAGAATAACAAGAAAGACTTCTATAGGTATGTCAACCAGAAGAGGAAGGTCAAAGAAAGTGTGCCCCCCTGATGAGCAAGACTGGTAAACTGGCAACAATGGACAAGGAGAAGGTCAAGATACTCAACAACTTTTTTGCCTCAGTCTTCACTGGCAGGCTTTCTCCCCACACCTCTCAAGTGGATGAACTGCTAAGTGGGAACTGGGGGAGCAAAGTCTCTCCAACTGTAAGTAAAGATCAGGTTTGTGACCATTTGAAGAACCTTAATATACATAAGTCTACAGGTCCAACCTGAGATCCAACCCAGAGTCCTGAGGGAATTGGCTGATGCAGTTGCCAAGCCGTTCTCCATGGTATCTGAATAGTCATGGCAGTCAGGTAAGGTCCATGGTGACTGGAAAAAGGGTAATATCACACTCATTTCTTAAAAGGGTAGAAAGGAGAACCCTGGGAACTACCAACCTGTTAGCCTTACCTCTGTGACTGGGAAAATCATGGAACAGATTCTTCTAGGAGCTATGCTAAGGCATATGGTGGTAATGGAGGTGATTTGAGACAGCCAACATGACTTTGCCAAGGGCAAATCCTGCCTGACCAACCTAGCAGCCTTCTATGGTGGAGTTACTACACCAGTGGAAAAAGGAAGGGCTACAGATGTTGTCTACCTGGACTTCTGTAAAGCCTTTGACACAGCCCCCCACAACATCTTTCTCTCTAAACTGGAGAGATATAGATTTGATAGGTGGACCATTTTGTGGATGAGGAATTGGCGGGATGGTCTCATAAGGAGGGTAGCAGTCAACGGCTCAGTGTCTGGATGGACACCAGTGTCAAGTGGGATCTCTCAAGGGCCAGTACTGTTTAATATCTTCAACAACATAGACAGCAGGATTGAGTGTGCTATCAGCAAGTTTGCAGGTGATACCAAGCTGAGTAGTGCAGTTGACAAACCTGAGGGATCAGAAGCTATGCAGAGAGACTTGGATATGCTCAACAGGTGGGCCCATGCGAACCTCATGAGGTTCAACAAAGGTAAGTGCAGGGTCCTTCACCTGGGTTGGGCCAACCCCCTGCATCAATACAGACTGGGGGATGAAAGGATTGAAAGTACCCCAGAGGAGAAGACTTGGGAGTACTGGTGGATGAAATACTGGATATGAGCCAGAAATGTGCACCCAAAATGCCAATCATATCTTGGGCTGCATCCAGCAGGCCGAGGGAGGTGATTCTGTCCCTTTACTCCGCCCTGGTGAGACCCCCCCACAGAGAACTGCATCCAGCTCTGGAGTCCCCAGAACAGAAAAGACATGAACCTGTTGGAAAGGATCCACAGGAGGGCCATGAAGATGATCAGAGGGATGGAGCTTCTCTTTTATGAGAAAAGGCTGAGGGAGTTGGGGTTGTTCAGCCTGGAGAAGAGAAGGCTCCAAGGAGACCTTATTGCAGCCTTTCAGTTCTTAAAAGGGGCCTATAAGAGAGATGGGGAGAGATCTTTTAACAGGGCAAGGGGTAAGAGTTTTAAACTAATAAAGGGGAGATTCAGGCTGGATGTGAAGAAGAAATATTTTGCAATGAGGGTGGTAAAATACTGGAAGAGGCTGCCCAGAGAGGTGGTAGATGCGCCATTCCTGGAGACATTCAAGGCCAGGCTGAACAGGGTCCTGCAATCTAATCTAGTTGCAGAAGTCCCTGGTCTAGTTGAAGATTGCAGAGGGTTAGACTAGATGACATTTGAAGATCCCGTCCAACCCAAACTATTTGATGATTCTATGAAACTACTGACCAGTTAAACCACTTCTTCTAGTGTGTAACTTTCTTCCTATTTCTAAGACTGTGAATCTCTGCAGAGCACCTCCAAAAGAAATATTTTCTAAGGAAATCCCGATATTTTTTTACTTTTTGCTTCTCCTTTACAGCCCTTCAAAATAATCTGGGAAGTTAATACAATAATTACCTACTACAATGGATAAATACAGGCTAAAGAAGCAAACTCATAAACAGTTAGATGCCTAATGCTCCTTCTGACCCATAAAGGGCAGTCTGAACTTAGTTATTGTTTTTCACCATAACCTGCGATGATTTTACAAACTTAGAAAGGAAAGCAAACATGTTACAAAACATACTTCAGTATTACTATTATCAACCTCATCATACTTGGTCTCCTGTTGCGTAGGCTGTGAGAACCATCTATCCCCATTATCTTGTCAGGTCTCATGCTTGCCTTAATTTCAAAATGGCTGCATCTCCAGGTTATAAATACTTTTTGTCAAAATTTTCATTAACTCTTTTTATTGCCATACTTGTCTCCAATTTCCTTTTCTAAATAAAAAGGAAGCATTAGAAATGTGTAACTTGGAAAAGGAACATCTCCAGAGTCATAGTCAATTGAGATTCAATAGCTTCAAAAGCAGCTGTATTTAAAAAGCATTAGCCATGTACAGCTAGAGAGCTGCTGTGCAAAATAACTAGACCCAGACAGTAATTTAGGTCATACTGAATCATTTTTTTAAATATTAACAAAGAATGAAGAGATCTTACCTTGATTTCCTAGATCTTGAAAAAGTTTTCCCTCTTCAAGTAAAGATTTACTTTAATATAAAAGTCTTAATTCTCCAATGCAGTGAACTCAGGATCTGAAGAGTTAGAGGGATCACACTAAAATTAACCTTTTAATGAAACAGAATCACAGCCCTAGGCCAAGATAATACTGGTGTATCATAGGCAACAAATTAGGCTTAAAATTGCTCTTCCTTGCACCTAGAGGTAATGAGCCCCTGAGAAGCAGTTCTAGTAGGAGTGGCATCCCATCCATGCTCTCTCAGTGAAATGTAACTATGAGACAAACACCCTCTTCCAAGACGTAGTTGCAGAAAATAGTGAAATAAATTAATCATTAGAAATCATCACTGCCCAAGATTTCTCCTCAACATACTGCTAAGAGATTTACTTATCTGGAAGAGGGCAAGTAGGCTATGTTATCTGATGACAAAATCGCTACTTACAGTTCTTGCTTTAGGAGGACAGTCTCCATATGTTCTGTGCCTAGCAAATGTAGGAGAGATTCTTTCAGAGCATAACTCCGAATGAGGAATTCTCAAAGGGGCCAAGCTCACACAACTGACTATGCAAAGAAATTGATGGAGAATGGCTTTCTGATTTAGACGACTTCAGGTACAAAGTGTGGCCTATCTATCCATCTTCCAGGGTAGAATTAACAATTTGAATTATTTTCCAGGATATATGACAGAAGAGTTTGGGGTTTCTTTCATAGAAGTTCTTACATTGTATTCAAAAGGCTCTTTAAAAAAGTGCTGTCTGTCTCCCTTGGGGAATGTACTTCACATTGCTGTAGTATCATGAGAATCTTTTACCTCATGTGCTTTACCTGAGACACTAGTTCCTCTGGTATATTCATTTGGATTACTGATAATTTTATGGTAGTAACTGCATTATTCTGTGGTCTTCATACAAATTATAATTTTTAAATTACTACAATAATAATTGTAGTGATGCCAACAGAAGCAGTATCAGAGCAAGAACATGGTGGGAAAGCAGTGAATCTTTGAGTTTTGGTGGAAATTGCTGAAGGAATCTATGTTTCCAGTCATTGGTACAAGATGGGCCACTGATAAAGTGATTAAAAATCTGTTCCCTAAAAAGTGACTTTTTAAAAATGAGGGGCTAAGCTGGCAGAAAAAAAAAAAAAAAAAAAAACAAAAAAAAAACAAGAAAGTGTTCATTGTTGGAGATAAAAGTCTCTGTGTGATGACAGGTGTAAGACCCACAGTATGTCCAAGCTGGAACTCTGAAGTATCCAAGAAAAACTATGGCTACTCTTTAGTATGGACTGCCTGCAGATAGTTTGGCAACTGGTATGTTACTGATTACATGACTTACATAGTCGTATCCTCAGATGCAGTCTTTTTGGTTTTGGAAGAAGATGGCTTTCTGGGTGACAGTAAGTTTGAGGATGGCTTTGACAGTCCTCGTGCATTGTCTGTTAGAATGCTGTTCTAAAGGACTCCTTAAGAGAGCACTCTTTGGGGAGCATGTAAAAGATGTCCAGGGAGTGGACAAAAGCAGGATAAGTTATTGAGATTCTTCCTGGAACTGATGAACCACTTCCTGTGACATGAATATGCTGAATGAACTTTGGCCAGGACAGCTAAAAGCCATGTTATTTAAATATGTAACTAGAAATTAATTGCCACCAGTTTCGAATATATTCCTTGTTGATTAATCTTACTTCTGGTCAATCATCTTCTTACATTGGTGCCTCTGCTTCAACTCTTTTGTACTTTAGATTAAAGAAGAAGTGGCTTTATTCAGGAACTTTCTACTGGGACTTTCATAATCAAGAAACAAAAATCCTGTGCAAGTCTCTCAGCTAATGCATTATCATGCAAACCAAATCTGAAGGCCAGGTACTGCCATGCATAGAATATCTGTTTCTGTGTGCTGACAAATTAAATCTTCCTTCGTCAAAATGAACCTAATTTATTTCATTAATGCCCAAGGAAGTAAATTCCTAACAATGATGAGCATCAAACATTAATCTTTTAAGTTTACTTTAATATTCCCTCAGTCCTTTCCTCTGAATTCAGTTTACAGTTGAGTCCTCCTCAGCAGCTGTTGGTATTTGCCTTTGCCTATTTGTCTCTTGGTTCAAAGTAATTTCACAAGATTTTTTTTAATTAAGTATATGTTTTATTTTAATTGGATGTAGATTCAGCATTTACTTCTTGTTTATGATGTCCATTTCTACTAATATTTTAGCTTGCAAAATGTCATCTTAAAACTTCATCTAAAAAAATGAGTGGAGTTTCCATTTTTATTTTTATTGCAATCAGTGTGAGGCATGATGTTGTCTTTCATCTGGGATTTACTGAAAGGCACTCAAAAAAACAATTAGCATACATCTTGGGCAGGAATCTGAAGAGTCAGAGAATGATCTCAGAATTTTGTCTGTGAGGTTACCAAGACCATCTGCAGCACTGTCACTGAACACAAGGCACAAGACCAGGAAATCCAGATACTTACAAGATGAAATACTTAGGAACTCTGATAAAAACCTAATTATCTTCCGTCTTCATAAGCCATAGTTGCAAAAGATGACACGTTGGGAACAGTTTAATATCCACAGATGCCCAGTGACAGGTAGTACTCTGACCTAAAATAGCTTTCCAATTATACTACATTTTTTGACAAATACTGTTTTTTGCTTTATGGAAGTTTAAATGTTGTTTGATGTTCCTGATGCTTCTGTAGTCTAAAGTCAGTTACACTTTGGCCTCGCCAACAGTATATTAAGTGTCACTGACACATCAGTCAATGTCCCTTTGAAATTATTAAATTATAAATTTGTCCTTTTTCTTGGAAATAAATGTGATATTCAGCCTGATTGCAGATAGTATCACTTTTGCACATTGTTATGAACTTTAGTTTCAAAATCCAAAAGTATTTTACATATATAATGTAACTATTTTTCTTTCTTTCATCCCTATGCTGGTTTCTGTCCTGGTTCTTCTGTTACTATTTCAGAACTCTTCTTAGATCAGGAAATTTTAGATGATAGCTAAAACCCTTTCATCCTTTTTCTCCAAAAGCCTGGAAAACTTAATGTAACTATGATGTAGAGATGAATGTTATTAAATGGTCCTGAAAATCTCTGAGGCCTTACTGCTTTACTGTTGAACTTAGGGATTCTAGAGGAGAGAAAATACCTTAATCTCCACTGACTTTGAGGAGGATGTAGCAAGAGTTGCAAGAATTAAAACTAATATACGAATATAATTTCTGAAATCAGTCAGGACTGAGTTATGGATCTTTGTCTGCTATTAATTCACATGGGATCCAGTGCTGATCAAATGGTTGCAGTTAACCTGTTTTGGAGCGTGATTCTAATGACTACTTAGAGGATTTATAAAAAGCAAGTTGATTTTCCTGTTTAAGTGTTTTGTTTGATTAGTTGGTTGTTTTTTGTTTGGTTTGATTTGGATTGGATTGGGTTTTATTAATACAAGTACTGAGCCTTGGAAAATCAAATGGTTCTATCTCATCAGTGTTACTATTTCAGATTTTAAGCTCAGGAACTTTTTTTAAATGAAAGTAGAAAGAATAAACTAGATTGAGGATTCTTTTCTTATATATCCAAGTAATTACAAAGTTATTAGGACATGAAACAAAATTTGCTCAAATGTTTAAGTAAACAGTGTTGGAATGTAGTACATGAAAAATGAAAGATGTTCTCTAAATGCAGCATAGCATTTCAGATCTAAAATCTGTTTGACAGCATTCTTGGGTTGGTTTGGCCATTTTAGAGAATCTCAAGGAAAATAATACTGCATACAAAAGAGTAGCTAATTACAGGTTTTGTTTATGAACTGATTCAGTGAAACACGTTAGATTGTATATCTTCCCTACAACTACATTATGCTAATTAGCTAATAACCCATCTTCGAAATGATTTTTAAATAACTCTGTTTAGATTCTGACTCATACAAGTAGCAAGCTGTTACTTTTTTTGCATGAGCTACAGTGAGCGATTAAAAATTATGTGCATGGCTCAAAAAGAAAAGTTCAGGTTTTATATAATCATAAAAAATGCTTAAATAGTCCAGTTGAAATAGAAAATGCAAAATGGTTGCCATTATAACAGAAGTGAGCAAAATTATATATATATATGTGTTCTGATTAACTGTATGAAAACAGGTCTACAGTTTTAACTTGACATGAGTATTTTATATAGTAAAAAATTCCTATACACTATAAAATATATATTATTGTTTTATAGTTAGTATAATCTATAAAAGAGAAAAAAAAATAAGGATACATTTTTGTATCTGTTTTAAGCCAGAGTTATCACTTGGAATTTTCTGGTTTACTGCCCACCCATGAATCAGACACAAGTTACCAAAGAACTGCCTGAATGTGTTCAGATTGTCACTGTAAGGCTACAAAACCCCCTCATGAAACAGAAATGAACACAAAACATCTTGGGGGAAAAAAAAAGTATGACATCTCATAGAGTTTTAGTCACTTCAATTTGTTAGAAAATAACCCAGTTGTTCAAATAGCTTAAGGACATCAGAAGAAAACCAATGAATAACTTTGTCTGTTTTTTTTTTTTTAAGTATTCTTCTCTCATAGGTTATGAAATGAAAATGAAATCTTTGCAGATTTGGCTTTTTTTTTTTCCCAATAATATAAGACATAGTAGGAGCAGAGGTCTAGAAGAACTTAGAGAACAAGGAATAATGTCAATATCTTATGCATTATAGATGGTCCTTAAATAGTCAGTGTTGAACTCCAGGCATTAATACTGCTTTCCCTGTTAGTGTTACAGTGTGCTTATAAACATGTTTCCCAAAATCAGCCTGTATATAAATGGGTATATTCTAACCTGCAATGAACACCACCTTATACGCTCATTTCGCAAATTTGTTACTGAAGGATAAGTAAAGGGAACACAAGTGCTTGCACAGTCAACAAGAATGTTCAATTTCATTTCCTTCAGTCATCTAGAAGTGTTTTGAATCAAAACCCTTTTGGCACTCACTCTGAGATCATAATGTTAATGTTTAACAGCATTTCAGCTCCAAGGTAAATATCTACATCAGGAAAAAACAGTATCTCTTCTATATAAAACTACATTTATAGGTTGTATATCGCTGAAAAATTTATGATTAAGAATTCTAATTTATCAATCCAAAGTATTTATATGATTTTATGGGCACATATGCAACATACTAATTATGCTACCCTTCACTGCACTGCACAGAATTTTTCTTTAGAGCAGATTTGGCTCAGAAAACCTTTCTGAATCTCATATGGCTGGGTTAATCTCAGAAATTCTATTGATGACTGGTTTACTTTTATTGTCTGGATTAAGCACATAGAGGCAACAAAGAGTTTTGATGCAATACTATAGTATTAGCAGAATGATCTCATCCTCATTCTTCATTCTCTTGCTGTCTGCATATTAAAGGCAAGACAGAAAAAGACAATGATAAGTCATGCCTTCTATAAAGTGTCCTTCTAAACCTCTTGAAAGCGCTTCTTTTTCTTTTTCAAAAGTATTATGAGTTTCTAAAAGTCCAAAAAAAAATTCCATCCCAGAACTGAACATTTAACCTCTTTACATTTCTGTAGTTTAGACTGAATTTTAAATTCCAAGACAGTAGGAAATGCCTGGATATGCTTTTGGTGATAGTTAAAAGATATATAATTTTTTTAACTCTGTTAATCATTTGATACTAAACACTGAATTAAGTTTTTTTTAATGGCGAGCACACTAGTGTTGAAACTTCACATCTAAAAATTAATTTAAACAGCCTGCTAACTCCTCTTTCCTCCATACATTTTAATTAATAACAATTCCATAGAAAATACAGAGCTAACTGTGCTAGAATCCTAAAGTCCTTCCCACACAAGCAAATCACTGGGACAGAGAACCACATTTCTATTGCCGTGGTCTTCTAGATCCATTCATGTGTTCTTTCTTGTATGGCAGCACAACTTCAGGAAAGTTGGAAAATAAGTCCTCATTAGTTTGACTAAAAGCTAAGCTGTCTTGAACTTCCGTTGCAGAATTTTTAACTTTGATGTACTTTCATATTTAGGAGTCAGCGGCACACTGTTTCCACATTAGCTGTACAACTTCAACTCATGTTCTGATATTCTGCTGTAGGTAGACGAATCTGCTCTGAGCATCTTAGCAGAACTTGTGGAAGCATATTTCTGGGGGAGTGCCAATGACTTTCTGGCAGCTGAAGGAAATTATGGATAGATAGAGGAACTTACCATAATCCTTTGGAAAACCTCTAAGAAGTGAACAGATACTGACAACACATGCTAGACCTTTTTGCAAGAAGGAAACTAGATAAATGCTCTGATGTGAGCTCTTGTTCCAAACTCAGAGTCTGAAAAGCAGCAGTAACAACACAACTGCAGTATGTCAGCAGAGGCATTCCTGGCAATGAGTATGAGGAAGCAGAGATGAAAACTGTAGCTGATAGAGGTATTGCCATAGCAGTTCCCCATCTGTGGTAGGCGCTATGCAGTACTTGACAATGATGTCGCCTAAATAGAACATCTTTTTTAGACCTAACATCACTCACAGATTGGTGGATCAGGGTCAGATTTTCATTCTAGCATGTGTCTATCCTAGATACATACATTCAAATTGAAGGAAAAAAAAGCTTGAATATACCTTTTGGCTTAGTGACCCGTAACACTTCATTTTGTTGTAATCACAGTAGAAATACTGTTGCCTGCAAGTGTGATGGTCTAGCTGTAGAAGATAGGTATTTCAGAAAATGTGGGAGCTACTGTTGATAATTCTGACACACATCATCTCCAAGAAGCCTAAGGGAGCTTCTGCATTTCTGAACATGTAATAGCAGGAAGGGGTAGTGTTTAAAGGTCTTCCTTTCTGTCCAAGTCTGGCAGGCTTGTCTGCATTTATTTTCTTTATAGGCAAAGGGTATAATGACAGAACTTTAATGGAATCATTTTCTCAGTTTACTAAAGCTGAGGTTCCCAAGGGACTACTGCTTACAATATTTCTCTGCTTTGATTGTCAGCTAGGCATTTTGGTTGAGTTGCTAGCTCTGTGGCTTGTATAATATTAGTCTATTGTAAACTAAGTACACTGCTGAAGCATTTTGTGATCGGCTGAGAGAAAAAACATTAGGATCTAAGTAACCATTAGATCCTAATGTTAGGATCTAAGTAACAATTGCTTGTGTCCTGATTATTCTTCTTCAAAGGCTTTGTTGTCTCCTTTCTGATAATGAATGTAAGCTTCATTATAATCTTCTGAAGTCTGAATTAATTCCTTTTTTTGTCACTTTGCTTTTGCACATTTTAGCAGTGATCATATACAAGTAGGCTTCTCAGCTGCAATGAATCCCTCTCTGGAGTTTCCATATTGTGGATTGTCAATGCAAAATAGACATTAAAAACAGACAAGTGAATGTTCACTGACGTTAACCAATCATCATCCTCAGAGGCACTAAGGAATGCAATGAAAATTGCAGATGTGAACCTCGGGTATTTTCCCAGTCTTCCTCTTTAGAGTAAAATAGAAACATAAAGGTTTACAGAATACAAGAGCTTTGCCTTAGTACTTTTAAGTAACAATTTCAATTTTGAAAACCAGAAATTATTGTCTGCTTTTAAGACACCCATCAGTGATGGATGATTGTCATGGGTTCAGCAGCAGCAGTCATTTTTCTCCTTCTTGGTAGCTGGTGCAGCGCTGTGGTTTTGATTTGGGGCCTGGGAACAGCGCTGATAACACCAGTGTTTATAGTTACTGCTTGATAATGTTTTGGTCTGGCCAAGGATTTTCTGAGTTTCATGCTCTGCCAGGGAGGAGGGAGCCAGGAGGAAGCAGAGACAGGACACCTGACCCAGACTGACCAAAGAGGTTATTCCATACCACAGTACGTCATGTCCAGGATGGGATAACAGAGAGCAGAGACCCGGAAGGGTGTGGTGGTGGACTGGGGGTGCACGACATGGTCAGGTTTTTTGGTATTGGGAGGTTTGCTGCTGGGGGGTGCACTGGCTGGGTCAGGCTTGGTGAGCAGTTGTATTCTCTTTCCTTGTATTTCTCTTGTATTATTACTGGTGGTAGCAGTAGTGAATTGTGTTATACCTTAGTTACTAAACTGTTCTTATCTCAACCTGTGCAAGTTGCATTCTTTTAATTCTCCTCCACATCCCCCCGGGACTGGGGGAAGAAAGAGTGAGTGAGTAAGAAAACTGCGGGGGGGGGGGGGGTAGAGACTTAAACCACGACAATGATTCATAGATTTATCTGGAAGTATAACACAAATTGCAGAAATAGGATTTTAGATATTAGGGTGACTACTTAACCTCAAATTTGAAATAATTTTCCATATATGTTCCGTAATCACTTCCTTGTTCTCTCGTATTATACTGAAGTTTGAGTATTCACTACTGAAAAGAGAAAAATCATTTTTGCTTTCCATACAGACTTCTCACAGAAAAAAAATTGCTTTGAAAGGAGATCTCCAGAACTGGAAATTCCACTGAGCTTCAGCTACACTGTATAAGAATATTTTGCAGTCCATTTGTGAGCAGAAATTATTAATATTTAATTAACAAACACTCTCCAAAATTACAAAATTATACATATAAGCCAAAATGTATGAAATAACAAACACATTCTGGAGCATCTCAGTCAATAGCACTATTCTTTGAGCTGGAATTTGCAAACTCAGTAATTACATGGGGCTGCAGCATGAGAACTCTCTAAAGCAGCTTACAAGAGTGACAGGATCTGACCTGTCCCTTCAAAGAACATGGCGGTCACAAGCATCCCTGACTCAAGCAGGTCTACACTCCCTAAGATATATCACTGTTGGTTATATAGGTTATCTTTCTCACCATTTAGTGAGGATGATTTCTCTGTTTCATTTACCAGCTCAAAACAATCACATATCTGCATAGCTGGTACTTCTGCCAAAAAGGTTCCTCAGAGATATTGTAGCATGTGCCACTGAGGCTGTTTGGCTCATACATGTTTTTCTTCTGCATCTTCACACAATTCTGCTCATGAGGTTTCTAGACTGATGGCAACTGCAGTGGCTTCTGACCAGCCTCTAGTTTCTGCTAAAGATGATCTCTGCTAAAGATAACCAGAAAGAGTAAGTAGAGAGCATATGCTCTATACATTCTCTGGCTCACAGCTTTCCCTTCTCCGCAAATGGTGTGGGATTCTGTCTCTTATGGAAATGGTATTCCTTTTCCAGAAAACAGCTGTAGACATCTCACCTACCTAGACAATAATGGTCCCCAAGGTTAGAGGTTCGGTTTAATTTCAGGAAGTCTGTGATGTGAAGCTTCCACATATCAGAGTAATATTATCAGAAGTCAACTGAAGACTTACACAGCCAGCAGTGTTCTAGGCAGCAACTTCACAAATGCTTTAGAATTAGCTTCAGAAGAGATGGTATCTGCTTGCTTCTTGCTGATATTCCTCCCTGGTAGGAAGTGCTGATAACCTTCTATTTTGCAAAACAAGGACTTCTTTATTCTGGATCTCACTGATATCCATGGACTTCCTTCTTTTATGTATGATAAACTTTACTAAACATTGGGAAGCTTGAAAACTTGATCATGGAACAATGTAGAACTAGATCTACCTGCATTTTAAGATCTAACAAAACTTAGGAAATTCCCACCTATTTGCTTCTTACAATCTAAAAAGTACCCTGTAGTGAAAATCATAGTTTATTTTTTAGAGTATCGTGTTCATGAAACATACCACTCTTAAGAGTAAACAAAAATATGTACAAGTATGGGATAGACTGTGTTTTCATAGATTTCTCTATCATTGATTGGGTAACTGTGAATATTTCATTCTGTTTTGAAGGAACTATATTTAGAGCTGTGATTCCAATAATAAAGTCTTTTGGTTTTTTTACACTTTTAATGTCATAAAAGAAATTGTCTCAGTAAAACATCTACAGGAGACACTGTGATTCAGTAAAGATTTTATCAGAGCACTAAAAGCCTTCCTCATTCATTTTAAAACAAAATACATACCTGTTTCAAATGCACTCTTTCACAGTCGGAGATATCAGCAGTGAGTGTTGCGTACTATGTAATCTAAATATTAAACACCTTTTATGCTGTAAAAATAAAAGAAAATAGTCTTAAAGCAATATTTTGAAACTTTCTAAATAAAAATTTCAAAGGTGAGAATTAGCTACTTCCTTCCTAACCAGTTGTTGGTCCTACCCAGTTTGTCAGTGTCTACTCCGTACTATATCTCAGATCCTTTTCAGTTCCTGTCTGAATTTAAAAAAAAAAAAAAATCTATTTTCAGTCTCTATCTACTGATCAACTCGAAAATTTTTCCTCTTTCTTTTTTTTTTTTTTTCCTTTTACCTGGGAATTTGGCCAGCAGATGGAATTTTATTACATTTCCCAAATAATATCTTTTACCTGATGTCAGTAAGAAATTATATGCCATTATCAGCCACTGTAAAATGAGCAAGTGGAATTACTCTTCTAAGCAGTTCTCCTTATCAATAATATAAATTGTAATTATGCATTAAATGAACTTTCCCCATTTCAGCTGATCACACTAAGCATCTTTGTTTTAAACTCACATCAATGGTTACTTTTCATGCGTGCATCACTGTTTTGAGCCAAAAATACGTCTTTCAACTGGATATCAAAAGATTATCACCATTGGGGTGTCTGAAAACATGAAATGTTGGAAACTAAGTAATTCTCTATGTCAGGAGCTGCGATTATTGCACAAGAACCATACTGTTAGGGTGTCCTTTTTAAAAAACATGACATACCAAACTGCTGAAAACTGGTGTTTACCACTGCAGAATTTCATTCTTACTTGTCATGTTAAATCTTGTCACTTTTTGTTACGTTGTTTCTCATAATATCACAGTTGCGTGTGGCACATTCAGTTACATGACAAGACCTACTGCAACCTGAGAAATTATAGACTGATTGGGAAAAAATGTTACTATAGAGGAAGAAGGCTTTCAGAAGCCTTCTTGGTAGAATATATGTTAGCAACATTGCTTTTTTTCTCTCATAAATGAATAATCTTTTATTAATTTATGAGCTCCAAATTACACTTCATCCTGATCCCCTACTCTTGGCTATTTAATGCCAGAAGTTATTTGTGGTTTGTGCCTTTCAGAAATCTAGATAGAGGTCTGTCCTGGGTTCAGCAGTAGCTGTAGTTTTTTTCCTTCTTAGTTGCTGGTGCAGTGCTGTGGTTTTGACTTTTGGCCTGGGGACAATACTGATGACACTGATATTTTTAGTTACTGCTCAAATGTTTACTGACCAATGACTTTCTGAGTCTCATGCTCTGCCAGGCAGGAGGGGAAGCCGGGAGGAAGCAGAGACAGGACACCTCACCCAAACTAGCCAAAGAGGTATTCCATACCACAGCACATCATGCCCAAAATGTAAAAACTGGGGGCAGTGACCCGGAACGGTAAGATCACTGCTCAGGTTGGGCTGGGTATTGGTCGGCTGGTGGTGAGCAGTTGTATCCTCTTCCCTTGTAGTTTCCCTTACCATTATTATTATTGGTGGTAGCAGCAGTAGTTTGTGTTATACCTTTGTTACTGGACTGTTCTTATCTCAACCCATGGGAGTTACATTCTTTCGTTTCTTCTCCCCATCCCCCTGGGAGCAGGGGTGGGGGGAGAAAAGGGGGAGAGTGAGCGAGCGAACTGTGTGGCTGATTTACGGCTGGGCTTAAACCACGACAAGGTCATATGTAGTTATACTTTATAAATATAAAATACATATGAAATTAACATTATCTTTTGAATCTCTGGCCACAATAGCATGTTATCACAGTACCTTTCTGCTATGTATCTAGGTTGACCTATTTTTACAGAATGCAATCTTAGATTCTTAGGACCAGATGAAGTTAGGTATACTTGAATTCTTGCTAGCAAATTTTTGTTGAAGATGTTTATGGAGAAAATTGTATGTACAGTCAAAAAACCTATTAGGCAGATTGTAGCAATTTCTGACAGATCACAGCATTATACAGAATCACAGAATGGTTGAGGTTGGAAGAGACCTCTAGAAGTCATCTGGTCTAACTACCCTGCTCAAGCAGGGTCATCTAGATCAAGATGCCCAGGACCATGTCCAAACAACTTCTGAATATCCCCACTGATGGAGGCTCCACAGTGTCTATGGGCAACCTGCGCCAGTGTTCAGTCACCCTCACAGTAAAAAAGCAGTGTTTTGGTGTGCTCATAGAGAGCCTCCTTCACAAAATTAGAACTTTTGCGCTTTTAATGTTACCACAGTATCATTGTCAGAAAACTCAGCATGGCTATATTGAGTCCACAGGAGGATGCATGCTAGCACCTGAACCTTTTTGTGAATGCCAGAAGAGCTCTCTACTTCTTTCATGAATCCCCTGACACAGCACTCAAAGTATGATCTTAAAATCTGAGCTAGTACTAAATCACTGACAGTTTCTGCTAAAATTGTTAAATACGTTTTTACTTGCATTTCATTCGCTGAGAGTATTGCAGGGGAAACTTCTTTCTGGTTTCCATGGGAACACTACTTTGAATGTATAGGGATTCAAAATGTAAAGCAATTGGTGAAAAAACTTGTGAAAATAAAGTGTGTTTGCAGTTTTTCTTCCTCAATAAATGTATGGAGAATGAAAACCTTTGACAAGAAAACAGTGAGAGCATATGATTTTCTAGACATATGGGAAACGTGTGCAAACTCAAGAGGCATAAATTATTTCTCTTGAGCAAAAAAAAAATGCTTATCAGATGTTAGTGTGCAAGGACCGTGTAAACATTCTGGGGGCTTAAAGAAGGGTAATTTTAAAAATTCATCAATAGGAATAAAGACACATGCAAATGCAAACCAAATATTTTTATAAAACTCACAAGTAATAAGTATTTCGCTAGTTGCTTTTCTCTGTTTTGTCTAAGTACAAGCCAGTAATTTCCCATGAGAGGTACTGGGCAGCAGTAATATGAGATATACTCTAGAAAGTTTTGTCAGTCTTGATTGTTACAATTTACAAAGATTTTACTGGTTTAAGTATGCTAAACTGAGGATCAGACCCAGCTGTTCAGGGGACAGGGCAGGCTGTCAGCTGTAATTGCATCACATGACCAGAAGCACATATGCCCCATTGAGCACTGCTGGTGGAGAGATGGAAAATTAACCCTTCCAGCACACTCTACTTGCCATCCATGAAACTTGACTACAATTTGGCTAAGTAATGAAGTAACTAGGAGGCATTTTGCTCAAAAGAAATTATATGCACATGATAAATGAGACTATAGAGGGGGGAATAAAGATGTTGTTAATCTAAAAGTAAAAAAAAGAAAAAAAGGGGGAGATAAAACCCAAATATTATTAATGAAATTTTCATTTTCAGTTCTATTTGAAATAGTTCAGCTACTCTTAAGGAGTAAAGAACTTAATTTTGAAGAAAACTTGTATTTTAGGAATGAGAAATAGCTCTCTGACAGAGACAAAAGCTGTTAAAGTTTTATCTACAACTTCTAAGGAAATATTCAGTGGAATAGAGTGTTTTCTAGAACCTTTTATGTTGTCTAATTAGCTTCCTGCTCTACTGACTGTGGCACATCTGTTTAGGTGGGGAATAAAACTTGAAATAAAGAAAATTACTCTCCTTGGGTTCAAAGGCTTTATCAGAAGTTGCAACATTCTGCTGTGTAGTTATTTTGGTACTATTTTAGCTATTCCACTTCGGCACATTCTTCACCCATTAAACGACTAAGGACTTCTTTCTCTGAGTACATTACATATTGACAAATATTTGCATCTGAAGTAATGCCAATACAGTATAACTCAAAAGTATGAGGTCTTTGTCAATTAAAGCAGTATGAAAAACCATGACATGCATTCATTCATGGAATAAGAATGAGGAAAAGTAATTAAATACCAGTTTTCAAGCTTTCACTAAACAACAATTCTCACAAGCAGATATTATAGGCAACCACTACATCACCCTTCAAGTGAAATATATGTAATGTGTATAAATAATAATATTCTGCTATAAGTAATATGAAAATTCAACCTGGTATATCAGCATTAGATTGAGAGCTGTGCACAACACTGACATGACTATAAAGACTCCCTAAGGTTAAATTGGGCTCCTGCACTGAAGTTCTAATTAGAAATATGAGTGCTCCAACTCCGTGTAAGTGCATGTGTGTTTAATTATTTTCCCTTTTTTCCTTGTATCTTTCATTATTCTGTAGTCCTTTTCTTCCTCTTTTCTTGCTGTTTTCAAGCAACCCAATCTCCTCACTTAATCTGAGTGTAGGACCTTTCTTTAAGTTGGCATTAATTGACAAGCAGTGTTTAATTATTATTTTTCATCTCTGGAGAGACCTGATATTAACTCACCAAGGACCCTAGACAGCATCTCAGCCCTTTGACTCATGTGGCACAGCTCTGCCATCTTCTGACATACCTATTCTCACTTCATTTTTCTTAATGTAATACCAACAATATTTATTTATACTTTCTCTTTAGGAATTTCTTACCTATTTAATAATACACACAATTTTTTTAATGGGGGATAGAGTGAGTTAGTCTGTACCTGAGGGTTGTGGTTAAACTGGGTAGTATACCTGGTTTCTTCATCACATTAAAAGACACAAGAAACCTTAGTTTCACAAATACGAATACCGTACCTAAACTGTCACAAGAACATTCTGTTTAGCATTATCTTCTACTACCATATCTCACTCTTAAAAGCATATAATAGCTTCTTAAATCATTCGTGTCTAATATTAATTTATTTGATTTTATTATGAAAAGTAGTGAAATAAATGTGATTTTGTGTGGAGCAATTTCAGAGTAAATCCACTGTCTGTAATAAAATATTTCCTATTCTAAAAGGCATGAACTGCAGTTCAGATGACACAATGTATAAATCCAATTTTGATGAATCAAAATTCCATTTAAGAAATGCTTAAAATTTACAACTTTCCTCTCGTAGAATCAAATCTTATTAACTTTAAATCAGGACTCTCCCCAGTACTCTTAATTAAATTCCAGCACGCTCAAAAAAAAGTTTCAAAACAGTTCTCAGTGGGTACAGATTCATTTTTACTGCCTGGCAGTACATCCAGAAGTATCCTTCACAAATATTACTTCTGTTTAAAATGTTGTGATGCATCAATTTGATTTATACCTGTTTGTCTGAATATATGCCTCAGACCTATCCTTTTATTTTTTTTTCCAAGTATGACCTTGAACTCCATATTCAGTGGTCTTAAGTGCAACTTTGTTGCTGAAATCAGGAATTTTCTTAGGTTTGGGTAATCCACATGCAAGTTCTCTGTGATATATGTGATTATTTTTAAAAAATATAGAGCAGACTGGTGGTTGATAATAATTCTTGGAACTTGACCCTGGTTACATTACCATTTATTTTTAGAATCTGTGACCTTTTGGAATAATATTTTTGTAAGTGCAATAAGATCTTCTAGTGTGTGAATTAATGTTGTACTGACGGAGCAGAGTTGATTGCACTCAGCCTTTAGCTTCATTCGCAGCAGCATATTAGTTGTGAATTAGTGTGCAATAATTCATACCCTGTTGTGTCTTAGATCTACATATAACATTTGTTCAGGTTTAGAACTACAACATAATGGCACTACTGTTTTCAAATCAGGAAGCCCCCCTTAGTATTTTCATTTCAAATATGTTGTTCTCACTGCCATATGTTACAATAATAACAGTTTATTAAATAGTGATTTAGGCTTCAGTCTAGCTTTTACACACACATACATTCTTTCTGTACAGATACTTTCTATACCCAAGATATTGGGATCCAGTTACATGAAAGTGGATCTAGGAGTCTCTGGATTTAAACAATCATACCACATGATCAGTCTACCTTTTATGCTTTATTTTTGCTTTAATTATGATTCAAGGGGAACATAATAAAAAGAAACCAAAGTTAATTATTTGGAAAAAAATATCTGCATTACATTTCAGACAGAGAGCATGTTGAACAGGCAGGCTAAATATTAGTCACAAGGAGTCCTTAGGCATCTAAAACTAAGATTTAGATTCCTAGAATTCTCAGATCATCCTCAAAGTCTTCATCATTAAAGTTGCTTAGACAAGCAAGCATGGCAAGGTACTCAGAGAGTATTTTCTCTCAGGTCTGCCTGAAATTCAGGAGAAGGATAAAGTTTCTCACATTGTTGTGGTACTAGCTTCTCCCCTAATGAAGACTTCATGCCTCACATGGAATTAATTGGAACTGGCAATACTGAATTCTGCAAAATGGCATGGTGCCTAAGGCTGGATTGAAGGCCTTTGTTGAATTTAAGTCTGACACACAGGCAGTCTTTAGTACTGTAGAAAATTGAATCCTGGTGTCTCAGAGTCTGACTGATGCCCTGTGCCCTGTCCATTGGACTGTTTGGTGTGGGTTTCTTAGTAACTCACAGTTCTGTGGAGAATGAAAAATTTAAGAAAGTAGGAACAGCTAAAGAATGTGTACAGACAATGAAGAAAAGTCAGGAAATTAAAACAGGGTTCAAGATCACGCCTTGAATTACTACAAGTGAATTATCTAATACAGATCTAAAGCTATCCAGCAAGTGGGCTTAACAGACAGCAGGAGCCCATATGGAAAGCATTACAGAGACTGATGACTTGGTGGAAGCATTTTTTAAAGTTTCCTATACTCAGCATATCAGTACTCAGTTCTTTTAGAAATGTTCTAAAATGAAAAGTGATATTAGACCGTTATATTTCTAGCACCTGTTCAGTTCCAGTTCTAAGAATGTTCTTGTATCTATGCTGAGCAACAGAACAGACGTAACAGACTAATCTGCCCTTGCAAGAAAATCTATGTAGGTACTTAATTCAAAATCCTGTGACTTGTCTTTACAGTGTCTGATTGTATGAATTTTCTCTTTTGCATGTTTCATAACTGTGTGGTATGAATGCCTGTCACAGTTCATTTTTTTTGCAGATTACTCTCTTATAAGATCAGCTAAACTGACTCAACAGCAAAACACAGTTGCCCTTGATCTAGTAGTAAAAGCCAGTACTGTGGATTGGGCTGTGTTACAAGAGAGCCATACTTTCCACATATAACATAGTACTGCTATAAGTGATGATAATTTGTCCTAGTTTCAGCTAATCAGCATAAGGAAGAGAGCAAAAAGGGTATTGTAGATTTCCACTGTAGATTTTCAGAGAGTTGTTTTCTGGTATTTAGATTGTGCTGCTGTCTTCCCTGGTGTACCTGATATTCATAGAATCATAGAATAGTTAGGGTTGGAAAGGACCTTAAGATCACTACACTTGTTATCCATCCTAGCTAGGGTAAAGTGAATGTAGTAGAAATGAGCTCATCCATGCTACCATACAATTACGTTTTATTCTGTAACTATTCTGTTCGAAGCAAGGTTTGGTGCTTTCCTAATGTGGCTGATCACAGTGTGTACTGCAACAATATTCACTGATGTCGGTTTAACTGACGGTATAGAAATATTTGCTAGAATTCTGGACTCCGCATTTCTCTTCTCTACCATGCCCTTTCATTTCCTTTTCCCCTTCTTTCCCTTCTCCCTTCTCCTTTATGCTTCTTTTTTCCCCTTCCCTTCCCATTCCCTTCCTAATTCAGTTTTTCCCTTAGAGGTACTATCCAAAGCAGAATCTGAATTATGCTTTATTTCTGTGCATATCTGCTGAAATGTCTCCTTTTCATAGCTCAAGGTAGAATTTATTAATAGTGAGTTTAAAGGATGCAAACAGATTTTGCAAATATATCACTGAGAAAGCTGCATTAGGGATGTAAATCTATTACTAAATTAGGATGGGCTTGAAACTTTTTGTGCTTCTAAGTGCTCTACTAGATTTGATGGCAAAATCAGTGTCACCAAGAAAAGTCACCACGGCATTAAGATGCTGATGAAATGCAAGAGGTAGGAAAAGTGGGCTGTGTAGACAAACGTGGAGCTACCGAGTAGCTAAGTGAATTTAGTTTCTCAGTTGTTTTTTAAAGTCCTGATGGCTTCATGATGTATACTCTTTCACATAAGTGACTAGAGTACATAGAACCAGAGCTGTTTAAAAAAAAAAGTATGTCTTCATAATGCATGAAAAAATATATAGATTTTTGCCTCTGTTCACTACTTTTGCTAATCCCTACTTTAGAGTGATTTTGTTGGAAACACAGTAATACTGTCATTATTGCCAAGAACCCTAACATCATGCTAATTTCTAAGAAAAAAACTAATATTAAGAGAAAAATCATTCAACTACTACTTAAATTATGAGCAACAAAAAGAATTCTTTTTTTCACAGAAAATTATTTCTGCCTTGACTCCTTTTTTAAGCCAAGTAACAAAACCAATAGATGAAAATATTGCAGTTGACTCCAGATGCTTCAGCTGCCATCAAACCATTTATTAGACCCTCACTGAATTTTGTATTTTTGTAAATAATTTGTAAATAATGATCCTTGTCAGACAGAATTCTGCAAGCAAAGCACATGAAAAGAAGTTGGGGTTGGGTCTTATATTACCTAGTGATGCTCTTGAAGGAAGGATTTACAATGTGTCATTCTACGTGTAGGTGACATTTAGACTCACAAGACCACGGAAATAAAATGCTGTTACAACAGAAAATAGAAACCAAAACAAAACCAATCCCCTCACCCCCTAAAAAAAAAAATCTAGTATGTATACAGCAATTTATGCAT
Organism: Myiopsitta monachus; assembly: GCA_017639245.1. Lineage (NCBI taxonomy): Eukaryota > Metazoa > Chordata > Aves > Psittaciformes > Psittacidae > Myiopsitta > Myiopsitta monachus. The sequence continues at coordinate 28,474,246 of CM029924.1, forward strand.
CTGGAGAGATTATTTCAAAAAATATTGAATATAATGATCAAATGTTTTTAGCAGAGAGTCTAGGGTGAATGTTCAGTCAATAATGTTTTATCTGGTGCATGCAAAACCTAGGAGGCAATGGCACTAATTAAGGAGCTAAATTCAGTAATGACACAAGGCAGATTATAGAGTACATTCTGTGCAGGTATCAGTTCTATATTTAGAGCAGAGGTAGCTGGGTGATAGGCTCACTATAAATGCTAATAAAAAAGGAAAGACTTGATAAGAGGTGTCCCTGCCCATGGCAGGGGGGTTGGAACTAGACGATCTTAAGGTCCTTTCCAAACTTAACTATTCTATGATTCTATGATTCTAAGAACAGGACTATTTAATTGGTTACCATTATGGCAGATAACAGAAGGGTATTCATCTCAACGGTGTTTCCCATCAAGCTCATATTATTCATGGAAATGCTTTTGACATGTGACATGAAAAACTTGAATGTTGTTTTCCTCATTGAACAATATGCTAAGGGCGCAACCTTCCTTGCCTTGTACAGCAGGAATAGACCCACCCCAACTCTTTTCAGGCCAGTTACACTCTCCAGAAGTAGTGCATGGCTTTTCTTCAGTTCACAGTGTCTGCTTGGAGGGGATTCAAGATTCAAGAAGCTGCAGTAGAGCAGTAAGAGATGGGGTAAGAGAGGCTTGGAATAAGATTATCTGTCTTCAGATAATTATCTGATTTGGGGACTCCTATGCACATAAATAATAATTACATTCAGGCTTTGAAGAATGAGGTAGGATTGGCTATTATATGGCATGGGAGGGAAAACAGAAGTTTACAAGAGTAACTTAATTCTGTAGGAATACTCGCACTTTATTACCCTTGAATTTTAAAACCAGTTCAACTATTCTAGTAACTTCAGGTTCAGAGTATTTGCTTTAATACTTTTGACTAGTGAATAGCCTAGATCACAGGCCTTATGAGGAACAGCTGAGGGAACTGGGGTTGTTTAGTCTGAAGAGGAGAAAGCTCAGAGGGATTTTATGTCTCTCTACAGCTGCCTAAAAGGCAGCTGGATAAAGGATGTGGCTGGTCTGTTTTCCCAAGTAGCGAATGACAGGACAAGAGGTAACAGTCTCAAGCTACAACAGGGGAGGTTTAGGTTGGCTGTTAGAAAAACTTTCTTCACCAAAAGTGTGATCAGGTATAGGAACAGGCTTCCCAGGGGAGTGGTGGAACAACCATTTCTGGAGGCATTCAAAAGCTGTGTAGATGAAGCCCTTAGTAACATGGTTTAGTGGTGGACTTGGCAGTCCTGGGGTAAAGGTTGGACTTGATCTTGAAGGTCTTTTCAAACCTAGCTGATTCTGTGATTCAATGACTTTGACTTAGAAGTTTACATCTTCTAATGAAGCTAGCAGGCTAATGAGTTCCCTTTACTACTGTTCAAAAAGCTCTGTTAAAATAGTTTTTCTTTGCTTCTAGATAGTCTGCTGCTGCTATGTTTGTTGCTCTGAAAGCAGTAGGCCCAGAAAGCGCTATCCTCAGGATCAAAAAGTGTGTGCGCATCCATATAGAGTAGTAGGCAGTAGTATCCTCTGTTAGTTGTAGGGAAACAAAGGTGGAAACTGTGATCTCCCTGAGGTAGTTGAAGGAGCCTGGGATTAGAACTGAGATGCAATTCCTTGCTCCAAGGCCTATATTCAGATCATGAGACCATTTCTTTTACATCTTTCTGTTTAACCTGTCAAACTGAGATAATTCTCATGGTAGTAGTTTTAATATTAAACTGACACATTCAGATATCACTTTCTATGTGTGAATTCTTACTCAGTAGTTTGTGGTAATGGTGACAACATCAATATTTTAAAATAAACAACTTGTTTAGTTTGTTAAATAAAGGCTTGTTCTAAGAAAAGCAGCTCTTAAAATTCATTAAATTCCACGAATGAATGCCTCATTAAGTACAAAATGTCATTTAACTTGGAAAATTATTACCTCCTACATTGTTACAGCTACTGCTACAAACTGAACAATTCCAACTAATCTTTTCTGGTGCTCTCATTCCACAAAAGTATTTGTTCCTCTCTCACTGCATTGCTCACCACTGACAATTTCTTGCCCCACTCTACCATGCATTATGGCAGCTGAGGAATATTTAAGGTTGAAATATAGCCTGAAGCTTAATATTGAAGTGGGCCTTTTTATGTGAGAGATATTTAAAAATAATAATAATAATAAAAAAAATAAAAAAAAAAACAACAAAAAAAACAAACAAAAAAAAAAAAACACACAAAAAAAACCCACAAAAACAGAAAAGCAGAAAAGCTGAATTTTAACTCCCAGCTGTACTACTCCCAGATGTACTAAGTCTGGTTGGGATAGAGTTAACGTTCTTCACAGCAGCCCTTTTGGTGCTGTGTTTTGGATTTGTAGCTAAAACAGTGTTCATAGCACAATAATGTTTTGGCTATTGCTGAACAGTGCAGCACTCTGCTTCCCCCATTGAGTACAATGGGGATGGGCAAGAATTTGGGAGGAAATAAAACTGGGGCAGCTGACCCAAACTGGCCAAAAATATATATATTCCATACCATATAAATTCATGCTTAGTAATAAACACTGGAGATGTATTTCGTCTTCTAAGGAGGCCACTGCTTGGACACCAGCTGGGCGTTAGTCTGATTGTGGGAGGTGCTGAGTAATTGGCTTTGCATCAATTGGTTTTTCTCTTTCTTCCACTTATTAAACTGTCTTTATCTCAACCCACGAGTTTTATCACTTTTTCACTTACTCTCTCCCCCGTCCTGCTGGGGGTTGGAGTGAGTGAGAGGATGAGTGGGTGCTTGGCTGTTGGCTGCGGTCAACCCACCACACCTGCTGACATTTTCTTGGGTTCATGCAACATTGGGTGTTTCAACCCCTCAGGATGTCTTGAATGAGAGCAGGTAGAAAAGCCCTAAGTCTTTGTCAGGAAAAAAAACACATTGTAGTTAGTTATAACAGAGTTCTTAGACTTTCCAGTGTACGGTAACCAATGATAAGCATGAAGAATTTTCCTTTTCCTGCAAAGACTAAGGAGGAGGAGGTTCTTTAAATATGAAATGTGATTAGTATACTTAAGATCTTCTACTTCACATGCAGTAAACTCCAGTTCACAAGGCTATATCTCACTGAAGAAGAATAGTATTGTATGAGGAAAAGAAGGCAGTATTGGTCAAGGGCAATGTTAACCCCTTAATTTCATAAAAATAATACAGTAGCTTTAGAATTAGAATAGCAAATATGGAGAAAAAATGCATGAGTTGCTCAAAAAATGCTAGGTGTGCCCATAGCCATGGTAATTACATGCCTAATTTGAGACTTCTGTATCTTGAAGCCCTCAGGAGAATTTTCAAGATAGAAGGGCTATCGGAGATGTTGGAATCACACAGCCATTGACCTCAAAGTGAAACTATGAATAGGGGAGATTGCAAAGTAAATTAAACAAATTAAAGCACTACGTCGATTTGAGTATCCTTAAAGAGCACATATAAACATTTCAAATTCAATAAAAATGATCTACACTACGTATTACTATGCCAATATATGAATGTATAGTCTGGAAAATGTTTATGATTTGATGTTTTCTCAGAGAATATTGCCTTTTTGTTTTTAGCTCTTAATTTACTGATGATAATGCTGAACCCTCTATAGGAGATATACTAGATTAATGTAGTGCTGTACACAGCAATCTGTACACAACAAATTCCAAGTACAAGGAGTTTACTGTGTGGAAGTTATCAGTGTGTTCCTTAAATTGCATCTCCTGTCTTTTAAGGCTTTTTTTTCATTATTATCTATCCTAAATTTTGAATCTAAAGTACGACTTCTAGCTTTTATTAATGACAATATCATGTATACCTCAGTATTTAGCTATTATTTTTCCTAAAATACAGGTACTATGCAAGCATGTGATTCTTGCTCCAATAAAATATTATCTATTTTTTTTTTACCTCAGAAATATGTTATTTTTTCCCTGAGCTTTTCAATTGTCACTTTTTTTTCTTTTCCCTGAAGGTCATTACTTTAAAATGGCTCCTCATTTCTCCTGTGTTGTGCTGATTTCTAGTAGTTAGTATGAGAAGCCTGAAAGGCTTATTTTCATACCAATTACAATTCATTTACCTAAAATCTAAGTGTTGCTAGCAGACCATAACATTATTGAGCTTTGTCTTCTTTCTCTGAGGACTGGCAATAAGAGTGTAGCATGGCAAAAAATAATCACAAGAAAGAAATTCCTTCACTGCTGAAAGTAATACAAAGCTCAGTAAACCTTTGCAAGCCAAAGCATCTCTTGAGGCTCAGTGCATGCCAGTGAACAGTTCAGGCATTTCTGCTGTATTGTGTTTTTACACGAGTAACCACAGTCCAAAGCAATTTCCATATAACTTAGGATCTGAGGTCACAGTTCTTTGCAGCATTGCCAGCTTTATTCAATGAGTGGGATGATTTCTGGCAGTTAAATTTAAACTCAAATGTCAATTAAAGGACACCAGAGGAAGTCTGTGCGTGAACTAGATCCATATTTTACTCAAAATAAGACAAGTAGGCCCACTTACATTGTGACTATGCAGTCTCATGCAACACAACAAGTGTACTATTTACCAAGAGAAATTTGACTTCACTGGATAGGAAGTGCAGTATACTAAAAAGTTGTGTTTTCGGGATGTATACAAGTTCACTTTTGCATCACTGTAATCTATGATCAGAAACAAACAAAATCTCTTCTTGAGTACTTCTAAAATTTGAGTGAACTTGTAAAAAGAGCATCTGTTTTTTTAAGCGATATTAAGGTAATTCTGTTTAGTAATGTTTTATTGATATCATAATTCAGTAATGATTGATTGATTTACTCTAATTAGCCTGAATTATTTTTGGAGATTGGCTTCTGTGGTAGGAGTTATTTTAAAAAAAATAACACTTACTTAGCTGGTTCCACTTGAAATATAATTCATAGTAATTTGCTGGTTCAGAAATTCTGAAATACTATGGTTTGAAATCTGAACCCAACCCTAACTGGAAGTTCAAACAGTTTGTTTCTCTACCTTTGAACTTTTAACATCCAGAAACTTTTCATTCTTCATGCCTAATGAAGATTGGGACAGAGAAACAAGACTGGGCCCCAGTATGACAGTGATTTTTCTTTCCAGATTGTCACAAGATTACACAATTGACTAGGACTAAGAGAGTATTGGGAGGTTACTGGGAGAGAAAGGTACCAAAATACCAAAGGTACCAAAATAGTTCAGAGAACTGGTAAGACAAAATTCTATTGAACATAGACTTTAGGTTGCTGCAGACTATTTTGGTGAAACAAGGATATTAGTGACCCAAATATAGAGGGTATGAAGTATATCCCAATGATGAGGCCTTTTCCCGTCAAGTCTCACTGAGATCAAGTCTCACCAGTCATGCCAACAGAGTGATGTAGACAGTAGGTATAAGATTGACATGAAAATTATATACAGCTCTATTTTACCACAACCACATCATGCATACTTCTTGACCCCACTGTGGTCCAATGTTCAGGCAAACCAGAACACATAGCTGAAGCTGAATACAAGCAAGTCAAGGCTAATGGTATGGGCAGAGAATGAAGTCTGTAGAATTTGTAACTACATTTTTGCCTACTTCATGAGATTTAAGCCTGCTAAGTTTAAGACTTCTTTTATTAATATGTTTACATATGCTTTGCAGCCAGGTCAAGGTTTGTTCTACTCTACTATGAGCCTGGATTGCTTAACATAGCACAGTCCTGAAGAAAATACACTTTGCTTTCAATCTAAGCTTATTGAGATAAAAATAAGATGAAGCAGCCAATGTGTGTGAAAGGCTTTTGATAGCCACAGGTTTACATTTGGCTAGAGCACTGTGGATGGGGTAAGCTCTGGTGTGCCTGCAAAAGATGCCTCCATATGTAACTAAACAAATACTGTTTATAAATTAAACTTTCTTTGGTGTCTGGTTATCAAGGAGGTTCTATCCATTCCAGGTTAAAGTTGATTAGGCTTTGGTTATATTTAGCATTGGCCTACTTTCCCCAGATTCTGCTAACATATTTGTTGCATAAAGTTGCCAGTAGCTGGGAAAGTCTGTATCGGGGAGCAGCTAACTCAGGAGATCCAGAATCTGTGCAAAATAACAAGGCAGACAGAGGTCTCACTGAAAAGGGTCCCATAACACCCAAACAACATCAGCAGAGCAGGTCCAGTGAGAATAATTAGGTGCAGCCAGGAGTCCAAATCACTATTCAAGTTCTTGGTGATGAGGCAGCTACAAAGCTGGGAAGATGAATCTGCAAGTCCAGGGATCTGATCAGGTCCAAAGACCATGACCTGGGTCAGACAGAGGGTCAGTATCTCCATCTAAGTCTCCAGAACTCAGAGGTCAAGCCAGAAAGTCAGACCGCAGGCCAGGGTTAGGGTTTGGATTAATAGGGTATATGTCTAGGCATAGGAATAGGCATAGGCATGGCTGCAACCCCATTGCAGCTTAAGCAGGAAGCAACAGTGAGAGCCTCATCTTAAAAGCAGAAGGCCCTGCTAAGGCTTTTCAGAAGTCTTTTTTGGGAGACCCTTAGCAGAGGCTCCTTCTAGCTATTTCCTCAAAAAATCTTTTATCAGCATGCTGGCTTTGAGTGCAGAGAGATGAACTTCTCAAAGGGGAGGCAGGCACTTAGGACCCCAACAGTACAGTTTGCATGAGACACCACAATTCATTCAAAGTAATATTCTCTTGCAATAAGCTCAATAATTTGGGCCTCAAATGATCACTTTAAGACCTACATAGAGACCATAGCTAATATGAGCACAGCTCACTTCTGGAGAAATTTTCACAGAAATATTATAAGACTGTGAAAACAAAAGTCACATTTTAATCTGGGTTGTCGGTTCTTTAGAGAAGGCATTTTAAGGAATTAGGTTTTTTGATCTTCCTTTTGTAATAGAGATATAATTAATCTGCCAACTAGCAGAGTGACCAAAAAAAAGCTACTCCCTGAATTTTTTGTTAATTTAAAAATTTCTTTTTACAAGTTTTTGTTTCTCATTTTCTAGTTGTCTTCAGAATTGTCCCTTTGCCTTCTTTCTCTTTTTGATGGGTATATACTTATGTATTTTGATTTAATTAATTTTTTTTCTCTATGCATTTGGGCTTTCTGAGCAAGTTTGTGCTAGTGTACCTACTCTAAGTGTTGGTATTGCATCAGATACCAATTCCCTCAAAACAGACTGATGGTCCATCTGGTTCAGTATCCTGTTTCCTTTAATGGCTAGTAACAGATGCTTGACAGGAGATTGCAAGAAATCCCATAGAGCCCAATTTTGATACATTTATTCATTAGGGTATTATTTTCTGAGTTAGAGGTGGACTTTATGGAGTTAATATGATTTTATTTTTTAGAAGTCATCTTACCGCATAAGGGTGATTGGTCTTTAGGCAAATATATCTTCAATTCTTTCAAACATGTGATCAGTCCTTTTATAAATCTTATTAAGTGATCACAGTCATCACATAGTTCACAAAACATAACTGGTTTGTCCAGTTGAAATTAAAAGGAGAAGTGTTCAGTCTTTTGAATTTCCAATTATTTATCCAGGTCATTGGTGGATCAAAAAGCTCTTTATGGCATCATTTTTAGAAAGAATAACTGCACAAACTGTCAGAGTACATTCAAGATTAACAAGCATATTAGTGCAAATTAAACAATAACTAACATCTGGAGCACCTGGAATATATTGAAATCAAAGATCTGTTATTCAGAAATTATTTGAAATATCTCTCCTCTACATACAACTAATAATAGCACTAATACTTCTGGAATATGTAGATGAGTCATTTTCTCCATTGTAGTTTCTAACTACTGCTAAATTATCACATTCTTGTTATTGTATTAACAATACAAATAAGCAGTTAGCATTGCGTATAATGTTTCAATTGCCTTATAATTGCTTCCCCATAGAGGTTTTTCTTTCTTTTCATATCCCTCTGCTATACACAGACCTCCAGGTCAGAGCATCTGCAGTAGTGTACACATTGTAAATGCCGAGTAATGTGAATGCTGAGCAGATGGTTTTCTGCAGACCATTGCTATTTCTTGCCCCTGACTGCAGCTCTGTTTCTAAAGCAAGAAGAGCTGAGACTAGTCTCTTTTATTAGCATTTCTTTGGATTATTTCATGGTTATATTAGAATTAGAGCTTTTAATTATTTTGTGGATCTTGAGGGGTTCCATGTCATGGAAACTCCCCAAAAGTAGGTCAGATATCACTTGTGTTGACAGCTTAAAAGAGGGCACAAAGATGAGTCGCAATAGATGTTCAGGAAATTAAGTTGGAAGCAGTCATGTAATGTGTAGTTTTCTTGGCACTCAAAAACTCTCTTAAACACAAGCACTTCAGAATAAAAGACCTTTTTGTACTGATGCTTGCCAATCTTATTTAATCTAACAGGATACAATCTACAGAACATATTTACAATTATACAAACTGTGGTTCTGCTATTTAAGGCAACTTTCAATCATATATTGTCTTGTAATTGAATACCCCTTTAGGTTGAACTATAAAAAATACTTTAAAATATATGAAAATTCGAACTCAGGCAGTCAAAACTTTCAATATGGCTGATTAAAAGTTGCCTGTAGAAACGTAATTTTTACCATCATTCCCTGTGCATGCCATTGTAATATTTGCTTAATTGTTAACAATTAACAATTGCATCACAAGCAATGGTTTTCACAGGACCTTTATCATATTCCCTGCAGAGGGTGGACAATACTGTTAATATGCAGTTATTCAGAGATCGTTTTCTGCTCACTGTTCAACGTATGGTCCTATGATTTTTTTATTGTGCATTATTCAAACTTTACTTAGAAGACTGAATTATTTAACATCTTTTCTGTGACATTTATCATACTGCTGTTTGCCTATTTCATGCAACAGTTAATTTATACTCACTTGGTCTTTATGATAATTAGGATAAACTCCTGTTAGAAGTGGGATATTGAAACAGGCAGACAGTAAAGGGAAATGTATCTTTTAATCTAAGCATCCCAAATCTGAGAAATCCATCTTCAATTCTGATATATAGAATAAATTATATGTTTATATCGCAACTACTTCTGTTGCAAATGTGAGTGCTTGCCATTCAAGCAAATCAGACTTCCAAAAATCAAGCTGAATCTCTAATTTGAGATCCCCTGCAAAGTTCTTGGCTACTTACACCATTGAAGTAACTGAAATACTGTCATAAATCTGTAAGAACTGACGGCCTGCAAGACAGTTAATTTGTGAATTTAATCAGTATTTCAAAGCAAAGTAATACTGAATTTCATTGCATACTCTGTGTCCTGGGTTCAGCAATAGCAGCTGTTTTTCTCCTTCTTAATAGCTGGTGCGGTGCTGTGTTTTTGACTTTCAGCCTGGGAACAGTGCTGATAACACCGATGTTTTTGCTGCTGCTTAGTAATGTTTACTCTGATCAAGGACTTTCTGAGCCGCATACTCTGCCAGGCAGGAGGGGAAGCCAGGAGGAAGCAGAGGCAGGACTCCTCATCCAAACTAGCCAAAGAGGTATTCCATGCCACAGCACGTCATGCCCACTACATAAACTGGGGGCAGTGACCTGGAAGGGTTAGATCACTACTTGGTCGGGCTGCGTATTGGTTGATGGGTGGTGAGCGGTTGTATTCTCTTCCCTTGCTGTTTCCGTTACCATTATTATTATTGGTGGTAGCAGCAGTGGTTTGTGTTATACCTTAGGTACTGGACTGTTGTTATCTCAACCCATGGGAGCTACACTCTTTCAATTCTCCTCTCCATCCCTCCAGGAACAGGGGGGGAAGGGAGGGAGTGAGCTAATGACTGCATGGCTGATTTATGGCTAGATTTAAACCACAACACTCTGAAAATTGTATTTGTTTTATATTTCTGTCTGTATCCCCCAAACATTACTCTTTGCTTGCTCTCCAGTTCCTATGCCATTATACCATGTTGGTACATTATATACTGTATTGTATTATGTTATTCTTTCTGCTCAGTTTTTGTTCACTCTCTGAATAGTATAATTCTTAGTCATATTTATAGTTTCTAATTTTAGTTTCTGATTTAGTCATTTTCACTTCCCTTAGCTGCTTTGAGGATTTTACGATCAGCTCCCCATGGATTTCAACAAGCATTTTGTCTGACCTTTATCTCTACATCTTTCTCATGCTTGTAGTTTAGGTAATTCACCAAATCACAAATAAAATAATGTCTATATTGTAGGAGAGCTTAACCCCATTCATCTATTAAGCGATTAGTAATAGCAATTGCAGAAAAAGTTCAACTGTATGTTCCCTATATGGTGTCTGTTCAATTAATATCAGTTATAGAATATTAGAAATTTATTTTTAATAACATTTCAGTGAACACTGCATATTTATTTAGGTCTTATAGAACAGTGCCACTTTTAGGCAGAATTTTGTAGGGGCAGCAGAAGGAGAATTACTCAACAAATACCATTGCCTAAATGAGGAGCTCAAAAATAAAACAGCTACATATAACAGATATGGATTTTCTTTTATCCTTTTTCTTACAAGAAGCTCTACTGTTTTGGATGAAACTTAAAAACAAAACAAACCCAATTATCCCAAGACAAACAATATTCATGTAAAATTTTAGCTCAAATATGTAAACATTTTTAAAGTAATTAGGCATAAGAAATGGCTTTAGAATGTGAAGTTTCAGGAAATTTAATCAATAGGCAAGCCTGCCACTTAGAATTCAATATTACAGGAATTCATAGGAAACTATACCTGAAATCTAAGCACGAACTGAAAAACCCAGAAACTAAATAAAAAGCTAACTGATATTTTCACAAATAAACACTAGGAATAAAATAAATAAATAAATTACTGGTTTGTGTTTTGAAGGTAAAATAAACCAGGATCATGAACAGGAAATTCAACAGACATCCAGTGGTATGTAGAAAGCCAGAAATGTCATTTTTCTCTGAAAAGAAAAAAAAAAATAAAAGCATAAAGAAATAAATAATTTTGCTTGGAAGGGACATCTGCAGTCATCTGGGACAGCCTCATGTTCCAGGCATGGTCTCCTCTGGGTAACTTGTTCTAATGTTAGACCGTCTCTCCAAGCTGAGCAATGAATTTCTCCCAGCCCCTATTCATCGATCAGGTACTTCATATCCCCTGTCACATTACTAGCCATCCATTGGACTTATTTCAGTATGCCACTGTTTTTGTTATACTGGAGAACCTGAAAATGGACACAGTATTCTAGATGGAGTTGCGTAAGGGCTGAATAGAGAAGAGTAATTACTCTACTTGCTTGGTACACTCCTGCTGATGCAGCTCAATCCATGGTTGACCTTCTTTGCTACAAGGCACACTAATGAATTGCATTCAATTTGTAGTCTGCCATGACTCCCAGATCTTTTTCTGTAAAGCTGCTTTTCATCCATTCAGCCCCAGTCCGTATAGTTCTATGGCATTATTTCATCTCAGACACAAGACATTGCATTTGCTCGTGCTAAACTTCAAGAGTTTCCTGTCAGACCATTCCTCTAGCCTGTCAAGGGCTCTCTGAATAGCAGCCTTCTCTCTAACATATCTATTGCTTCTCCCCAGTTTGCCAAGCCTGTGTTCTACCTTCTTGTCAGGACCATTAATAAGGAATATTATGAACTTACTGAGGAATCTCTAGTTTCTAATCTCTTGTTAAAGACTTGTAGCTCATGCCCATTGGACATCCTTGTACAGTACAATACTGGTATTAATTATTTGAATAGAGAGTCTATGAAGAAATTTGCTACACAGTTCACAGCCTTGGTAATACAGAATGTTTCTTTGATCCAAAACAGAACAAAACATCTCTACCCTTGATTGCAATTCCTGCTGATTCAGGCTGGATAAGCCAGTGGGAGTTCTGGACATCCTAATGTATGGACAGCCCACATGATATCTGTCACATTTGCCATAACTCTGGTTGGAACTAGCTCATTCTACTGTTCTTGTACACAGCAGGTGATACTACTATCATACAGAAGAATTCAGCTACCATGAGAGCAGGAATGACTATTTTCAACCCAGTTCTTCCATGTAGTTTGGTGTTCAGGTAAATTGAAATGATTGTAAGTGTTGTATATGTGAGGAATTATGATGGTAAGAAGCATTCTACCTGTTGGCAAAGAATATTACTGGCTACACTGGGTAGAACCCATATTTTGCTTTCCTTTCTTATCTTTCTTAAATATATTAACAGGGATGTCATAAAAATCAGATGTTGAATAATAACTATCATTAATTCACTTTAAATTGTATGAAATATTGCACTTATCTCTGGGAAAACTTTCTCAGCAACTTTTTAGTCTATATGCTGATTTGATCTTTGCAGGCTTATGGAAATGCCGTGTACTTTTCTGTCAGTAAATGCAGGCTAGACTGAACCATCCAGAACACTTCTGGGAAAGACTGTGATTATGGGACCACAAATCTAACCTAGAGTCCCAAAACTCTGAGCTAATGTGATTGTTCTGGTATGGATTCATTCTGCAATCTTGAAGAGACAGGGGTTTTTGAATGAATAGACTTGTTCTGAAGTGTAGTTAGAAATTTAGAGAGCAACAGAACCTCTTATCAGTCAATCTAATTCCGCACGCCTTGCTACTGTTCCATACTGGCTATTCATGAAAAAGCAAAATAACAAAAGTGGTAGTACTAATTCTAATAGCTTAGTAAAGTTTCAGAATAAATCTTGAAGAAAATAATAATTGAAGTCATGAAAGTAAATAATAAATTAAAGCCTTTATTATATTTTCCCATTGGGAGTTTGCACCAGAGTAATCTGAAAACCTTCTTTGACAAGATAATTGAAATTTTATGTAAGGAAAATGTAGTTTGACTTTTCTATAGGACTTCAGTCAAGTTTTTGGTATTGTGCCTCTAGGGAAGTTACTAGTGAAACTGAGTATAGGGATTAGTACAGGAATTGTATGGTAGATGGTAGAAAGATCTCACAGCACTAGTTCCCTCAAATCCTTGGATGACTTCCTTCTGGTACTATGAACTTGTCTGATTTGCTTAAATGTCCCTAACAGCTTTCTTCTCTGTTGAGGGCAATGTTTTGCTCCTGAAGGACTCTGCCATGTGGCTTAGTGACCTCTAAAGGCTGAAACAAGACTTCAAAAATAAACTAGAAAATTCTACTGTAGAAAACTCCTATGATTTCTATTTGAAGAAACACATTTTAAAGACAGAATTAGAATTATTTTATGAAAAAAACCTACAAATCATGTATTACATGGAATAGAAAAATCACCTACAACTTTATGCTTGTGTACTGTAAATCAGCAGGTAAGGTGTTTTGTTGGGGTTTTTTATCTGCTGTTACAGCATAAAAGAAGTAGTATAAACAGTAATTTCTTCTCTGTGTACTATATTTACATGTATTTATGTACACTTATTCCTTATAATTGTCAAGAATTTTAAAACATTAAAGAATCCTTGCATGCCTACATGATAAAAGAACACAATCTTCATATTTCTGTTAGAATCTGATGTGTGCTTTGTCTTACTACCTACAACCTCTATTTAAAACGTGGATTATAACAAGAGATTATAGAAGCAAAGTAAATTTTCTTTCTAACTGCATCTTGCAACACTAAAAATGAAAGATGCTCTTCTGATACTGTGGTTTGATTCCACTTTTAGATTTGGTACTAGTTTTACAGAGTGAAAATGAAATTCATCATTTGAAAAGTAATTACAGTCTGTCACCTGCTGACCCAGCTACAGAACGTTGGTAGACAGATATTGAGGTCATGTCACTAGCCATTCTGAGCAATATTTCCAAGAAAACCATTTTCTGGCTGCTAAAATCTGCAGCGTAACAGGTGGGTGACATGCAGTCAATGTGACAGTGTGGAGTGTCATTTTATTTTCTATCATTACCTTAGTTAGAATAAAAATGTTTTCTTAACAGTTTATCTACCAGAAAATATTTTGGCGGCTGCTTCTAAGCTCAATGTTAAAATAGATTTTTATGCTCCCATTTACACAGTTCTGAAAATAATTACTTAATTCCTCCAACTCATATTTAACTCCATTGTCAAGCTGTGCTGCCATTACTGCTCACTAGTGTGCAGTTCCAAATAGAGTTTTTGAAGATATTTCCAGGATATATAAAGTTTTTTAATCTCTCTTTATGTGGATGGCAAGCCTTTTTTCCTGGAGTTGAGAATTTGTTTTTTTATTCCTGTGTTAGATTCTTCTAACTGACTAGCATATTGAGATACGCTGTTGTTTGCTACATTGTTAACCAAGGAGGAAGGTAATCCTTGGCTAGGTTGACCATCAAAGTTCTTCCCAGTACAATTCATTTTAAGAATGAGCTAAAAAGTTAATAGATTTGTGGAGATTCAGTGAATATTCAATGGATGTAATAAATAAAACATCTACAAAAATATTTGCACTAAGAAGAGGAACAAAAATTATGATCAAAAAAGGAAAGACTCAGCTATAAAATGGAGGAACATTAAACCCAGAAATAGCTATCTAGAAACAGCAATACTTCCATAAACTAGTACAGAACATTCTCGGAAAATTTAATATCAGTGATTACCATAATGTAAAAATTTTAAGCACATTGAATACGAAATGTCCAAATTTACTCAGGCAGAAAATGAGAGAGGAGAGTGAAGCATTTGGCATACATAAAACAGATTTATTGTTGTCAAAAGATAAAGACATAAAAAGAAGCATGAAGATCTCATTGGTCTGACTGAATAAGGGCTGGTCTCACATACCAGCATAGAGAAAATACCTTGTGAAAGTATCTTTTGTAAAAAAGTAAAAAAAAAATAATCAAACAGGATTAGAAACATTTTTACAACAGAAAACAATTAAAAATTGGAAAAAAAAAAAAAGAGATGTGCATAGACGCATGAAATCTAAAAAATTCAATATTTTTGTTTGTTTTTTAAGAACATGCATACCACGTAAAATCCTTGTGGGAAATTCCTACCAAGACTATACAAATTACATATATCAGCTACTTAAAAGACATAATTTTATTTGATTTTACTGTCAGGCAGCTCATCAAACTTCCTGCCACAGCCATCATGTCACCTGGGAGCTGTAGTTCACCACCCCCATTCTTTCTTGCTGTCATGTTTGACAGAGAGAAAAGTATTCTGAAGTTCCATCTAGATTCCTGCCAAGCTAAGCTGTTTGATGAATCACAAGAGTAGCGCCACCCTGCGTGCCTCGTTAGACCTGTCATCAGACATGTAACACCTATGAATTGTTGTACAGTTACACTAAATGAACTTGAAATTAAGCTCTCCAGGTCAGGTTCAAATAAGTGATTATAATACTTTTTACATTTCCATAACAAATCTGTTTGGACTTTATATAAAAAGCTCCAATAGAAAATTCTGATATTTCCAAATAAATAATTTTCACCGTTTGTGGTCCTTGACATATCATGAAGTCTTGTTCTTCAAGCTTATATGTGTATATGAGAAAGACATAATCTACATTGGAGTCCACTGGCTAGAAAATCTAATTCAAAAAACGTGAATCAAAATATTATTTTAGAAGTATAAAGTATCAATAATTGATGGATTTACTTGGTAATGAAACTGAGTCTTTTAATTCCAATAGTAATTTATTACTCCATAGAATGGAGGCTGCTGTGATAAAATAACAAAGTTAGTACAGGTTTTAGAGGCCAATCTTAGACTTCTGTAGTAAAGTATTCTCTTTTACAGGTATATCTTATCTACAACATATATCTTATCTAAAACATATTCAGTGAGTGTCAGTTCTTTTGTAACAGCTAAGGTACCACAAGTGCCTGTAAACAGTTGCAGAAACATGGACTATAACAGATCAAAGAGTGACACTCCCTTATGCCTTGCTGAACTGAAATACATGGAAGTTGTTCTTTACATAGCCAAATTTCATCACACGTATTATGGACCTACTCTAAATGAAATTGCTGCAAGCACTTCTCAAATAGGAATGTTTGTCATGTGCTAAACTAAAGTGCCTAGGCAGAATTTTTTTCTATTTCCAAAGACTACAAGTTACTATTTTATCAAAATATTATTGGCATTAAATCAAACTTGCATCTATCTGTAGGTAGGGTTAAAATAAGGGCTGTTTCCTACAGGTACTGATGGTTTAGTGCTTGCTACTATGCATTGTTGAAGGTGCTTTTTGAATCTAGAGCTGGTCTTTAGTATTGTAAGAGAAGCTTGTTTGGACTAGATGAGCACAATTCTTTGTCCTGAGCCACACACATATTCTTAAATATATCACTATACCACTAAAGTACAAGTTCCTTATATATAGTTACCAGAGAAAATAAGTTCATTTTGCAATACAGTGAAGTAAATGAAGTCCAATTAATATTTTGAATTTTCCACAGGGACTTTGTAAGCCAAAGGTGTGTAATGGTTGCAAAGCAGGACAGAATTGCCATTTCACATAAAGCACTTTATAATCCTCCACGGTACAAAGTACTGTCTTACATCAAGGAAAGTGAGAGAAACATGAGACATCACCTTGGTCTTAAAGTATCCCAGAAACTCATTCAAAGACAAACATATCCATAAACATAATCTCTCCTATAACTTTTTAACTCTGGCAGGTGACTTACACACCATGTGTTTGTATCATTATTAAAATTTTGCTCTTTCATTCCATTCATAATGCCTGTTAATAATTATCTTTATGCCTGTATAAATAATCATGACCTGCATATGATATCTCACTACAGATTGCCAGCAGCAGTAGCTATGCCCTTTTTAGATACAGAACTGTGTTTCCTAACTTAATATTATATTGATTTGGTTTCAAACTCTATAACAGATAAGTTTTACTTTTTAATTAATTAGGTGAAATGGAAGCAACCCTTAATATTTATTATTTCTAATTATTTTCTATACTTACTGTATTTTAAATGTTGAGGGGAGAACAGTTCACCATATATTATTCCAGGAACTGCAGATGACAATAACAGAAATATTACAAATGATGACACTAAGGGGACTGACTCCTCACAAAATATTATTTAACCAGTTAACATCAGATTTAAATTAATGTAATAAAAATATTAAAGCTGAGTTTTAATTGAACTAATTGTGTTTTGCAGTAAATTTCTTGTTTAAAAGATAAATCTAAGGATAACTTTCAACTTCCTCATTCTGGCAAGCATTAAATTTTTCTATGGCAAGAGAGATTAGAAATCATAGTTGAAAACAGGGCTGTGTTTGCTTAGTAAAGTTTAACAAGCCCTGATCCCAAACAGCTTTCAGACCGATCAAGCAAGTTAGGCCACTGTCATGGGTTCAGCAGTAGCAGTCATTTTTGAGCCTTCTTAGTAGCTGATGCAGCGCTGTGTTTTTGATTTTTGGGCCTGGGAGCAGCACTGATAACACCAGTGTTTTCAGTTACTGCTTGGTAATGTTTTGGTCTGGCCAAGGACTTTCTGAGTCTCATGCTATGCCAGGGAGGAGGGGAGCCAGGAGGAAGCAGAGACAGGACACCTGACCCAAACTGACCAAAGAGGTTATTCCATACCACAGCGCGTCATGCCCAGGATGTGAAACCGGAGGGCAGAGACCCAGAAGGGTGTGGTGGTGCACTGGGGGGTTCACTGCTGGGGGGTGCACTGGCTGGGTCGGGCTTAGTGAGCAGTTGTATTCTCTTTCCTTGTATTTCTCTTGTATTATTACTGGTGGTAGCAGTAGTGATTTGTGTTATACCTTAGTTACTAAACTGTTCTTATCTCAACCTGTGAGAGTTGCATTTTTGTTCGATTCTCCTCCCCATCCCCCCAGGACTGGGGGAAGAAAAAGAGGGGAGTGAGTGAGTAAAACTTCATGAGTTTTAGAGGCTTAAACCACGACAGCCACACATGGAGAATTCGTAAGAGATGCAAAGTGACTTGGGATCACATTTAACAGATCAGTGGCAGAGATAGGAATGAGATCCAGGCTTTCTAAGACTCATTTTCTCTTTTGGATGACACTGCTGGGTAACAATTCCTCAGGATTTAGTAGTATTTGCTATTGCTTTTGTTCAGAAATAACTTCATTTTAGTTCAGGACATAATTAATTTTAACTCAAACTCTGGTGCTCAGTATTGCTTTTAGAAAAAATGTGTTCTAGAAATCAGCTGTAATCAGTATGTCAATTTAATCTGGTACTATACATCAGAATAGGACCTTCTGTGTGTCAGTCAGCTTTTGTTCTCCACAATAGTACATTTAAATATACTTTTTTCTGCCAATGCAATTACTTTGATCTGTAGCTAACTAGATTTTTCAGCAGCATTTATTCTGGATTCATAGAGTACTACAAGACTTTAAGGAGAAATCCTGTTTCCAGAAGTTAAGGGTAATTAATTTCCCCAGTCAAAAATTAAGCAAGAGCAAGGATTTTTTTCACCATGGTGCGGAAAGAAACTCTAAACAGAGTAATTTCTGCTGTTGACTTTGTCCACTACGCAAGCCTAAAGAGACTGCAAGCTGAAACAGCACAGTATTTAGACTGGAGTCTTTCTGCAGGTAAACTGCCCCAGCATTTTCTCAAAGCAGCCTCTGAGGTCCACTACGCTATATACAAAAATATAGATGCAGTAGGAACTTTCTATTCTAACAAGGAAGCAGCTGAATACTGAGCACGGTAAGCTCAAAATCACTGTCAAGTTTCTGGGAAAGCTGTACAAAAGACCTTGAAATACTAATGTAGAAAATTACTTTTGAGGAAGTGCTTTGCCATTTGTCCTTAAGACACTGGCTATGAAATCAGCAGAAAAAGCTTTATGAAACTGGCATCCTGTTTAATGGTAGTCTGATTGGAGAAGTGGGGTTTGAACTTCAGTAAAGGAGCTTTACATGATGTATTTCTGTAGCACACAGATAACATGGGATTCTATTCCTTAAAATGTTTGTGTTATCAGCAGAATAAGTGAAGCTTGTCTACCCGTGAAAAGTGTAACAATTGATTTCAAGCAAGATCAACGTATCACAGAAAGAAAACGACACTCCTAACCAAAGGAGTCTAACAGAAAAGACCAAGCTGACTGCAGGAATAGACACAAGTATGAGATTTTAGTCCCATTAGGGATTGACAAATATGAGAATGTCATACAGACACTTCTAAAGGTGTCTAAAACCAAGGGGGGTTGTACCCATAACAATGAAAGCAGAATTACAGCATGGGCCTCAGAAAACATGAAGCCTAATCAGTATTCTATATGACCACCACTTCTACCAAATTGCATGGAAACTTTTGCTTTTTGCCAAAGTGGGTTTTTTTGTGTTTTTTTTTTTCTGAACGCAAATGAAAGAAGGTTACTGGATTACTCCCTATTCACGGAAGGAGTTTTATCCTTTATAGTTTATACTTAATGTTTTTATAACATTTCACATTTTTACTTAAAAAAAGACTTTGTCACTTTATAGTGTTGCTAAAGCATTAATATTTTGGGAGGAATTCTACAGCCTTCATGCAAATTCAACATCACTTGCTGAAGCAAGCGTTCTTGGTGGTGCTACCCATGTGGGTGAACAGTATGCACTGTTACAATATGCACACAATGATATGCATTGTGAAAGGACCTTTTTAGACTTCTTCACTTCATACTTTTTGGTTATGCAGAAGGAAACCTAAAATGAAAGAGGAAACATGGAGAAGAAAATATATTAAACAATAATTTTTAGTTGTTTAAAATTAAAACATGTTAAGCTGTGAACATATTTTAAACAGAGAATAGGTCATCTGCATATATGTATGGTTTATTTATTTTCTTGATTGAATATCAGGCTGAAATAGGCAACACTATGTCATAGCTTAATTTAACATATTTGCCTATGATTAGACTGATACAGTTGACTGTTAATCTAATTTTTGGTTTATAGAAGAACAGTTACCATAGAGATGCTATTTAGAATGAGATTCACTGTGAGATGTTCACAAATAGTTTTAATTTTCCAGCATATTTGAGGTCACATTAATATTTCATCAATGAACAGTCTGCACAGTAGAGAATTATGACTTAACTGGTCATCAGTGATGAAGTGATAATAATTTCTTCACAATCTGAAATTACTATTTAAAAGATAACATCAGATGTTAGAGACAGAGACCATTTCAGTCAAAAAGAAAAATGTTTTCTTGTTTGTATTTTCTTCATCCCTTGCAGGAAGTAGAAAGCTTTTGTATCAGTAGAAGTGGATAAGTGTTATTCAAGAGCATAATTATTAGCATGGGCTTCCTACACACTGCTCAGCCAAAGAATTTCAGTTCAGATTCAGATTATTTAATTAACACTCAGAGGTAGTGGGGTACAGTTGTTATGCCCTATGTATAGCCTTGCTAACTTACATATTTTTGAATAATGAATGTATAATGATGATATGCAAATTTTGACTTTTTAATAACTGCTATGATAACGTGTCACCTAATTTGGACTACCTCTGCGTACCAATTTCTAGTAATGAAAAACTGCACTTTGGTTCCATCTGTGGTCTCATCAGAGTATAAAGTAAAAGGCTAGTAGTACAAGAGTCCACTGCAGTTCACAGACCTTATAGCTGAGATTCTTACGCATGACTGCCTGGAAATGAACCATAAGCAACTATGGCTAGGTGAGCTAAAAACAGCACTTTGCAACGTCAAGCAAAATCCTATATCTGAATCTCTTCTCTCATCTCTCCTTACTAGTATAAAATAAGAACTGGACATGCAAAGGAGAGAGAGATACTAATTTTTCTGCATGTTAAAGTACTTTTGCATTTGGTAATTTAGTGCTGGTCAAGAGGTGATTTTCAGATATTAACTCAAAACTTGCCTGAAAGATAAGAGACAGCACGCAGCAGACTTGAATATTACAGAAGAAATAATGAAATATAAGTACTTTTAGTATTTTGTGCTAAAGTCTTTATTTTATGGATTTAATCCTACGGTTGTAGCTAATTGTAACAAAAATAGTTTGAGAGGTTGTAATACATTATTTGTGTACAATTTAATTAAGCATTTGTGATTATATGAAGTTGTAATGTTGTGCAATGTTTTGAATATTTATTGTATATCTATTTTATGTTGAGCATACTGTTATATTCTCTAACATTTTGCAGAAGACATTTCATTTGAAGCGTTATTTCCTGAAGGAAAAAGCAGTAGTTCTTGTCTATATCTTAACATGTAACAGTACTCCTCTCTGCTACGTAGTCAAAGATTATGTCCAATTAAAATTGCTGAGTGCGCCCTCAGCAAGTTTGCCAATGACACCAAGCTGTGTGGTTCGGTTCATATGCTGGAGGGAAGGAATGCCATCCAGAGGGACCTTGACATGCTTGTGAGGTGAGCTGATGCCAACCTGATGGAGTTTAACCATGCCAAGCGCAAGGTCCTACACCTGGGTCAGGGCAATCCCAGGCACAGCTACAGGTTGGGCAGAGAAGAGATTCAGAGCAGCCCTGTGGAGAAGGACTTTGGGGTGTTGGTCGATGAGAATACGAACGTGAGCCGGCTTCAGTGTGCGCTTGCAGCCCAGAAAGCCAACCACATCCTGGGCTGCATCAAAAGGAACATGACCAGCAGGTTGAGGGAGGTGATCCTGCTCCTCTACTCTGCTCTTGTGAGACCTCACATGGAGTACTGTGTGCAGTTCTGGTGTCCTCAACATCAAAAGGACATGGAACTGTTGGAACAAGTCCAGAGGAGGGCCACGAGGATGATCAGGGGACTGGAGCACCTCCTGTATGAAGATAGGCTGAGAAAGTTGGGGCTGTTGAGCCTGGAGAAGAGAAGGCTGCAGTGGAGACCTCAGAGCAGCCTTCCAGTATCTGAAGGGGAGCTATAGGGATGCCGGGGAGGGACTCTTCATGAGGGACTGTAGTGATAGGACAAGGGGTAATGGGTTCAAACTTAAACAGGGGAAGTCTAGATTGGGTAAGAGGAAGAAGTTCTTTACTGTAAGGGTGGTGAGGCATTGGAATGGGTTGCCCAGGGAAGTTGTGAATGCTCCATCCCTGGAGGTGTTCAAGGCCAGGTCGGACAGAACCTTGGGTGACATGGTTTATTGTGAGGTGTCCCTGCCCCTGGCATGGGGGTTGGAACTAGATGATCTTAAGGTCCTTTCCAACCCTAATTGTTTTATGATTCTATGATTCTAATAAAAAGGTTCCATCCTGTTTGCTGACAAATACCTTATTTATCCTAATAACATCAGTTCTGCATCACAGACATGCTAAAAGAAGATGGTAGTATTGACCTTTCTGACATTTTCTTTGCCATGTATTTTATTGGTTTTCTTGTTACTAATATTTTTTCCACACCACATAACACCCCATCCTCTAAATTATTATCTCCTAAATCTTCATATCAGGTGTAAGAGCTAGAGAAACTTGGATTCAATTTCGTGACTACAAACCAATGTAGTATGCCTTCCTGTAAGGAGAGATGAGGTGGCTTCTTCCTTCAATCATCTTGGTCTATCATAGAATAGAATCACAGAATAGTTAGGGTTGGAAAGGACCTTAAGATCATCTAGTTCCAACCCCCCCTGACATGGGCAGGGACACCTTACACTAAACCATGTCATCCAAGGCTCTGTCCAACCCAACCTTGAACACCTCCAGGGATGGAGCATTCACAGCTTCCCTGGGCAGCCCATTCAGTGCCTCACCACCCTCACAGTAACGAACTTCTTCCTCATATCCAATCTAAACTTCCCCTGTTTAAGTTTGAACCCATTACCCCTTGTCCTATCACTACAGTCTCTAATGAAGAGTCCCTCCCCAGCAAAAAAATAAAAATAGATTAAAAATATCTATAAAAATGGACACATTACTAAATAAAAATTAGACACATTACTAAATAAAAATGTGAAGGCACATTACTAAATAAAAATTACTAAATAACAATAGTTATTGTGCATTCTTTTCCATATTTTATTCTAATAAACATACTACTTTTTCTTTCCTGAATGGTACTATTTGTCTTATCAGAAATATTCACCAGCAAGGGATGGTTGGTAACAATACTGTATGGCACAGCAAGCTCAGAAATCATTATATGTGTTTTCCCATGAGTACAAACACATTAGAAATTTCTTCTGAAAACACTGTAGTTTTTAAATGACAATTTTAGCAGATTTTCCTATGCAAAAAAAAAAAAAAAGTTACTTTTTCTACCCTTTTAATGCTTATTCTGAGTAGAACTGTTTGCATATCAGATGTTTTAATTGAAAAATGCCTGTTCTTAAGGTTGGTGCAAGGACCGCCAACAGTCATTAGAGCTACAAACTTGATTCCACAAAAGCCACAAAATGGCAAGGAACTTTTTCAACTCACACAATGCAGTTCTCCAGTATAGGAGTTGTCTTCTCACCATGTTGACTTACACAACCTTGCAGTAAGTGTACGTGCTATGTATATTCATCAGTACGAAATGGCTTGGGGAGGGTAAGAAAAGGAGAAGAAGAAGGGGTATTTTCCAGTTCTGAACTCATCTTGTCTTCCTTTTACCCTTGCTCAAAGCCACTGTTACCTTTCAAAGTAGCAATCCTGACTGTCATTTTACACATGAAGGGTGGAATCTGGGATTCAGCAGGGAAGTCGTTCCACCATTGCTCAAGCCCTTCTCCTCTTGACTCAATAACCCATACGATTTGTATTTCACACCCATAGTACAAGTAATATGATGACTGACTTTATGTCAGTCTGGATGACTGTAGAATACACATGGGCGTACATCACAGAAAGCAGGAATGACACTATCAGGTTAGAATTGTACAGTCAAATTCTAACCCCGTGGCTCTTTAGTTCAGTGATCTATGGTTGGGGTTTTCTTATTATCTTATCACTCTCAGGTATAATTTACTGAACAAGGAAGCTAATACAGTAGCTTGCATAGGTAGCATATTATCCCTTTAACCTTAAAAGGTATATGAATTCATAACTGAGTGGGTCTTCCCTAATATTTTTTTTCTTGTTTGTAAGAGTTTGTGTGCTGTTTTTGTAATGTTTTCATTGATGTCAAGACCTTGGTATAAAAACAAGACTAGCACTGTACTAATTTACCCTATGGTCTCCTGTGTCTTCCTTTGCCTCTCTCCATGAGCAACTGGCATAGCTGCAAGGACTGTTTACTCCACAGCTTATTTCCCCTTTATCTTTGATGTCCCAGGATGTCAAAGGCTGTGAATTTAATATTGATTTTATAAAGTACTTTTACCGTAACATGTCAGTTAGGATTAGCCTCAGCCTCAAGAAGGCTCAGGCACTGAGCTGGATTTGCACGCAATGTGGCTCTCCAGCTCTCAGACTCTTTTCCAGAGTGAATGCTTTATTTATAAGAGTGACAGTGTGCTGTGAAAGCAGGGATAGCACACAGCCCCCAGCTATCTCTGTGTCTTGTATACACAGCGTCAGTGCCCTGTGTATACATTAGGCTTCAAAATGTAAGTGGATCAGAGAGACATATCATTTGCTGGTATGTAAACAGACAGATGAGTTTATAGATCGCATTAAACCCCAGTGGCTGTAACTAGTGGAACAGCCTTCCTGGAGTTCCATCCCCCATCTCACTCCTCCTTGTTCCTCCTTATACCATCAACACCAATACCACGAGAGGGACTCACCTCCTTTAGGGAGCAAATAAAGGCATCTTTCCAAAAGAGGAATCATAGCTGAAGAATATTCTTGCCTTGATCTTGTTCCCTTAGCCTTTTATTGCTCCTTTGAAATGGCAGATGCTGCTCAAGGAATCTTTTAATCCACAGATTAATCTGCAAAGTCTTTTCATAACTCAGTATTGATCCTTCACTCAGCCCAACAAAGGTGAAAGGTTTGTCTTGATTTCTCCCTTTTTCCTCTTTTTTTCTTCTTCTTTTACTTTATACTTTAGGGAAAGAAAAGAAAAAACGCAGTTGCCTTATTTTGTAACTAAAACAGTAGGATAACATTTCTACAAAGACTGATAATGCTGAAGAATGGAATTACATTCTCATGGGGGCAGTCACCAGTTTTCTTGTGTGTTGAGCAAATCATGCCAACTGATTACACATTGTTAATGAAAGATTAACTATTTAATGCATTAGCTTTTTGTGAGCGCATAGAACAGCTGTGTACTTGGGCTATGTCTGCCCCCTTCCTAACATGTTTGATTTCTTATGGCTCCCCAGCTGTTCTGAGCTCTCCTTCCTCCTCAGCTGGGACTTGAGTTAGCTTAGGTCTTCCAAGCATGTTGAAAATATTTCTGGTTTGGTTCATTAATTATTCCATAAGCCTTGACTTTGAATCCTATGTACACTTATGGCAATGCATAAATAATAAAGAAGTTTTTATTCTTTATATACAACAGATATTGATGATTACAAAACATCATTCATGTAGCTGCATTATCATTCTTTTTAATGTATTACGTGGCTTTGCTCAAGTACATATGACAGTTTGAGTTTTGTTTTAAGTTTTTTCATAAAATATAAGCCCTTCCCATGTAAAAAGTGCAGTTCATACAGAATTTTGCTGAGCTTTAATAACTGAAGAAGAAATGGTAAAATTTGTCTTATTTTCCTGTTTCATATCATGTCATAAATAAACTATGAAATATTTTGTGATTTCAGTTGTTACAGGGAACATATGCCAAGCATGAAACTGAAAGTGACTTTCATGTGTGTGGTAAATAGATAGACATACACCTTTCCTGTTTATACTGGAAATTAGACAGCATTTAGAGGAAATCTGGCAAGCATGACTTGTGATAAAGAAGATAAAGATAAGGTCACAAACGTTTTTGCATACATCTGCATAACCCGATAACAGACTCAAAATCTGCAAATCAAACTCCAAAATAATAGTATTTCAAAACTTAAAGTCAGTAAGATTTTCCTTCGTTGTCTAGTCTCCTATTTCTTACCCAGGAGAGACACTGAGTGGAAATAGCCCTAGTCTTTTACATATTTCTCTCCGGGATGAAAAGACAAGAGCATTTCCAATGTTACGTCAAAGTGAAAATTTCCACACTGGATACCAGCACATAGACTTTTGGACTTATGTCAGCTAAATAAACAAGTAAAGTCACTAAAGCGTTCTGTGTGCAGCCTGTCACTACCGCCAATGTTAGAGTAAGCCCATAAATATTTGATATACCTGAGAACACCACCTCTTCTCTTTCTTTTGCATTAGGTACATGATGTATCATCTCTGTTTTTTGTACAACTCAAATGTTACTTTATATCTGTCTAAATAATATGATGTGCTAATTTTTTCAGACAATATATTTAGTAAGGAAATTATCTTCTGAGATTTCTGACTATATTTAATAGAATATATGCTAAATATACAGGGATAAAGTCAACCTGTAGGAAAACTTTCAGTTGGCTAAATTTTCATTCAGTTTTTATGGAATTCGCACGTATTAGCTATGCTGAAATATCAGTGAGGATCTGCTTTAAAACTTGATGAGAACAATTAAATGTCAAACTTTGCAATTAATTTTTGTATTGCTAAAATTAAAACAAATGTTTAGTACATTGTAATACATATTCACTATACTTTAATTGACACTTTTGTAACCAAATAAACATCCAAATGATAAAACTGTTAAAAATACACACATATTTTTTGGACTTCGCACACACCTCATCACATTAAAGCTCTGTGGCATCCAGGTTTTCCCTGAGCCATGTATTAACTTTAGCACATCAGAAAAGCTGGACTTTGAAGAATGCCTTACTCCACAAAAATTATAGATGTATATTTGCAAATCCATTCACATTATATTTTAAATTACTATTATTCAGGTATGTATACTATTTCATAGAAGCATAAACTCTAGGGTTTTTTAGCAAACATATTTTTACAGGTGGTTGTGAATGTCTTCTTTTATTTTGCATGTTAAAAAGACACATAGAACCCCAAAATCCTTCATACAACCCAAAGTGTAAACTGTGACTTAGTGGTGTCCTCAACATAAAAAGGACATAGAACTGTTGGAACAAGTCCAGAGGAGGGAGGGCCACGAGGATGATCAGGGGACTGGAACACCTCCTGTATGAAGATAGATAGGCTGAGAAAGTTGGGGCTGTTCAGCCTGGAGAAAGGAAGGCTGCATGGAGACCTCAGAGCAGCCTTCCAGTATTTGGAGGGGAGCTATAGGGATGCTGGGGAGGGACTCTTCATGAGAGACTGCAGTGGTAGGACAAGGGGTAATGGATTCAAACTTAAACAGGGGAAGTTTAGATTGGATAAGCGGAGGAAATTCTTTACGGTGAGGGTGATGAGGCAGTGGAATGGGTTGCCCAGGGAAGCTGTGAATGATCCATCACTGGCGGTGTTCAAGGCCAGGTTGGACAGAGCCTTGGGTGGCATGGTTTAGTGTGAGGTGTCCCTGCCCCTGGCATGGGGGTTGGAACTAGATGATCTTAAGGTCCTTTCCAAACCTAACTATTCTATGATTCTATGATTCTATGACTCTTCTGTCAGACCAATTAAAGACTGACAAAAATGTTAGTGTACTTCTAAGGCTTTATGCAGAATGTTTCCCCAAACATATTATATTTACTTCATGGAACATCTATATAATATGGAAATATTACTGCTGCTTCTTCAAACAGCAGCAAGAGATGCTGAAATTTTAATGGTTCTTAATTTCACCCAAAGGCTCTTGCGGTGTGATCGAGAATTGGGTGAAGGTCTCCTGAATCCTGCTTCACAAACTGGTTTGCTTTCATCTGGTAATTCCTGACTGCCAGAAGCTATTGCAGGGAGGCCTAAATTAAAGGAACCTTGAGGTAGCGCTAATTTGTGCCATAAGGTCAAAGCAACCTCTATAAACCCAAGGGCTTTTTTAGTACAATGGTGGCATAGCTGCTTTTGCTGTTTTTTTGTGCAGCCTAGCCAGTCCTAAACACTGGATGCTGAAGTGTTCAAAATTATTTGCTATTCAAAAGTCTTGACCAACAATTTATTCAAAGTTCAAGTTAAGGTTGTTATTAATGTATTAATTGTTTATATTTTTGTGTGGTTACAATAATACTGTAAAACCAGCTTGTTTCTACAGAGTTTTAAATATCTACATTTTGAAAAGAAAAAACTTTAAAGAAGTTAACTAAAGTTAACTTAATTACTTACAATTTGAAAATTTTTCTTTGGGTTTTGTTTTGGTTTTTTCCTGAAGAATAATACTTCCACAATGCTGATAGGAATGTGAATGCCTTTAAACAGCAAATGATGAGATGAATAAGGTTAATTAATTTGAATGGCTGTTCAAAATTTGAACAAATGCTTAGAAACAGTCTTTAGAAATACTTGACCAGTTCCTCCTATATATACTGCAATAATACATATGGGAATGCATTTCAGGGTATATAACATCAGGTTTTGTATATTTATGCATTTTGCCATTAAACCATGAAGTGGATTTGTCCCATCTACCATGCTATTGACTTTAGTCATTAACAAAGATAAGTTTAAACACAATGATTACCTCAAAAGTGTTGCACGTGTTCAGTTCAGCTGCGATGCTATCTTCATCTTTTGGGGCGAAATCTTGAGTGTCTGCTCTGGTTTCAGCACAATTCCTTTTAACAAAAGCCTTGGTGAACAGATAAGGAAGGCTAGGATCTGACAGAAGATGTCTTTACAAAGTGAAACCAAACATTTTTCCTAATGTTTCAGTGAATTAAGCTTGGATTTGTGTCCTTAAAAGCATTGTCATGTTTTGTAAGTAACAACAAGCTACAAGAAACAACATCTTATATGTATCAGCTACATGTTTGCATGTTGGCTGTTTCTGTTTCAAGAATGACTCCTAGGGTTACGCTCCACTTTCATCCCAGGTCTGTTGGGAAATAGTTGTCAGTTTATGGAGGTTCTGCTTTATGTGTTTGTACTTGCTGTTCTTGTGCTCAGAGCATCTACGGCTTTAAATTTTCTCCTATGCTTTTCAGAGCCACCCACACAAACTACAATTTTTCTTTTTTCACCATATTTCTAATTCTGTGGATTTTCAACTATTTATTCTTTTATTTTTATGTATTTTTTGTTGGAAATTGCATGCTTCAATTTTGCAATTTGATGTGTACATTTGTTCTCAGCGGGAATTTGTCTCGCTTGCTAGGGAGATGATACAGCAATCTTTATAATGTACTTCAGCTTTATCTCCATTTAAGGGTTTGAACAAAACATCTGGTTAGAAGTGATGCTTTGGTCAGGACAGGGCATGAGAACAAGCACTCATCTCAGTCCACAGTGGAGTAAACAGATGTATTCTTCAAATAATGTTTGTTGCTGGAAGGAAATCTGGTACAAACACCTCAAAAGTGGGGCCACCTCTTTTAATATGTTTCAGTAAATTTGAAGTTACATTTGAAATTCAATGATATAAGGTGTGCATCCTTTGTCAGTGAAGAGACAGCTGTACTGAGCTGCAACCACAGTCAACAGACTTCAACTGGCCAGCAGCTTTAAGGAATCGCCTTTCAGCACAAAGCCAGATATCAAAATACTGGCTATACATTCCCCTTATGGCTTACAATTCTAAGATTATGTCGTGGGTTCAGCAGCAGCAGTCATTTTTCTCCTTCTTGGTAGCTGGTGCAGCACTGTGGTTTTGATTTTGGGCCTGGGAACAGCACTGATAACACCAATGTTTTCAGTTACTGCTTGGTAATGTTTTGGTCTGGCCAAGGACTTTGAGTCTCATGCTATGCCAGGGAGGAGGAGAAGCCAGGAGGAAGCAGAGACAGGACACCTGACCCAAACTGACCAAAGATGTTATTCCATACCACAGCACATCATGCCCAGGATGTGAAAACAGAGAGCAGAGACCCGGAAGGGTGTGGTGGCGCATTGGGGGGTTCACTGCTGGGGGGTGCACTGGCTGGGTCGGGCTTGGTGAGCAGTTGTATTCTCTTTCCTTGTATTTCTCTTGTATCATTACTGGTGGTAGCAGTAGTGATTTGTGTTATACCTTAGTTACTAAACTGTTCCTATCTCAACCTATGGGAGTCGCATTCTTTTGATTCTCCTCCCCATCCACCCAAGGACTGGGGGAAGAAAGAGAAGGGAGTGAGTGAGTGAGAAAACTTTGTGGGTGAGGGGCTTAAACCATGACAGATTACTAAGATTACATTAGTTTATAACAGAAATTTGTTAAAACTCTTTTTATAAATGCAGAGGAGAGAGGATGCTTTTTGCTCTTGATCCTTCCATCCATTGCTACCACCACATCTTATTTTACCCCGTAGACATCCCTTCTTCCTAAATGCAGTACCAGTGAGAGGCTTTAAATTTGTATGTTCCCATTGGGTCTCACTTCAGAGGAATTCTCAGGATGTCTTGCTGTCCCAAGGACAGGAAAGAAACATTTTTTTACCAAAGACTAAAATTCAGACTAAAATCTGAATAAGTTAAGATAGGAATGATATAAAAACACCCCTGAAAATGTCAGATCCTATTGATTCTCTCAAGTGTTTACTAGCCAAGTCTTGTTTGGCTACTCCAGTCTTCTTGGCTTTGTATACTGTGCTAAAATTAACTACATCCTTGAAAGCCTTATCAAATGTCATTGGATATATTCAAGCATTTACATGTTTTGGTGTTTTGCCTTGTTTTGAGCAGTGTAACTTAATCAGCAGTCATGTAACAACACCCAAGACAAGTACAATAATAGCCTTGTGTTCTATTTTTCATTAATTGAGATGGAGCTTGCACTGCCTTCCATTGCACTTGCATTCATTTCTCTTTTTTTCTATAAACAAGCACAGTAATATATTTTTAATTAGCAAAGAAATAATGTATATAATAATATCAAGCTGCTTTCATCAAACCCCACATGATGATGATAAACGTTGATATTATACTCAATTTGGAGTCTCTCCTATTTATGTCATTGGATTTTTCAGGACTTGGAAGGCTAACCCCATAATCTAGCTTAAACAGATGTAAATTAGGATTATAGCCAAAATATATTCTGAACCAGAACATGTATTACTGAGTTCTGTGATAATGGCTTTTATAATACCTTGAAAAATGAATGCAATATGCTACTTGCATTTTCAGAAATCAGTTGCAAAGTGTTGTATAGTAACCAGAATTTTCAGTGGGTTAGGGTGGGGGTTTTTTTACCCTTTACTTTTTTCCAAAAAAACTCATCATTTGTTGTTCAGAAATCCAATCATTTATTTCACAATCTCTGTTCAGGCTTTAGTTGAAAGAGTATTTCAATAGTAACCCTGGAATTACCATGAAAGAAATATTATTCAGCTTTTCCATAGCATCCATAACTTCTTAAAGTCCATCCACTTACATCAGTCTCTTTCTCTGTAAAATGAGGTTGAATTATAAAAGCTTATTTTGAGTGTACTGACTTGGTAGATATATGGTGTCTTCTAGCTACAGCTGCAGGTTTTTTTACTTTTTTTAGAGTTACTCTGCACATTTTTACTGCTTATTCCAATTTCTACTGTACAGGTGTTCCTTCTTGGTAGGTATATTTCTCAAAAGCAGAAAACTACACTCCTTTTTTATAGTCATTGTACATCAAAGGCTCCCAAGAGCAAATCATTAGCCAATTGTGACTGGGATTGTTACCAGCAAAAGCCCAGTAAGACTTCATGGCAAACAGAATTGGCAAGAATATTGTAAAAATAGCCTTTACAGTGGCTTTCTGTCATTTAATAATATTGGGTATAGCAGTGTGGCAAGTTATTTCAACCTTTGGAAACTACTGTCAGAAGAGTTGTGCTGTATTTCAGCCATTCTTTCATGGAGAGGCAAGCTCCTAAGTTTGAGGAAACTGTACCTGGAGAAATGATCCCTGCTAAAGACAATGGCAAAATTCTCAGTGATTTCATTGGCAGCCAGACCTAACAACAAAGTGCTGACAGACAAACCTATAGCATAGTTTATTGAAGTACTTACAGTTCAGTGTTTCAACATGCTTATATGAAACCTTTTGCACTACTTTTTAAATATCAGGTAAATATATATTAATAAAACATTCTACCTAGGAGTTCGTGCTCTAGAGAAAATACTCATAGCTGTTGAAAGACTTAGTCTTTGCAAACCATTTGCTTTTGTATCTTAGGCTGGCATTTCTTCTAATACTCATTAAAAAGGATTCTTAATTTCACTCACTCATGTATTTAAAACAATTTTAATGAAAAAAAAATTGTAATACTGTATAATAATCCTGTAAGTGTTCTCTGCCTCTTCAGAAGTGTCATTGTTTGACCCTAACCATCAGCTAAATACCACACAGACACTTGGTCACTCCCTGGGTGGGATAGGGAGGAGAATCAGAGGAAAGCAAATCCCATGGGTTGAGATTAAAGTTTAATAACTGAAATGAAATATAATATTATAGTAATAGAAATAGTAACAACAATGATGATAATAATAATAGGGAACAAAAAAATAAGGTGAAATAAAAATTCAGGAAAAACAAATGTTGCATGATACAATTGCTCATCACCCGCTGACCAATGCTCACCCAGTTCCAAAACAGTGATCAGTGGCTCCTGGCTCACTCCTCCCAGTTTATATACTGAGCATGACACTCTGTAGTATGGAATACCCCTTCGTCTAGCTTGGGTCAGGTGTCCTGTCTCTGCTTCCTTCCGGCTTCTCATGTCCCTCCTCACTAGCAGAGCACAAGAGACTGAAAAGACCTTGATCAGAGTAAGCACTACTTAGCAACAGCCAGAACGATAGTGTGTTATCAGCATTGTTCTCAGACTAAAGTCAAAACACAGCACTGAACCAGCTACTAGAAAGAAAACTAACTCTATCCCAGCCAAAACCAGGACATCATCCACACCTTATTCCATACCACTTAAATCATGCTCAGATACCACACTTTCCAATATACCATCAGTTATATCAGTTATATCAGTTTCTTGATATCTATACATACACATATCAGCCTATAAGATGGACTCAAAGAACCTATTGAGTTCTTTTAGTCCATAACTTTTGCTCCGTCATAACAGTCTGTCAGGGCAACAGAGAAGATGTGTGATGTTGGATTACTGCCTCCTGAAGCCAGTTCTGATTTCATCACAACTGAGTTCATCTGGTTTTATCATAGTTCATTCTTCTTGAATGTCTTCATTGATCATCTTGATCAATCATCTTGACGTGATGATCAAAAGGGAGGCGGGTTCAAGCCCCCAAGTCCTGAGCAGTAGAGACAGGCACAATGATGCACCCAGTGCTGTGATGGGAATCTAGTCACCATAAATTTGATAATATACAGTATTATATGGCAGTTAAGAGCATACAATTTAATTAATTGGTTAACTATTTAATAATTACTTAGTTCTCACCCAAAATCTAATCCCCTTGAGGTACACACTGGACTTGCCCATCCTCATATTTTACCCATCAAGTGCATCCATGTCCTTGAGGAAAGGCAGTCCCACAGGTGGGTTTGCCTTTGCCTGAAGAAGGAATAACCCAGATTTTCACCAGCAGATTCTTTTTGTGCACCACAGGAACTTCATCCCCTTCTGCAGTACAGAAAAGTTTTGATTGGGATGGTTTGGCCCAATTGCTAAATCTTCTAGCCACTAACCAGGTGGCTTTTGATAAACATTTAATCCCAGTATTTTAAGGTGCCACCACACATTGCTTTCAGTATAGCTTTTAACAGCCCATTGTACCGTTCAATTTTCCCAGAGGCTGGTGCATGATAGGGGGTATGATATACCCACTCAATGCCATGCTCTTTGGCCCAAGTGTCTATAAGGTTGCTCCGGAAATGAGTCCCATTTTCTGACTCAGTTCTTCCTGGAGTGCCGTGTAACAACAAGGCTTATTTTTCAAGGCCCAGGATAGTGTTCCAGGCAGAGTGTATGTTCCTAACCAGGCACAGCGTATGTTTCTAGCCATCCGTGTGGTTGCTCAAGCACATGGCACTTGCCTTGGCGGGTTGGTGGGAGTGTGATATAGTCAATATGCCAAGCCTTCCCATATTTATACTTCAGCCATTATCCTCCATACCGGAGAGGCTTTAACTGCTTTAACCACTTGACTGCTTAATTGCAGCACATGTTTTACAGTCATGAATAACCTGGGCAATAGTGTCCATTGTTAAATCCACCCCTTGATCGCGAACCCATCTGTATGTTGCATCTCTGCACTGATGGCCTGAAGTGTCACAGGACCACTGGGCTAAAAATAATTCACCATTATGTTGCCAATCTAAATCCATCTGAGCCACTTCAATCTTAGCAGCTTTATCCACCTGTTGGTTGTTCTGGTGTTCTTCAGTGGCCCGACTCCTGGGTACATGAGCATCTACATGGCATACCTTAACCACCAGGTTCTGCACCCAGGCAGTGATATCTTGCCACAGTGCAGCAGCCCAGATGGATTTACTCTGCATTGCCAGTTGCTTTGCTTCCGTTGCTGCAACCACCCCCACAGGGCATTTACTACCATGAGACAGCATAGAGATAAAGTACTGGCCATTTTTCATGTTCAACAATGTCTAAGGCCAGCTGCATGGCTTTCACCTCAGCAAACTGACTTGACTGGCCTTCTCCTTCAGCAGTTTCTGCAACTTGTAATAGCTGCAGAAACTGCTCCTTAGAGCCTCTTTAACTCTATCCCAGCCAAAACCAGGACAAGAGATAAAGCAGCACAAAATTGTAATGCAAGCCTCTGCCTGGCTATAGTAAAAGTGTTTGGCCAGCTTTAAATCCAATTAGAATAACTGCTACAGATAGCAGTGAAATCACTTATGATTGTAGATAGTCATAGCAACTCAATATTCACAGTCCATACTGCAGCAGCATAGCTGTGATACTTAAATGGACAGACACAAAAATTCCTTGTAATAAAGAATTTAATCTTTTTATTAGAATAATAATAGGCTTATCAATTCTCTATTGTTAATTATACTTCATGTAAATAAGATCATATACAAATACTCTTTCAAGCAATGCATTGTAAATATACCGAGCTACAGTTCCATTTAGAGATGCACAGCATGCCAAAAGTATCTGGCATCAGTATTTCTAGAAATGGACACAGAAAAAAAAGAAAAAAAAATCCTGTAAAGAACACAGCTGTTGGCAAAGAGGGAAAATCTCTTTATGGTAGTGTTTAGAAATAACTGGAAGAGGCTTGTTTTGGTTTTTTATATAATAGTAGTTCTCAGAGTGCTGAAGTATTTTATTTAATGATAATAAGGAGGATAATAATACTGATGCACCAAGAAGTAGCTGGGCTGACAGAAGTTGTGCAGGCCTTTGTCAAAGTATTGAATCATTATTCCTCTTCTTCCTGATGCAAAACCCTTTTGATATTCAGCAGAGCAAATAAAACTTCTTTATTGTGCCAATTCACTTGTTCAGATCTCTGCTGTTAATCACACCTTATGCACAAGCAGGAAGATATTTTTATGTATTAGAAAAATTTAGAGAGGTGGGTGTCCTGGATTCAGCAGTAGCAGTCATTTTTCTCCTTCTTAATAGCTGGTGCAGTGCTGTGTTTTTGACTTTTGGCCTGGGAACAGCGCTGATAACACCGATGTTTTTAGTTGCTGCTTAGTAATGCTTTGGTCTGACCAAGGGCTTTCTGAGTCTCATGTTGTGCCAGGGAGGAGGGGAAGCCAGGAGGAAGCAGAGACAGGACACCTCACCCAAACTGACCAAAGAGGTATTCCATACCACAGCACGTCATGCCCACTATATAAGCTGGGTGCAGTTACTCAGAAGGGTTAGATCACTGCTTGGTCAGGCTGTGTATTGGTTGGTGGGTGGTGAGCGGTTGTAATCTCTTCCCTTGTTATTTCCCTTATCATTATTATTAGTGGTGGTAGCAGCAGTGGTTTGTGTTATACCTTAGGTACTGGACTATTCTTATCTCAGCCCATGAGAGTTACGTTCTTTTGATTCTCCTCCCCATCCCTCCAGGAGCGGGGAGAGGAAGCAAGGGTGAGTGAGCAAACAGCTGCATGGTTTCTGAGTTACCGGCTGGGCTTAAACCACAACAGGTGGTAAATGCATCTTTTTCTCCAAAAACATAAGCAGAAGACTTACAGATGAAATGCAAAAAGCTGACTTGAAGCTCATTCCTGCAACCCCCATTTCAGGAAAGCTGACTAATCTGTTTACTGGCTGAAGGACTGGACTTAATATGAGCAGGAAATATGTAGGAAGGAAGACTTGGAAAAAAAATAATTTATGTAGGAAGTAAAAGAAAATGTGTAATGCAATTATCAATACCAGACACGGAGAAGGATTTATATTCTTTCACGAATGTTTTAACTTTTGAATAATTTTTTCTTTCAACATTTATTTATATACTTTACATAAAATCTGAGCTCTAAACAAAGCCTAATGACTGAACTTTATCTTAATTTCTCTAAGTATCAAAGCTTTACATTTGAAATAAAAGACTGATAGTTTGCCATAAAGAAAAAAGTGTCATCATATAAAGGAAAATTAAGCAGAAGGATAAAGATGAGCTTAAGCAGCTGGCATTTTGTATTGTAACTGCAAGAGGCAAAATGGACTGTGCTGTTTTGTAATATAATTATCGGGTTTCAATATTAAGTTCAGGTATAGTTATGAGAAACTCTCAAACCTATACACTTAAATACTTTAATTAAAATACAGATAAGCAGTTCCTATGCTGTAAAATACTGTGATTATGCAAATAAACAGCGTGAATTAAATATGAGCTTGGAAAATGCTACGGCATACAAGATCTGCAAGTTGTAGATGTAAATAAAACATTTATTACAACACTGATAATTAGTACAATTCCATGAGCAGAAATTATAGAGCTGGAATACAAATGGAATGGAAGAGAATATGGTGTTTCTTAGTAGTACATTTCTTCTCCCTCTTAGCACTGTAACTGTAGGGAAAAAACAAGAAACATCATTTTACTTCTGTACAAAATGTAGGCAGAAAAAAGGCTGACATTGAGCCACCACCAGATTGCATAATATTATAGAGATATGCATGGTGGCAGAAAGACTGGGTAGAACTAAAACTGAAGTCTAAGTAAGATTTGTGAAAATTTCAGGTTCAGGGTTCCAAATCAGCTGATCTCTTTCTTTGCAGTAGATCTGACATATAGGATCACAGAGCTGGAACTCAGATAAATTTCAGTTAAGTACAAATATCCACATCTTTTTTACCTGGTAAGTAATAAGTTACTATGTAACACTGAGTTTTCAGAAGAGCATGGGATATTAATTTTTGGTGCTGATTTCTGAACCTCACAATGAAGGGATGTCTGAGATATAGTCTTTCTTTTTATTCTATGTTAATTTGTAAATGACTGGTGAGTACAGGGTTAACTTGTCTCCCATGCGTTGAACAGATAGAGCAGCTGCCTGCTCTCTGTATAAGGACTACCAGGAAGGATAGCCCTGCAAGAAAAAGCTACAGCTTGGCCCAGATGGCAAGTTCCTTGCTCTGAAAGGGATTATAGCAGGAGTGATCACTAAGAAGCCTTTCATACTGGCATACAATCAGACTTGGTTTATGACTAAGAGAAATCTTAACTGCAAGAGGCGCTTCTGCCTGTTTTCCCTGTGTTTCCTGATACATGTGTTTCTTGATACACCTACAATTCTGAAAAATGTCTTCTGGAAGCAACGTCTACAGACAAACTTTTCTGTTAATTTAGCACAGCTACAGACAGGAATTCTTTTTCATGAAGAATCCTGGCATCTTAAATCCTTTCATGTTATGACTACCTACATATTTTATTATTGCCAAAATTCTCGTATTTCAGCACTCGTATTTGATCAGGAACAAATGTTTCAGATACAAATGCACCTGAAATAGCATAGACAGATTATGTTTCCTTGAACACAAGCATTATTGTATGATATCTCATTTTGTTATTTCCACTGATCATACGCTATGTGTATTGTTGCAAACATTTTGAGAAAACAAAAATTTTTTAGTGAGACAAGGGGGGGGGTACAAAATTACAAAGTGAAATATATAAACCTTTAGAATCAATTTTAAGTAATGTTAAGTTTGATGGCTTTGTAACAGTAGCAATAGAAAATTACTGAGATGCATGATATACAGAGAAAAATATAGAGTAGAGCTAGAGAACATACTGAGAATTCTTGTACACGACAAACTGTTGTAATTGATGTAGTTTAGGCCTTTATGACCTTAGTACAAAATGAGTGTAAGAAAAACAGGCTAGAAGAACAGGACATAAAGATAGGGAGTATCTGGAAAGGCAGGGGCCCAGGATAGGCTGCAGTTAAACTAACTGATAAGTAGGAGGACAGGAAGACTGTTATGTCTGTGGTGCTAACGAACCGATTAAGCTGGTATAAGCGTCTACTGCGTGTGCTTCAAAAGCTGCCAGCAGTGATGAAGATTGTTGGAAGAAGTAAACAGCCCCAAAGACCCCCACCACATTTTTGTACGCATGCAGGGAACTTTCTGGAAAATGATATAATCCATACGTAAGCTCATGGATATGTGTGTGTGCTCGGTAGCTGTATAAGGACTGCTTGTGTAGCAATACAAGGACGCACGTTAGGAAGAGCTATCCCTTGTGTCTCCTGGGGCCACAATAAAGAATACCTGCTTGTCAACTAGAAAACTTTGTTGGCAAGTTTGTTCCTGGAGTTTTCTCTGAATCATTAGTCACATTCAGTATGTTGGATAGTTACAGCAATGTGAGTGGTATTAAACCCAGACAATGAAGACATGGAGTTGCATGAGGAATGTGATTCTGAAGCCATTCCTTTCTAGTATCACTTTCTGTTCTTTGCAATGAATTCTCAGAAGGCTCTATTTTGCATTCCTGAATTATCCTGTCTTGGAGGTTGTGCATATGTGAGGAAAAAGAATGTCATATTTAGGAAGGGAAACCAATTGTTTTACCAGCGAATTAAGGATGTGAAAATTGATTCGGAGAAAACTCCAGGAAAAAAGTTGTCAACAAAGTTTTCAAGTTGACAAGCAGATATTCTTCATGGCAGCACCGGGAAACACGGGGGATAGCTCCTCCTGACATGTATCACTGTATTGCCACACAGGCCATCCTTATATAGTCACTTGGGCATACATGAATTGTATGAGGCTACACATGAATTACATCATTTTCCAGAAAGTTTCCCACATACATGCAAAAATGTGGTGGTGGTCTTTGAGAGTCGTTTACTTCTTCCAACAATCTTCATAACTGCTGGCAGTCTTTGAAGCACCAGCTTAATTGACATTACAGACATAGCAATCATCCTGTCCTTCTGCTTATCAGTTAGCTTAACTGCTCCCATCCTGGACATCTGCTGCTCCAGGATACACCCCAGTAGATGTCTACACCAGCTTAATGGGTTCGTTAACAGCACAAACATAGCAATCATCCTGTCCTTACACTTATCAGCCAGTTTAACTGTGCCTATCCTGGACATCTGCTAGTCCCAGATACTCCCCATCCCCAGGTCCTGTTTTTCTATTGTTTTTCTTACACTTTTTGTACTAAGGTCCAAAGGACCTAAAACTATGACAGCTACCTTCAAGCACTTCAGTTAACTTCCATTACAAAGTCATCAAACTTAACCTTGCTTAGAACTGATTATATTTTGTGCTTTTGTGCCTCCTTGTCTCAAAATCAACAGATTAATAGGACAACATATAAAATATAAGTTCCTAAAGAATAGCTTTGTGTTAAATCATCAATTGATGAAAGAGCTGTGAAAAAAGTATTTATTTCCCACTTTTCATGTCAAATTATCCTTAAAAGTATGAAGCCATGTTAATACTTTCAATGATCATGCTCTCTGCTTCACATACATGGCATAAATAGTTCCTTAAAAATATGAACTCCATACTGGTGTCACAGTCAGGAAAATATTTGGTTTGCTTTATTTTTCAGGAAGCCAACTAATCTGTACTGCACATCCAAAATAAAATATTTTTGTGTATACCAGTTATTTGAATTAAACACTTTCATAATATACATCTTCCCTGCTGAAAGTTTTGAATACCTTATCAATGACACATGAGAAAGCCTTTCACTATTCTCAAAAGGTTTTTAGTATCAGCACAAGACTGATACGTATTCCTATTTTAAACCAGGTTCTTTTAATGCTCTTTTTTCATACATCAATAAGACTTAAAAGATAAATTTCTTTTTTTCTGCTTTTTCAATCATCAAAAATTCAACATGTACGACACATTAAAAAAGTTGAAGACTGTAGGCATTGTATTGAGGTGAGTACAGTTTTTACTGCATAGAAACTAACTTTTTAAGGATTTGCTAAATTCACAAGCTCTAAACCTGGGGTAAATTCTGCCCCTGGGTGAGTGTGTGCAATTCTTTTTGAATTCAATGGAAAACCTATGTGAATGATGCAGGGCAGGAAATAGCCTGTAAAAGGGACAGTTTTGCCTTTTAACAATTCATTCACTACAAAAAGAGGCTTTAATCAGTCTCCAGAATAATTCACTGTTCAAACGAAATAGTAAACCACTGACATTAAGCTGGGAGAGAAGGTGATTAATCTTCAGTATAAACTGGAAGAGACACTGTAAGGGGAAGCTGAAGTTCTTCCCTGTGTCATGTCCTCTGCTAGAGACATTCCTTCTGCAATGCTTCAGGTAAATAAGGCCATGCTCCATGTTCAGCAGCATGATGGAAGCAGTCTGGGTTGGCAAGGACGTCAACATCCATCCTGGCTGATGCATAATTGCCTTGTGATTCTTTGTACCTGCTTTTCTTCGCAGGGAGGCTGGAAACAGGGACAAATAGACATTGCTTCCCCACCCCACAACTTCCACTGTAAATTCACACTTAAAATAACAAAAAATGTAATATGAAAATGGGAGCTCACCAGTGTCACTGGTCCAGAGTTTTCAGCCATAACATCACTTGTTTCCCAAAGATGCTGTCCTGTGATCAAACAGAGCAGCTCCAGGCATGATTTTGTCACTTAGAAGTCAAGGTTGAAAGACAAAACTCTATTTGTACATCTCATAAAATATATCGACTCCGTTTCATCCATTTCTTGATGTCAGTACCTTTACAATCCACATTCAAGAAAGAAGGGTTTGCTACATTTGGTATAAAAGGGTTATCTTTTCTCTGAAAATAGAAGTGCATTCAGTAGCTTTAAAAGAAAAACCTTATGTGTTGATTTACACAGTATGACACTGTGCTAACTGTAATGTGTGAGTCACATATAAAACCTAGGCTTGTGAGGGTCATTTCTGAAGTCTTCTTATTGTCTTGTGCTTTAGGCTCCTGAAAAGTTCTCAGACAAAATTAAAATAGAAGATTTGAGTCAAAAGGAAATGATACATATTATAACACTAAGTGAAAAGGCACCAAGCAATGTTTTGCTTTTGCACCTGTTTTATAGAAAATTCCTATCGCAAAAAATATAGCAGAAACAGGCTTTTACCCCTTTACTGGAAATTGCTTTTGGAGGCAGATGAGTATATTGAATGGGTTAACCAGAAAAAAACCTGCCTTATAATACCTGCCATCTATGATTGTTATAATCTCACAGACAAATATAATTACAGTGTGTGATGTCTGTTTATATCTCTGAAAGCTTTGATTGTGTATTCTTGTCTGTATTACACTGCAAAACAGCATAAACAATTATACTGTATAGTAGCTCTAATCCAGTGCTAATGCCCTGAGCTATGGGTGTCACTTTGAATTGCAAGGATTTATGTGATACTTATATATGCCTTTTTCAGGTGAATTTGACCACAATGCTCTTAGTGTTATGCTCATTTGTAGAATCTAGAAGCTGATTAATAGACTGCAGAGAGGAATGCAATTACTCAAATAAAGAGTGCATGCAATAAAATCATAGTTACTCCAAGGTTTCATTATCTGATACAGAAATGAAAAGAGAGGTTGTAGTAACTTTGTAATCATTAAAATATTAATGATTTTCATTTTAACCCCTCTGAAATTTTAGAGATAGGGTTGATTTTAACTTAGAGTAGGTTATATACAAATTCATCATAACATGTTAAGCACGTGAATGTTGCATTCAAAATTAAAGCTCTTAGGTGGCATAGACCAAACCTCTACTTGATTCTCAAAAATTCTGAGCACTGGAAGGCAATAAACAGAAGCAAATAAGCTGGCACAGTGCTTTATTTATATTTATAATTTTTTTTTATTTGTATGGGCGTTAAGTAAGAAATGGACGCAGAAATGAACACAAATTTTGTATGCAATCTCTCAATTTGAGATGAAGTTGAATCTCTGATCTAGAGGATACTAGTTCAATAGTCAATGGTTTCCAGAGAGATAATAAGGAGACTTTAGAATATGTTCTTACAGTATTTGATGTACACATAACAGTCCACATGAAGTGTCACATCCTATTTGATACATATGTAGGATCACAAAGGCAAATGATGACACAGCATGATTCTCACTCTAGTAGGGGTGACAAGTCATTCCTTAGCAATGCTCACACTGTAAGAGATCTTTGTTTTCCCCTCTTCCTAACTGCCATCGGGATATGAAAAAAGATGAACTAGAAGAAGTTCATGTCAGAGTTTTCTCTTGGGGTTTTGGCTGCCTAGGCTTAGGGCCAGCACTGACAGTGAAGCTGTGCTGCCTTCAATCAGAGAGCTGTTTGAGCAAGAGCTCTAAGAAGCCTTAGCTGAGGCTGTTCCCTTTCACTCAGGAGCTGTATTACAGCTGGCGATGGCCTTTGTCTCTGCATGGGCTACATAGCCATGTGGAGTGGCCTGGCCAAATACCTCACTGATCTGGATATAACCGACTGACCTGGTTTTCAATGACTTCCTGGCTTGTCCTTGGACCTACATTACTGCTCACGGACTTGCTCGCTGGCTGATGTGTTGGCTAACTGCCACCTGTCAATCATGCCATTGCACCCTCTGCCTTGCTGCCACCCTTGGGTGGCAGAACAGCCTGCTCTTACTGATCCTTCTCTTTTGGAGCACAACGTGATTACAGTTTGACCGCTGTTAGAATGAAGAAAACATCTGAAGACTATAATGTTTACATTTCAGTTCACCTTGTTTAGGCTTAGCTTCTGATTTCTGCAGAATATAGAAGTTTCTTTTTGATATGCATTTCTTCTGTGTCATTAAAATTTTGCAGGCCCTTGAATGGAGAGGTTAATAACTGGCACTTTAATGAGACTAAGATAAAACACTAACCACTTTGACATCTCAGTTTTCCTATATGTAATGTGCTTGCTCTCATTTAAAAGTATTTATTTGGAACTAAATATATAAGATCAAGCCTCTGAGTGCAAATAATGCAATAAAGTTTCTAGGACACTGTAGTAGCAGTGTAGATGCATTCTCTACATCATCACAAATATAAATCAGAGCAGGCAATATGGACATAGCAGGCATAGGGTCTTGATTCTTTCTATATAAACTTAGCATATACTCACAGAAGTACAGTAAGGCAAAATGAGCATCCTCATTCATACTGTTTATGCTCCAGCTCTCTCCATGTATATAGAAATAAATTCAGACATTTAAATTAAAGCAAGCTTTGGCACAAACCCTCAAGCACACTCTACTAAGTGTATGGGTGGTTCTGCTTCTCATGATTTAGAATCCAATAGCTAAGAATGTTTTAAGACAGAGG
Source organism: Myiopsitta monachus (assembly GCA_017639245.1). NCBI lineage: Eukaryota > Metazoa > Chordata > Aves > Psittaciformes > Psittacidae > Myiopsitta > Myiopsitta monachus. The sequence goes on from CM029924.1 coordinate 28,517,889, forward strand.
AAATTGCTTGCATAAAAGTGAGACTATGCCAAGCCTGGTGCTTAATTTATCTGTACAGCTTTTTACCTTTTTTTTTTCTTTTTCAATTTGTTAATTTCCCCTTTGTCTAAAATTAAGCCAAGCTTTCAAGAATGGCCTTCCCAATTTTTGTATGCTTGTTGTAATAAAGAGCTGAAAACAAAACCCAGATACAGATACTAGAGCCTGAAAGAAAATTTTTAAGTTGTAACCTAGTTTCAATTCCTTAAAAGAAAAAAATGTAAATATATTTTCTCTTTAACTACCTGTTACAGGACTGACTGTTTTTCCTCACAACCCTGCAAATTTCTAATACAGAAAATAGTATTTATGCTGATATTGGCTTGTGTAATTTGCAGACTTTGTAAATCAGTTGTATTTATCTCTCAGATACCACATAAACTTTCTAAGTGAGATGCTGAATCATGAAAGAACCCATTGAGAACTATGGCATACTGGAAAAGCCCAGCTTGTATTGTCCATGCAGAAATGCGGTCAGACAGTAAAATTAAAGTGAAAAAAAAAAAATTTTTTTGAAAGTGAGGAGGACCAAATTCAGGAAAACTGATTATTCTGGCGCAGTTTTTAAAAACGCTTTTCCTAACTGAAGCCAGGAATAACAGACATAGACCACATAAATAAAAATTGAACATGCATCTATTAATGAATTAAATATCTACTTTGAAAATGGTTTCATTTAACACTTGAAGACACCAAAAAGGAAAATAGATGTTATCTAAGTACAAGGCAGTTCTTTTCCTGCTTCCTTAAGCGTCCGAATCTGTTCAAGAATACAGGAAGGAAACAAAGTGCTGGTGTGCTCATCCAAAATAATGCAAGTTCTACACTTTCCGGGTGGCAGAAGCAGATTGTTTGCTCATACTTACTATGCATATACCTGAATTCCTTCATGGTGAGCAAGTTGGTGTTTTAGCGTAGGAATAATAATAAAAGCTACCCAAATGTTCAAAATGCCTTTCAAGTGAGATTATTAAGATTCTGCTGTTTGGCTCTGTGCATGTATATATGTGCCTGTATAGATGTGTCCCTGAGACTCACAAGAGAGCCAGAATAGCTCGATACCCAGAGGATCGCAGCTGGTTACCTTTTAATACTGGTTTAGCTTGTAGCCATAAGGGTGCAGTTTTGTATAGAACCTGGAAACACATTCTATGATGTGAGTCTTCACTCTGTCTATATTGCTTCTGTCATGGTTTAAGCCACTATAACTCACCCAGTTCACTCACTCACTCCCCCCTCTTTCTTCCCCCCAGCTCCCGAGGGAAGGGGAAGGAGAATCGAAAGAATGCAATTCCCACAGGTTGAGCTAAGAACAGTCCAGTAACTAAGGTATAACACAAATCACTACTGCTACCACCAGTAATAATAATGACAAGGGAAATACAAGGGAAGAGGATGCAAATGCTCACCACCCACTGACCACGCCCGACCCAGTAGCGAACCCCCACCCTTCCAGGTCACTGCCCTCCGTTTTTACCTCCTGGGCATGATGTGCTGCGGTATAGAATAACCTCTTTGGTCAGTTTGGGTCAGGTGTCCTGTCTCTGCTTCCTCCCGGCTTCCCCTCTTCCCTGGCAGAGCATGAGACTCAGAAAGTCCTTGGTCAGACCAAAACATTACTAAGCAGTAACCAAAAACATTGGTATTATCAGCACTGTTCCCAGGCAGAAAGTCAAAAACACAGTGCTGCACCAGCTACCAAGGAGAAAAATGACTGCTACTGCTGAACCCAGGACAGCTTGTTAAAAAGTTTTACTGCAATGTTTCTGCCAAATATAAGTAGGTCAGTTTTGAGAAAGACCTAATTAGAAATGGGTCTCAGTATAAGCTCCGTTTAAACATTTACTAACAATGTTATATTTTTAAATGACGTGCAGTAGTGTGAATCTTTGGCTCTGAAAGAACACAGAAGATGCTACTCAACTGCAAAGATAAGTGGCAACATAGTTATGCATTTCTCTACAGCTGGAATGATCAATTCTTCTATCACTTCATTATACAAAGATACATATTAATATTAAAGTTCCAGCCACTGGTGTTTTACCATTAAATCATACAAAAGCTCACTTTTCTACAGATCTTAAAAAGCAGCTGCCACAGTCTGAATGTCTAAGATGAAATATTTTCTTTGGAAAGTAGATTTATTTTCCTTTGTTATTGTGTTAAAGTCACTAGCATAAAGAATAAATGAAGATAGCTTGATAAGTAGTACCAAAAAATTGAAAATTCATTTATAATGAAGTAAAACCCCACATTTCAAATAAAAGTTCTGGGTTTTTAACGTGAAGCTGACATAGAAATTTTTATTCCTGAATCACAGAGAGAAATGTTGCTGCTCATTGGACCATTAACAGCATGAAAGTCTGACTATTTTGTAGATTTATGGAATCCCAGTTGGATTTTCTTTCTAAATATAAACTATATGCTATACTCACAGGCAGAGTCTTAAAATAACACTAATTCTCTCATATCAGCATCGCCAGGAAAGCATGGATACTTTGAACCAGTGTTGCTGGGCAAGTCTATAATTTAAAAGCCTGAATGAAATCTGAAACTCTTAATACAAATGGTATCAAACACTTTGATAATTACCCACAAAAAAATCATAAAATAATAAATATTTTTTAAATATCTAGAATGTTATCTGAAAAGACCTGACTTCTTAACAAGCTTTTTTAATCTCTTTAATTACCTTTATTCTAGGAATGACTAAATGCGCAGAACGCTTAAAGGGAAAGCTATTTGTGCGCAGACAGCCTATATATAAAATATAAAAGTGATACTGTACTTGGCTACAGGTTTAGCTTTTCCATCATCACTCTCTCACATGAAGGTCTTCAGTGTCTGTCAAAGAAACAGCCATTCTACTGACAGTCCAGTGGATCTTCCATCTACTGTAATTTTGCAGAAACCATTGTGAGTAAAAATGCATTCTCTGAATTAAGAACCAGCTACAGATTATATATGGGATATAGTTGATAACATATTTCTGTAAATTCCTTTTATTTACTTAATGTTATGTTTCAGCAGCATTGCATTTGGTTTGCATTTCTGAGGTAGAGAAATGCTTGTGCACATATTCTATAAAATCTTTTCCTACCTTAGCCCAGGATTTGGAATTATACTAATGTGAAACACCATTTTGTCAGCTTTTTGTAGTGGAGAGACATAAAGTGGCTTTTTAAGTGACATTTTTATTGCCTATAATAGGGAGAAGAACCAGAGGAAGGCAAAGGCACAGTGGAGCACTTCAGAAGAGTCTCTATCAATTATGTTCACAACAAATCTTTCATTATTCTGTAAGGGAAGATGTGGCTGTATCCAAATGCCTGAGAGCACTGAGGACCCCAGTGGGGAATCCCCACTCCCCCCCCACTCCCTTCTCCAATACACTCATACCCCACACCTCTGTCCACTTTGTCTACTTATTAGCTAGTCCAATTTGATCTTTGCTGGTACTCAGACTCTTACTCACACATCTGCACATGCCCCAGTCACTGGCACCACAGACACACAGACCCTCCAACCCATGATCTGACATCCATACACACACATGCACACAGAATAGAAAGTCCTTCAAGTAACAAAGAGTTGGGAAGAAATTTAATAGGGAGAGGACACATTACAATGATCAGGAGCAAGGAATGGCCACATAAACATACCCTCTAGTAAACTATTTACCTGTGGTAAACCTTTTTATTCCTACATTTTTCCCACACTTGTTCCTCCCCATATCACCTAAATTCCTCCCTTTGCCTGCCTTTAGTTCCTTCCCTAAACATCTGTCATGGGTTCAGCAGCAGCAGTTATTTTTCTCCTTCTTGGTAGCTGGTGCAGCGCTGTGGTTTTGATTTTGGGCCTGGGAACTGTGCTGATAACACCAGTGTTTTCAGTTACTGCTTAGGAATGTTTTGGTCTGGCCAAGGACTTTGAGTTTCATGCTATGGCAGGGAGGAGGGGGAGCAGGGAGGAAGCAGAGACAGGACACCTGACCCAGACTGACCAAAGAGGTTATTCCATACCACAGCACGTCATGTCCAGGATGTGAAACCGGAGGGCAGAGACCCGGAAGGGTGTGGTGGTGGACTCGGGGTGCACGGCATGGTCAGGTTTTTGGTATTGGGGGGTTCGCTGCTAGGGGGTGCACTGGCTGGGTCGGGCTTGGTGAGCAGTTGTATTCTCTTTCCTTGTATTTCTCTTGTATTATTACTGGTGGTAGCAGTAGTGATTTGTGTTATACCTTAGTTACTAAACTGTTCTTATCTCAACCTGTGCCAGTTGAATTCTTTTGGTTCTCCTCCCCATCCACCCAAGGACTGGGGGAAGAAAGAGGGGAAGTGAGTGAGTGAGAGAGCAAACTGCGTGGGAGGGGGGCTTAAACCAGGACAGTTCTTTTGGCACCCAACGTGGGGCACGAAGGGTTGAGATAAAGACAGAATAGCCACTCGTCACAATGCTAATCTATTGGCTCTCAAAGTTGTTGCTCTGGTTCTCACAGGTTCAGCGTATGATACTTGACTTGCAGCCGGTAGTTCTTAACTTTTTCACATCTGGGTTTTGGGTTAAGGTTCTTGTTACATTGTACTCTATTGAAATGCCTTGTAATACGGGCGAGCTCCAGAAGGGAGGGGAAGCCGCGGCGGGGCGGCCCCGGGAGCTGCCGGCGGCCGAAACAGCCCGGGAGAAAGGCCCGGGGGATCAAGAGGCCGGGGACGGGGCGGCAGAGGAGCTGAGCCCCCCCACCGAGCCCAGCCCGGCGACTGCCGAGCCGCGGGAGGAGGCGGCTACCGACCGGCCGGAGGAGACGGCAGAGAAGCCGAGCCCCGAGCCCGAGCCGAGCCACGCGGCTACCGAGCGGGGGGGGGCAGGCGGCGGGCGAGCCCGGCCCCGCGGCGACCGAGAGCATTCCCCGGCCGCCTCCCGCAAAGCCCCGAGAGCCCGAGCCCGAGCCCCAGGAGGATGCAGGAGACCGCGCAGCACTTCCCAGCAAGGCAGAGGAGGAAGATCTGGACTCAGACAAAGAGCAGCTGGTGGTGAGAGAGCCGGCAAGCACAGCAGCTACACCAGCCCCAGTGACAAGCACAGAAGCCTCACTTGAGAGTTCCGATGGTTTTGAATGGCCTTTAAGCACCCTTGGGACCTGCCTGCTGATTGTGATGGGGATCAGCATGTTGGCATGCATACAGAGTGTGTTTTACCCACAACCATTTTGTCTGGTCCCGAGAGTTAAGCAGAGTGGGGTGTGGGCCTTGCCTGGTGTTGGACTGCAGTGTGGGATGGCCAAGAGATTTTCCCAAAGCTGGACAGTCATGAGTGGCAGAGTGTGTGGGACAGTGTGCACGAGTGCGAGTATCTAGTCCACTGGACCCCTCCAGTGCTTTGGAAGCATCGGAGATGGAAGGCAGCTGTATGGAGTCCCCAGTGACAAGTGGCTAAAATGAAGTGGCTCAGATGGACTTAGATTGGCAACATAAGAGTGAATTATTTTGAGCCTGGTGGGCCCATGACACCTCAGGCCATCAGGGCAGAGATGCAGCATACAGATGGACTCATGATCAAGGGGTGGACTTAACAATGGACACTATTGCCCAGGTTATTCACGAGTGTGAGCACTGCACACAGCCTCCCCTGCTCTGAAAGACTGTTACAGGAAATGGAGTTTGATATCATGGACTGGATGGACTCAGCAGCTCTATAGGGATTGGTCCATGCACTGGGGGATGATCTCTCTCCCTCTGTGTGTGTGTGTGTATCCATACATACACATGTGATGGCATATTGAAAATGCGGGATCTGAGCATGACATGAATGGTATGGAATAAGGGGTGGATTGTCATGGGTTCAGCAGCAGCAGTCATTTTTCTCCTTCTTGGTAGCTGGTGCAGCGCTGTGGTTTTGATTTTGGGCCTGGGAACTGTGCTAACACCAATGTTTTCCGTTACTGCTTGGGAATGTTTTGGTCTGGCCAAGGACTTTGAGTTTCATGCTATGGCAGGGAGGAGGGGGAGCCAGGAGGAAGCAGAGACAGGACACCTGACCCAAACTGACCAAAGAGGTTATTCCATACCACAGCACGTCATGTCCAGGATGTGAAACCGGAGGGCAGAGACCCGGAAGGGTGTGGTGGTGGACTCGGGGTGCACGGCATGGTCAGGTTTTTGGTATTGGGGGGTTCGCTGCTAGGGGGTGCACTGGCTGGGTCGGGCTTGGTGAGCAGTTGTATTCTCTTTCCTTGTATTTCTCTTGTATTATTACTGGTGGTAGCAGTAGTGATTTGTGTTATACCTTAGTTACTAAACTGTTCTTATCTCAACCTCTGCGATTTGAATTCTTTTGATTCTCCCCCCCATCCCCCCAGGACTGGGGGAAGAAAGAGGGAGAGTGAGAGAGCAAACTGCGTGGGTGGGGGGCTTAAACCAGGACAACGTCCCATAGAAAATCCTCATAATGTTTCCATCCTGTAAGGCAGCAACACCCATCAGTCCAAAGGATGCTCCAGCATTGACTCATCTTGATGGGTTTCACACCTCGACCATGGGGATCAGGCTTTCCTGAAAGTGGTCTGATAGTATGTCTATTCCTTTTAGGCTTTAATTTGCACTCCTTACCTGCTTTTGTGCCCCTATGCTCCTCTGATCAGGTGGAGATGGGCCTTTGATGGTCTGCTGGCTCCTGTGATGTGCCTGGAAGGAACTGCCCAGGGTAAACAGAGATAAACTCTTAGTGCATATTTAGTGTAAGGAAGAAGGAGAGAACACTACAGACCCAGGTAATTTGTTTGCAAAGTAAAAGTCTTGTTGACTGTTATGCAGTATAACTGAGTTGGAAACAGGCGGTGTGTTGGTTCCAGTGGAGTTTCTTGAGTTCTAGCGGAGTTTCAGCTGCTAGGGTGTAGTCCTTCCAGACCTAGTGGGGATTTAGGACAGAGGTGTCCAAACTATGCATTTCCATTGCTGATAATTATGACTATTCTATCAAATCTATTGATCATGTTCATGTGGTTTCCTGCAATTTTTACTCTTACAATCTTCTGTTGTTTATTTTTGTACCACTTTGGAACTTATATTAATAGGCAGGACTTTCATTTGTCATCTTTCAGTAGCAGAATGATGGCAAATTAACTTTTCAGATTAAATTCTGAAACCATACATTATAAGAAAGAATCCAAGAGAGTATTGTGGGAGAGAACCCTCAACCAAGGACAATGCTGTTCCCAAAGGGTACCTTTCACGTGTAAAGCATACCAGGTTTTAGAAAGGACTCAGGATTACTCACTTAAATTACTTTTATAAAGGTATGGAAGGATTTCAGAGAGCAATCTTGTACACTGTTTAAGAGAACACACAGACCACATCTGAATGGATGTAACATTAAGCATTGAGCTAAAGGGTATTGCAACTCACTATTAGTCTCTCAAAGTTTACATCTGCTGCTGCTGAGAAAAAGTAAAATCTGCAGGCTTCTGAATTTCCACAAATATTAAGCATTCAACAGCTAGATAGTGAACTATTTTAATATTGTCATATTAAATCAATAAAAAACAGATATTACATTAAAATCTTGTTAGATGTCTGCTGGTATGACTGAAACGAGTATTTGGCACAGGGTGTTAAAATTAGATGACCTGGAAACAAGAAGAATTTAGAAATCCTGGATCAAATTAATGTCTGTACTACCTAGGTTAAAATGGAACTACATGTTGAGGGGGGAGTTTGATTGTATGTAAGTCAACTATGAAAATAAATAGGCTGTTGTAAATAAAGAGTAAGAAATAATACTTATTGCATATAAATTAGTAGTATACTTTCCCATTAAACTGATTTCAGTCCTAACCATCTTATCTCAAAAAAGGTTACATCAATAATAGGAAAGGGTTTCAAAAAACATTAGTGAGGAAATTTAAATGGCTTGGCAAATTTGAGTAATGTGAAAGATCAGCAGTTTTAATCGAACGAAGAAGGAAAGAGTAAAATACACAGAATAAGATGAAAGAAGATAATACATGCCATAGATGTACAACCTAGGGAACACATTGCCATGAAATACTAATAATGCCTAATGAATTTCAGATTTGGAAGTCATATAATCTTTAATGCTAGTGCACATAAATCAGCATATAGAAAGTTAAGAAAAAGTACTTTTCTCTAGGTAGATTACTTCAGATATGCTTACTGTGGAGCCCTTTATGACTTCTCAGCAAGTGTCTGCCAATTTATAAAGAGGAAGTGGACTGAAAATGTAGAGAATTTCTGGTTCACAATATATACGTGTGACTGTATTTTATTAAATAAAGATCAGAATATTCTCCTAAAGTATGGCTAAGCACAAGCTCAATTTTTGTACCAATATATTGCATCCTTTCTTATTTTGATCCCTCTGCATTTGGAATCATTAAAGCAAGAAATTTGCTGATTTTTCCTGCTTTTTTTCCTGTTTAGATGGTCCTTTTGTAAGTTCATTGTAATGCACAGAGTAATACTAATATTTTGTTTTTGAAAAACAGGAGGAAATGCACTGAAAAGCACTTTAATGTTTCCCTTAGTGTGCTTTATATTAGACTTCCCCCACTCTCAGCTCTTCCATATTTAACTTGTTTTAAAGAAATGTAATTTATTGTCACCAGAAACAGTATTCTTAGTAAGGCACTATAAATGATTGCTGTCACCACTCACAGATGTATTTCATATTCTAAGAGCTAGCTTTAAACAAAAGCAATCCTTTATTCTCAAGAAAGTACACATAAGATCAAAGTATTAGCAAGGCTACTGTAGCTGATCTCAGCTATAACATATTCTGTATGTCTAAAATTATTATGATATTTTATTTATGTAAACACCATTTTAAAACTTCCAGATGAGTGTTAACTAGTTATTATAGGGCTTCACAAGATCTTCTTGGCAGAGAAAGCTCTCGTTGCTGCTAGATAAAGCAAGATTTTTTAATATATATTATTCCTCAGCAATACTGGTGAGTTCCAAAGGAGCAGTTATCCTAAATATCACTGACAAATCACAATGTTGGAATAAGTTCCATGGTGCTACTGGGATATTTGTAATTCATCACACTCCCTTTTATGTTTACTAACTTTGATGTTAATCCATGAGTAGGATGTCCTCCAGTGAATGAAATCTATTTTTACAGCTGTTTTAAAATTTATTGGATTGCAGGTACACCTACTGAAATCGCTCAACCAACTAAAGAAACAGAATGAGATTTGGATTATAGGGTTTCAGATAATACCAAGTCCCTTGTGAAAGGTATGTTATTTCCTCTCTTTGTTCTGCATTTGGAAAAGTATAGCTGCAGGTTGGTGGTTTTTCTCAACTGTGTAGGTCATAGGAATTATAAAGATTTCCAAAGCAAAATCACATTCTGCTCCTGAATAAAGTTGATCCAGGGCAGAGTGGTTCACACAAAGTATTTAGTATGGTATATATGATCATCATTAGAGTTCTTTCAAAAACATAGGAAGATGTCCTTTAGCTATCTGTTTAAAACAATTCAAATATTTGTTTTGATTATTATTTAACCATATCATAAGTTATCGAAGCTCTTAAAATGAATCACACTACCCAATATATTACACAACCATCAAGGGTAGAAAGCATTTTTGTCAAACGGACAACCAAAGCTGGTTCCTTACCGCAGGGATAAAAAGGTTGCTGCCCTGCTAATCAAATTCCTTGAAGTCAGTCAGTCCTAAAAAGAGCAACTGACTCAGAAGATTTCAGCATGCACATCTTCATAAACTGAAGATGTGAAAAATATTGATGCTACAGAGAAAGCCAGCAAACTACAGCTGAAAACCTGGCATTTTTCTTTCAACAACCTTGAGGCCTACTCCCTTGGTGATCTATGGACTGTTAAGGCACTGAAGTTGATTTCCATGTACATTTTCACAAACTCATTTTTTTCAGAAAAGCCTTTTGTTTGCAAGAAAAGCTGCATGAACAGGCCCTAGAAGACTACATTTTGAGTATCGACAAATACATATGAATTTAGCTGGTTTTTTCTACTAAAATAATGCTCATTCATCTGAAATAGTTGCATTCATGTACTTTCTGTAACTTTTGTGTGTTAAAATATATTGAGTGAATATGTCCGCACCAATGCTGAAGAAATGTGTAAATTTGTCTGTATGTACATATAGTAAGGGGTAGTTTATACCAACTTCATAAGGCTTTTAGCACTGTCCATCATAGCTTCAGAAGCAAATTAAGGTACCGTGACAGAGTTACTACTAAGTAAACTAAAAATCCTTCCACATTATCTAGCTAGAATGATACATCATTACAGGTTCCACAAGGATCTGTCCTGTCTTTGGTTCAGTATTTTTGTTACTGATTTGCATCACGGAATAGAAAACAGGCGTCACATTTGAAGATGACACTACTTAGAAGTTGTGAGTATAATGGAAACCATAATTGTTTTCAAAAAGTTCTTCATAAACTGAAATGGTAATGCTGAAAAGAGGCTGCTGCTCAACAGGAACCAATGTCAAAGTTTTACATAAGGGTAGCAATGGTTAGCTACATAGACACAGTATCAGGTGGGGGAGTTCTGCAGAACACAGTCTGAAACAGCAAGTCTCCTTGTTGTTCAAGGCATGTGAATTATCCTTTTGGTATGCTTGATATCAGCTGGAGAACTCCATCCAGTCTTGGAGAATGATACTTAAAGAAAGCTGTGCACATCTGGACAGAGTCCAGAAAAGAGAAACTAAAATGGACAAAGATCTGGAAAACATGATATACAATTACAGGTTGGAAGAAAGTAGCTAAAAATGTCTGAGAGAAGGCAGAAAGGAAGGGAATATGTTATTAACCTGGTCTAGTCTGGATATTATGAGAAAAAATCGCCTAAAATTGCAGGAAAACAAAATTTAAACTGGACATTGCAGACTACCATGCAAATAGAATGACTAATAACATATGGGTTTAGATAGATACAGCAGATTGTAGAATTGCCAATAACTACATGAACTTTAAAGACTGGTTTGGTGGTTTAGTTCACCCAAACTCAGTATCTCCCCAAATTCAGTTTTTATTAGCCAGTTTTAATTAAAAAAAAAAAAAAAAATTGAAGTGTCTAGATCTTAATCGAAAGCATTAATCCTATTTGCAGAAGTTTGATTGTCAATTTACACATTTACATGAAATGTAAGATACAATTAATCCGAAGAAATATGAAGGTACCAATGAGTAAGCATTGCTTCAGGAGGTAGGAAAGTGCATTTTGCTTTTTTGATTTGTTAATGATTCACTTCTGAGCAACACCAACTATTTCAGCAGGTTATAATGGCATCTAACATGCCCAGAAGACCTTGGCATTTTCAAAGCTGGGAAGAGAAGACAATGAAATGATGAAACGAAACTTTTCACCACTGAGTTAATATTAAGAAAACCAGAAGGAGTGGGAGGGAGGGGGATTTTGAATATGAATAGCTCTCAAAGATAATCTGCTCTAAAATTAATATGGCTCCCCACTGACAGATTCCTTTCCATTAATACAACTTGAAGATGTAGGATTGTACATCAGCCAGAAAACAAGAAGAAAATTTTAGCTTTACAGCTAGATACAAATAGGGAAAGAAAAACTTTTGGAACTTACTAAGTACTTTTTGAACTTATTAGGTACTAGGTAGAGGTATACTAATCTTTTCATTTCCATACCTATTGTCTTAATACCTGTATTATCTTTTGTTGCTTGTTTTAATATTTTAAACTAATACATTTATTTCACCATTGTCTTAAGACAGATTGTGGTGGTTTAAGCCCAGCTGTAACTCAGAGAAACCACACAGTCTCTGGAGTCTGCCCTCCCCTTTGTCCCCCCTGCTCCTGGAGAGATGGGGAGAATAATCGAAAGAATGTAACTCCCACAGGTTGAGATAAGAACAGTCCAGTAACTAAGGTATAACACAAACCACCACCAGTAATAATAATGACAAGAGAAATAACAAGGGAAGAGAATACAACCGCTCACCACCTGACGACTGAGCCGTGAACTAACTCTTCCTGGTTCCTGCCCCCAGTTTTTACATCCTGGGCATGACGTGCTGTGGTATGGAATACCTCTTTGGCTAGTTCGGGTGATGTGCCCTGTCTCTGCTTCCTCCTGGCTTCCCCCCCTCCCTGGCAGAGCATGAGACTCAGGAAGTCCTTAGTCAGACTAAACATTTGAGCAGTAACTAAAAACATCAGTGTTATCAGCACTCTTCCCAGGCCAAAAGTCAAAAAACAGCACTGCACCAGCTACTAAGAAGAAGAAAAATGACTGCTCCTGCTGAACCCTGGACAGTATCCACCCCTTATTCCACACCGTTCACGTCAGGCTCAGATCCTACATTTTCAATATACCATCACTCTTATATATACATCCACACACACACACAGAGGGAGAGAGATCATTCCTTAGTGCATAGACCAATTCCTATAAAGCTGCTGAGTCCATTCAGTCCATGATATCAGGTTCTATCTCTTGTAACAGTCTTTCAGAGCAGGAGAGGCCGTGTGCAGTGTTGGGTCATTGCCATGATGATGGTCATGATCGTTGACCATGATAATCATTCCATTACTGCAGAACTCATCTGGTTTCATCAAAGTTCGTCTTTTTGTTGGGATGACGGTTGGAGAGAAGTCAGGGCCAGTTGCTGGTGACCTGAAAACATCTAGTTGGTGGGCTATAAGAGTGCTACATAGCAGGCAACAGCATACAATTGAGTTCATTGTTTGTTTTCCCCTAAAATCAAATCCCTTGAGGTACACATCGGACTTCCCCATCTTCCCGCATTACCCACCAAGTATATCTGGTCCCTGAGCAAAAACAATCCCATGCATGGGTTTCCCTTTACCTGAAGCAGGAATAACCCAGACTGCCTTCCTAGCAAATGTGCATCACGGGAACTTTGTCCCCCTCTACAGTATGTAGAAGCTCTGACTGGGCTGGACCAGCCCTGTTGGCGGATCCTCTGGTGTTGACCAACCAGGTGGCCTCAGATCCTCTGTATCCCCAACTCCAAAAGCCGAGGGGTCTCCTCGAGTTTCCTCTGGAGCTTTCTGCCAGATGCTCCAGGTAGGACCGTTCTCCCCAGCTGCGGTGTACAGTACATTTTTAACATCTGGCCCAGTCCGGACTGGTCCGAGGGCTACTGCATGAACTATCACGCGTTTAATTTGCTCAAAGGCTTGTTGTTGCTCAGGGCCGCATTTAAAATTGTTTTTCTTCCCAGTCACATAATAGACAGGGCTTACGATCAAACTGTAATTCAGGATGTGCATCCTCCAGAACCCCACAGCACCCAAGACAGCTTGTGTTTCTTTCTTATTAGTTGGTGGCGACATTGCTATTATCTTGTTGATCACATCTGTGGGGATCTGGCAACATCCATCTTGCCATTTTATTCCCAAAAATTGAATCTCCTGTGCAGGTCCCTTGACCTTACTCCCTTTTATGGCAAAACCGGCTTTCAGCAGGATTTGGATTATTTTCCTCCCTTTCTCAAAGACTTCTTCTGCTGTAACACCCCACACAATAATGTCATCAATGTATTGCAGGTGTTCTGGAGCTTGCCCCTGTTCCAGTGCAGTCTGGATCAGTCCATGGCAGGATGGTAGGGCTGTGTTTCCATCCCTGGGGCAGTCAGTTCCAAGTGTACTGGACGCCCCTCCAAGTAAAAGCAAACTGTGGCCTGCACTCTGTTGCCAGAGTCACTCAGTGAGCAATCAAAGAAGGTATTAAAGCATAGCTAGGGGACAGAGATTGTCTTTTACCCAGTTAACATAGCAGGAGCAATGAAGAGCTCACAGACTTTTTAGAGCTATACAGGCTTTCTGGCATCCAGGATACATGATCACAGGCTCCAGTATTATAAAGTGCCACTTCCCTGATATTTTTACCTCTACCATACTCTCTTTCTCTAAAGTCAACCACATTTAATGTATGAACCTTACTGGAGACATAGCTATTTTTTTCCATCAAGTGCATTGGAAGGTCCTTATTATGTGTCTAAGTTCAAATGGGACAAATGTTAGCCAAAGTGGGTGTTGATTTTTATAAAACAAGCATACAGCCCATATGCAACTGAATTATCACAGATTAGTAAATCTGCACGATTAGCTTAAATGTGATTGCTATCTCTGTGGCTGTCCCTAGTCTGCAGAAAATGAAAGAAAATATGATTTAGCTTGAACTGAAATGAGAAATTAATACCACCATTTACCTAGTTACCTATGAAAAAGAACAGTACCTTATATATCCCCTCCTATGTCCTTATCTAAAAAGAAACAAAAAAAAACATCATTTCCAGAAAAAAGAGATCACTTTTTTGGGTATTGCACTTCATAATCGCTCTTTGTATGTTTTGGTCTACGTTTTTATTTTCTGAATTATTTCATAAATATAATTGATAAACAGAAACCTTTATAAAAGATTTAAAACTCTGTGTGAGAAAATAAGGGCACTGAAAGGTATTTAATCAAAGTCTTTTTATTAATAGCATGCTCAGTTACCGTAGCTCAGCTAGCATACATTTATTTTCACTGTGGTCTCTTTATTTTTAGTTCAAGGCTTTAGTTTCTTAAGCCAGACCTTGCAATACCAAACGAAACAACTCAATAAAACAAATCTGGATACAATACTCAGAACTGGTACTTACTGCAATATCCAGTGTTGGTGACAGGCTGTCTGGAGCCCTGCCAATGCTGATTTAGCAGTATATGCCAGCTTAGTGAGTCAGAAACAGTTTTTACATGTGCCAGCTCAATTGTGCAAGGTTGCTCAGAAATCCCTTTCAATTTCCAGGCAGAATAATTGCTGTATTTCCAATCTACTTTCCTTAGGAGAAAGGAACAAAGGAAAGAAGAAGCATCAATAGAATGGCTTTTACTATCAAATTTGTAGCCTGCTCTGGAAGGTCATTGCTTTGAAAATATTTCACTGTAAGTGAATATTTGGGTCATGTGATTGTGGGTGCAGCTTTCTGTCATTCAAGTATGCAAGAGAGAAAACAGTAATGGAAAACAATAAGTGCTGTAAAGCAGTAGGAAAAAGGTTATCAAAGTCACTTGCTTAGTAAAAAAATTGTTTAGCAAAGACTCAGGAATGTACATGTGTGGTTCTATGTAAATTTAGCTCACGTTCATATCTGAGAGGAAAAGAGAAAGATGGAACGCAGGTATGATCTTTTTAAATATGTCTTTAATGAAATCTGGTAACAGAATGAAATTATCTGGTAACAGTATAGCTGTTGGGATAACACTTTCCCCTGAGTATAGAATGAGTTTGTAGAAAACACCAGTTTCAGCCCAATTCCTCTGTTCAGTTCACTATGAAATATGTAAACTGCATTTTAAAGAACCAAGCCAAAATAGTTATTCATCATTTGCCTGGGACAGCATCATTACTAACTGTTTAAATAAAAAGTAAATTGTAATTTAGTCTTTATGGAAACCAAAACCTAACTGGGATAGGCCTACATTGCTCAGTTTAAAAAATAGTAGTAAAACTGGATAAGAGGATAAAATGTACATTATAACAGTCACTGAAATCTGTAAGCATCACTTCCTGAGTACCTCTGACAAGACCAGTACAATGTAAAACAAAGAAAATTGGCATCTACTCTGTTTTCCATATAAGGAAATTACAATCTCAGTAACTGAGAAACACCATCGTTGGAACACCTAGACCCATGTTCCCTATCCCAAAATCTAGTTATTAGCTGGAAGGGGTGATTGAAAAAAGAAATTCTCCATTCCTAGGCTTTAAATGAATAACCAGCATGCCCAGTTAACACCACTTTTTCTCAAGGGGAGAAGTATCCCATCGTGCTCCCACCTGTCTTTCTCATGTGACAAATGACCCTTAATTCCAATAGGCTTCAGAGTCAGATAACTTCCTGCTACTTTTAACTGTTGAAAGATCCCTCTCAGCATTTTTGTCACTCTTTCTTTTCTGCTTCCACCACTGATTGTAACAAAGCTGGCTGACCTTCCCATCAGAATTTCTTCCTGTTGAGTTTTCTACGCCTGTTATCTTCTATTTCATGTCTCGTCTTTACACAATACCAAGCAGGTCTCTGTAGCTAAGGCCTAACTTTTACCATTCTAATCACTTGAAACACTGAAGAACAGTTTCCTTTATTTGATTCTAGACATTATTTACCTTCTACTCTTCTCCAAAAGGAAATACTCAAGAGTTCTTAACAGCTGATGAGGTGCTTATAATAATTACTTAGATAGCAAAGTTAAGAACAAAAAAAAAAGATTCTTTTTTTTAATTCTGACCCCACTTCCTCATTAAATATGGCTCAAAGCAAAAACTGAAAGAAAAAGATGCAAGGGGAATATTTTTTTAGGTTTAAAAACATTTTATTGCTGTTAATGGCAATGAACTGTCCAAACAAAATCATCAATTTAATTTAATTTCATTTCAGTATATTTTAAATCTAAAGCAAAATTGAATGGGGTTTTGAGGGCTTCAGCTTCTTCTTTAAAACACCTGCATTGGAAGACACACACAAAACCTCTATGTCCAAAAAATGTTAAAAACTATAAAATCAAACATATCTCCAAGTAGAAGAACTAGATACAAAGGCTGAATTTGCAAGTCACCATGTAATCCATTGTCCACAGTGTGGTTGTTCATAAACCACATTCTCACATTGCTAAAATTTAGCTCATGATAGACCTGAAACTTCTCTGAGAGAAATGTAGCTGAGAGACTGCAGCAGCTGTCATATCAAAACATCGTATCATGCAATGATATTGGAAGTGTCATAGTGACATATTAAGCCAGATTTGACCTCTGACAGTCTGTGCAGATCGCCTACTGAGCTGTGCAAATACATAACAGGGAGAGATAGTACTATGCCCTCTTTGCAGGATAGAAACCTCGTTCCTCTTGGCAAAGTAAAAACTTTGGAATGAAATAAGTGAACAATTTAGACTTTATTTCTGAATTACATGTTTCTTCACCCAGGGATATATGCATTGTTAAAGGCTATAAGGACCAGCAAACTTCAGCTTAAGCAGGAGTAATTTGTGTGAACTTCTTTGCCAATCAGTCTTTTTTCTATGACTGATCTAAGTTCTATTTTTGATGAAATGTCACAATACGTGTTGGTCAAATGACTTTCAATATAAAATATCTAACTTTTTCCAAGAGCAGCTTTGAAATGACTGACATAATAGGGAAGATCTGAAGAGCACTGCTTAATCTGATAGTTGTCAAATGCAATACTGGGCACAGTGTGTTATGCTGTCTACATGGGTGGCAGTTCCTTACGATATTTGTCTACATGTATGCTATTAAAAAAAAAAAAAAGTGAGAACCGGGGACTTTGATAGTGATGGATCAATGAATTCCTAAGAATCTAGCTGGTATTCTCCAGAATTCTCAACATAAACGTGAGACAATCAAATAGTTATTTCTATGCCTTAATCTCTTCCTGCAGTAAAACTAGTGAAGAGTGGAATAAGTCTAGTAAATTAATTTAGCGCATTTAAAATTACAATTCAGTAGATTGAATATTATTCCAAAAACTAGAGGGTGTAAGGCAAGATGGCCACTGACCTCTAGAAAGAACAGCTATAAATACTATAGGTGAGTTTTACTCCGGTCTTGATTCTGCCTCTGATTTGCTATAAAATGTTGAACACCATGTTCTTTCCAGATTTTCTAGTAACAGTGCTTTGGTTCTGTCCTTTCCAATGAGTCTGTTTAAAGATGTTGGAGCATATCCTCTGCCTTTTCCCCTGCTACACAGAAAGCAAGATCCTGTTTCTACTGATCGCACTCATATGGTCCTACCAGAAGAGAACAACATCTGCTTGAGAGCTTTTGCAGTCAAAAAAGATCATGAGGATTTCAGTTGTTTGTAGACTTTGCCTTGCCAGTTCATTCAGTACTGATAGCCAAAAATTGGGCAGATTACTTAGCATTTATAAATATACAACATCCCTCAGAAGTTCATCAGATATCCTGTCGAGTAGCTTCACGCTTGCAGTTCAGCAGTCTATCCTTTCTTCTTAATACTAGCCTTACGAAGCTTCACAAGCCCCATTAACCCCTATCACTCCAAGAAATTTTGCATGTAGTCTACAAGATACCTTCTAACTTGGTCTGCAGTGAATCCAGAGGCATAACCCAGATCCTTATCAACAAATTAATGAATAACACGATTATATGACAGCAAGAAAAACCTGAAGCCTAATGGTTTTGGAATGCTTGGATGTTGTGAGACAGGATATCACAGTTGCTAATTAGAGTTTGCTGAAGTAATTTAATAAAGCAATTATATCTGAAAGTTTTGGGCTAGAAAAACATGCAACAGATTGAATGTGAGCATGAATGGTGAGGTTGTACCATTGGGCTGTTTCATGACAGTGGCAACTGAGCACTTACTTATTTAGCCTTAGTGAAATCTGTTTACAGTGATAGACTTACCTACTTATAAATAAGAAATAGATTCATGCTCCTGACAAACCTAAAATTCAAGGTTTGATTTTTGAAATTAAGTTTGAAATTATTGAAATTAATATGATTTAAGGAATTACTGGAATGGAGAGAATGAATACTGAAGACTTCAAATAGGATGCCATCATTATTTAAATGAAGAATATATCGGGTTATATTATAATCAAGGCTTTATCTGTTGAACTGAAATGTGTGAAACTACATGGGCAAAACCATATACATTTTTACATTAAACTGATAAAAACTTTCCAAATTTACTCTCTCTATCTTTTCTTTTACAAATCCATATCTGTCAAACTCGTGATTACTAAATGCAGTTCTGTCACATTAAAAAAATGTATCTGTGACAAAGATGAGATGACTGTGAACAAGGCCAGTGACACTGAGCTACAGCAGGACAGAATAAAGCAGAAGGTTTGATAATGAGAGATTACACTTTCCAGCTATTCTTGAGGACCAGAGACCATTGCTTTATGCTGGCAGCAATTTCCCTAAACCATGTGAAACGGCATACCTCAAGCTGTTGCAAATGTAGGCAGAACAGCCACAGGACGTGGCTCTTGGTTGGATCTAGATTCCCCTGGGGTATAAAATATATTGAAAAGGCTCCTAAATAGGGGCTGATCACTTAATTTGACTGTTTGAATGGAAGTCCCACATATTCTCCAATCACTAACACTTGTTCGCAGCTCCCTTGAAGCTTAATAATCACTTCTGATTTTTTTTTTAAATTAGATTAGCTGCTCATGGTTACAGTTTTACAACTGTAACATATCAAATGTGTTAAGCAGTACTTAAGCACTGACCCCTTTTCTAAGTTCTATAAAGCTGCAATGAACAAAGGTTATTAAGTTCCTGCTGTGTTTAAGTTTCCTACAGGTCAGTTTTAATAAACTGTTTCTTTAGAAATGTACAGTGGCCACATTAATCTGAAGTCCTTGAAAACGTAAAAGTTAAACCAAGCTTTCCTAAAGAACTCTTGAAAAGAGAAATAAATTAGTATCCATTTGTGGGTATTTAAATAGCCCATAATTTATCCTTTTCCTGTAAGAAAATTGTGGTTAATCGCAATGGTTAAAGATTGTGTTGTACATTTTTCTGAAGTAACAATACTTATAGCATTTTGTCCTTTAAAATGTCACTGCAAAAAAAGTCACTCAAGGTTTTCAGATTTAGTGAACAAGAAACACGTTATCAAAATACAAACCCCATTTATTCTTATGCAAATTCTATGTCAGACGTACCAATGACCCTTTCTGTCATTCCTCTATGGGAGTTGGTTGATTCACACTACTAATCTAAAGCATATATGCAAATCACAGCACTAAGAAAAATTTCTTTTCAAAATGTCAGATAATGTAAACTTTATTATAAAATACTTCACAATTACATATATGTTTTGTTTCAATTTAAATCCAGTCAGGTGTTCTGTAAGGATAATGTGCCTTAGACTGAAGTAAGGCATTTATACTAAAAATGTACTGACTTTATCCACCTAATTATGTTTAGATAGGTAAGAATGTAAATGTTTATGTGTGTGTCTGCTTGTGTGTGTATCATACAGACCATTTGTAAATCACCATAAAGATTAGTCACCTAATTAGTTGCTACTGTATATTATTTTTAAAAGATCCCAATAGAGGATACATTGGCAAATGTTCAGACCATCTTTATGTTATTACATCTAATTGTAAACATCAACACATTTAATTATCAGGCAAGCATGAACAATTATGTCATTACTTTGTAAACATACATGAAAGGTTATGCATCACTGCCATATATTGTAAAATATTAGTAATATCATAAAAGACAACCATATCAAACTTTTTCCCCAGTCTTTGGTTACTTGTCGTTTGAGAAAGTCACAATAATGAAGTTACTAACACAGATTTTTTTTCTGATGGAGAATATGCATCTATTTCATCTGAAAGTTTGAGAGACATCTGCATTATCTTTCATCTTGTTGAAATTACTCATACAGATATAAGTAATACACCCTTTACAATTTATATACCCTTGATAATATTTAGTCACATACATGCCAACACAGAAAACAGAAACATGAACAGAACAGAACATGAAATGAACAGAAAGTTCATTTTCCTTCTGAAGAGAACTTATGAAAAATAACTTACACACATCGGAAAATACAGGGGAGAAAATAATCTAGGTTCAAAGAAGCTGCACAGTGCTTTTTAATTTGTTTGAAACCAGTAGTAGATAGTAATTTTATATTATCACTTTAACACATGCTCCTACACATGAAAGACAGTAATTTTAGAAAATGCCGAGAGTTAAGGTTGTCTAGCACTTTAGCATTTTAATATTCAGTTTTGACTTGCATTAAATCTGCTAAATTTTCAAACTCTGGACTTAAATTTTTATATCAGGTGTTGGATGGTGAATATTTCTCAAAGGTTTGCTAACACTTAAAAAGCCTTTTATAAAAAATTCTTAGCTCATGCAGGATTTGGACCATAAACTTCAATTTTGTCCAGTCAATTACAGTCAAGTTACGAACTTCCAGGTGGCATAGTTAATATTGTACTAAGAAATATCACATACTAGGTCTTAGGAAGAATCTTTGAGAATTGAGCAATATAATTTCCTGAACAGTAGGCATGCTTAACTCAGTAGCGTATGACGCTATGTGCATTAGGCATCCATCAACTCTATCCAGCAGCTGACAGGCCCATACAGTCTGATGTGCTCCAATTGAAAGAAACGAGGTCAAATCTAAAAGTGGTTTAGGCATGTCAGCATCAAACTGCGTACATTCTAATAAACCTACTAAGACCGAAGGCTCATTAGCTGCACGGCAGCAATCTGCCAACATAACTATACTATTTCCCACTTAATTGCTCCAGAACTCTTTTGCGGTGAGAAAAATACCTGTGAAGCATGCTGGGAAAATGGCTGTAACATCACCTTAGAGACAATAGCCTACTACTTATCAGCTATTTTCCCAGATATACTGCTGAAGTTCTGTATTGGTGATTATATACAAGATGCAACATGATTCCTATGCAGGTAATTTTTGCTATTTGTTTTCTGGCAAAGAAACTGCAATCGTACATATTGCAGTGAAGAATGTTAATTTTCTAAGTTAGAAACTCAAAACTTAGGAAATGAAAGAATTAGGGTTGATTCAGCAGTGTTAATTCAGCCCTCACACGTATGTTTTAAGCTGTAGTCCTTATCTGTCTGTTCTTGCAAGAATTTTTTCACATTTTGCCTAATTGAATAGACTTCCCTATGATCTGGAAACATATCAAGGATAAACTGTGAGGGAGAATAATGACCAAGAGAAAACTGATTCATCCATCATGTAACTAGGAATGTCTGTAGGAGCAGAGTATGTCTGGAAATGGTAGGTGAAAGATAAGGGATTTGAATTGTAACAGTAAGAAATAAATCTACCACAAAGTTCTAATGTGATGGTAATCGAGACACTTAAACCAAAATTTTCACATATGGCTGCTAATGGCTGCTAAAAACGGCCACATTTTCTAGGTACCTATTTGAGTCATCCTTGGCAGATACACAGAAGTGCCAAGTGATCACAGCTGTGACTGAAATGAGTTGGATCTATGCTTGTTATTTAAAATGCTCTGTAAAATCAGGCCCAAACTCTTTCAAATTAGCAAAATATTAGTGAAAACTTGATCATTTTAATTTTGTTCAAAATTCTAATTTCCTGTACAGATTTCCTCAATATTGACAGAATTATTTTACAAGTTCTTGAGTTTTTAATCATCTTATGGTTTTAATACAGAATTTTTCAGTGTTTTGATGCAGCTTGCACAGGTTAGACCTTAATGCCCACATACAAATGACCTATATTCCACCAAAGTTCTGTGCCTAATGTCAAACTCAGAAATCACATTAATTCTTGCAATGTTTTCACTTGCAACAAGCTGATTTAGCCTCTGAACAAATTTAGCACTGTAATGACTGACTGTAAACCTTAGCTGGTTAAATGAAGTTTCAGATGGTCATATTTGAACCATCTGAAATAGTTCAAATGCTATTTGAAGCTGAGATATTGAGATATTGAGACGCTATTTCCATTGCATTATCCAGGAAGTTCATTTCTTTGTTTGTTTTCATTGCTCCTATGCCCACTGGAAACATGGAGCATCTTCATCATTTTCAGAAATTTACGGACAGCACCATGCAATGACATATGTTGAAGGCTGAGATAATCAAGCATACATCAAAGATTTCAGTTTCTGACCTCTGGGCTTCTTCCAAGCTAGCTCTCATCTGAGGTACGATTTTCTTTTTTTCTTTTTTTTTTAATTAATTAAATTAACTGACAGTTTATTTCCTGGTGGTAACAAGATTATATTTATAAGCAGGGTATATCCTGTATATCCTACTTTGCAAAAACACACTTCTGGTAGGAAAACCTGGCTATTTCTAGCCAGTGGAAATAATTAGCCTTGGAGGGTCATAGAATCGCAGGACGGTTGAGGTTGGAAGGTCATTAGCCCCACCCCTTGCTCAGGCAGGATGAGCTAGAGCAGGTTGCTCAGGACCTTGCCCAGTCAGGTATTATCTCCACAGAAGAAGACTCCAAAACTTGGCCATACTAATACACCTGTATTCAGGTTAGCTATATTTATTTCCTTCTTGAATTGCCTAGAAGTACTCACTGCTAAGTGGTTATGCCATTATAACATAGCATGGATCAGTTTTCATCAGACTCTGACCTACTTCTAGGACAACTACTTTCTTAAATTTAATGCAAATTAAACACAATACCTTCCAAATCTGATAATCCTTTCAAGTAATATAAGAAGCAGATGAAAACCATATAGAATGAAAGTCACAATAACTTTAACTGAATTCAGTCTCTTTTTTTACAGGTTTTCATCCACTGTACAGATTTAAGCAGTATAGTCTGCATTTTCTACTCAGGCACTGAGCCTGTAAAACTGTAATACACACTTAAATTTAATGGATTTTATCTCCATTGAATTCCAAAGCATTAGTTTTCCATGTTGTAAATTTGTAAATGGTTGTTCCACCATTGTAGAACTGGTGTTTGTGGTCTGAGAATCAAAGTTTTCTGCAGCTTTGTGGAAGTCTGCTCTTCCGGAAAATTGAACTTTGAACACTATAATGTATGATGACATATAAGCTGATAGTATTGATGGCATATAAGCTGATAGTATTGCTGTTAACTGTGATAGGTTACTTGTTACTTTCTTTTTAAAGTCTAATATATTTTCCAAGTTATTGTTGGCAAAATTGTTTGGCATTCCTCTTTCATTATTGCTCTACGCAGGTTTTATGAAAGATAATTCTTTCATTACTGTTTACTATCTTTTTCTCCAGGAAGTACTGAAACTTGGTAATAAAGTGCATGTTCTTCTTCTGTAAATCTGACAATTATTGATTCTGATGAAAAATTGTAAAAAGATATTGCAGTAGTTAAGCAGAGGATTGGGGAGAATGAAGAGGTTGCAAAGTCTGTTTGTCACCAACACAGATAATCAAAAATCCATCATTGCCTTTACAGCTCAGACTATTCAGACAGTAAGAGGTAGTGCAGGACAGGGCATATGTATGTGGGATATGGTAAGTTGTGGACTTTATAATAAAGGAAGGTGAGTATTCAATCAAAGGAAAAGGTTTGATCTTGGAAGGGAATGTAGAAAAAGGGAGAAGAGTAGTACCCTGAGCCTCAAAGTGTCATGAAGTAACAAAGTGCTGAAGTATTGATCCTGAGCGCAAAACGATCAAACAGGAGGAAAAGGAAATCGTGACATGAAATGAGGGAGTATTTCTGAAAAGAGAGCTAAAGTTCTTTTAGATCTTAATGACTGGAAAATTATGGGAGATCCTCAGCTAAGAATGGTTGAATCATGTTGTTGAAACTGAGTGCAGAAAAAGTAAAATAACTCATGTACAGAATTTGTGGTGTGCATGTTGACATAAGAGGGCAAGACCTGCAATAGATTTGAATGAATGAAACTGAGAGTGGAGACAGGGAAGGGGTGACACAGTGATAAAAATTTATCCCAGCCTGTCCTTACTACAGAGTGTCCCAGTTTTCTATTTTAGCACTGAAAGTGAGATGAAGAGTGCCCTTTTTTTTTTCCCCTGAGTTTCTGGCCAGCTTCCTTTTCCCTGTGCCAGAATGTTTCCCTGAGAACCCCTGAACACAACACCCCAGTTTTTCACTTTAAAAATATGATCAGTCTGCAAGGAGATAGAAAGAATCTGCAGATTGCCACTGACTTACCAGTTATTTTGGCATCGTTTTCCACATGACCTATCTTGGAAGATATAACTCATATTGTGAGTTATGCTTCCGAATGGAAGCCTCAGTCTTTAATGGTTGATTTTGCAGCACCAGCCAGTCTCATAATTTTTATCTGAGTAACATCTTGGTCTGATGTTTTTCGTATTTGCTATCTTTGCTTTCAGGTACACCAGTGTAAACATACTAGTATTCAGTTAAGTGTCTCAGTCTATAGAAGTACAATTTATTTTGAATTACGGCCTACCATATCATGAGGGACAACAGAGATTCAAAATACACACTGACTTTCTCGAATGTGGTTAGTCTTTTGGTAACCATCCACTTTCATTAGCTGAAAAAAAATTTAGTATAGCTATCTGAAAAATAAACACTGATTTTCAGGCAGAGTGATTCCAAACATGTTATCACAGTTAGAAATCTAGAATCTTACCAAAAGCCCCTGGATGTAAATGTAAATTTGGTATATTAAGGATAGAAGTTGGTCAGAAAGAGAAATAAAACCATTGTTCTTTGATAGAAAACATAAAATAGATTCCGACTTCTTCATCCCTACTTATCTGTGAATTACTTGGGAACTCGTTTTCAGCATAAGTCCAGTGGGGAGGAAACAACGTAATCTCTTGGTTCCTCAAAAATTTGCCATCCTAGTGGGATGATGGTGCCTTCACCCTCTTTTTGGCAACAAATTAAAAGGAAAAGAACTTTCCTCCTCCATTTGTGCAGAGAATGTATTCTGCTACCATTTAAAATGCAATTTCTCCCATAATGAGTAAGCTGTAGTGTTTAGCTTCCTTAAACAGCCTCTGGATGGAAGTGCAATGTGTTCCAATACAGTTTGCTTTCACATGTGCAATTTGTTTGTGACGCATGAATCCCCATCAATATGCCTTCTGTAGAAGATGTTACAAATGCCATCAATCCTTTATTTGTATTTGAATCACATGTACAAGGCACTGAGATTTCATAAGATACCAAGCAGATTTTGAGAGGACAGCAGTTTTCATCTCCAGAACAAAAAAAAAAAAAAAAAAAAATCATTTATGTGCAGGATTTTAGTGAAAAGTCAATGTGAAAGAGCAACATAAACTCCTGACAAAGCCTCCCCCCTCCAATCCCTCCCACTGCCTCTCCGTTGTCATCCTTAAGTATCACCTCTCCTTTCCATCAGGACTGGCACTCAAGGATACCAGATGGCAGCCTCAAGATTGTAGCACCCTTTAATGTCTGCCCTTTACTGTCTGGCAAAAGTGTTGACATTTCTGCCTTGAATGAGAACTGAAAACATTTAAAAATATATTCAACATGAACAGTCAGTGTCTAAGATGTTGTTTACACACTGCTAATGGGCTTTGACTTTAATAGAATGCTCCTTAGGTCTGCAGAACCCATAGTCAGGTGTGAACTGGGTATTTTCTTCTGTTATTTCCATTACATTAGAGAAATAACCAGCCTTGCTGCCCATGCACTTAAGAGCTGCACATACTATTTCCATCATCAAATATGAAAGCACTATTGTGGGGTTTCTTGCAAGCATCAACCAAGCTATTAGAGTACAACCTCCTAGAGCAGCCCCCAGGAAGCTCTGCCTCCTCCTCTAGGAGAAGTTCTTCATTGGTAGGATCAGGAAGAGAACAGGCTCTTTTAAGTTTAAGGGGCAGAACTAAGAAGCTCATGTGCTATTAAAGACTTGAGTCTTGAGCAATCACTGTATCTTAATACTTACCATCACAGGTTTTTGTCTTAGTTGTGCACTGGTGTTCAGCTGGTAAATTGTACAACTGTCTCTTCCTTGCTGAAGGTAAACAATTTATTTGGTTAGCAGAACTGAGAGCAGAAATAATGGAGTGAATCATTAATTTTTAAGAGTAAGATTCAGCAAAATCTCTGGAATTCTTTTTTTCTGAAGGACTCAAAGCTAGGACCTGAATCCATGACTGGTATTTTCCGTAAAGCAGCTAAACAGTCTCAACATACAGTACAGGAGAGTTGTAAGAAGCTCTTAGTAAGTCATGGTATTGGGCAAGGGCTGAATGCACCCCTGACACTTTTGAAGAAAGCACTACCACTCCTGCAACTCATTTATAGCACAGTATTATTGCTGATGAACATTAAAAAAACCCTGTTTGTCTCCTCTTCATCGGGTAGCTCTTACTATAAAGTTTTGAGACAGCATTTCCTGGTTTACATGTTTGCAGAATTTTTTTTGTTGTTAATTTGTCTTTAAATTATTCCCAATTGTTAGCAGGCAGAATTTTCCCATTAACAATATATATGACCCTTTAGTCTTCAAATATGTGGAACAATTCAAGACATATGGGTGACAAAATATCTAACATAATTTACCAACAAATCCCTTGGATTAATGTATACTGCTTAAAGATTTAGCACAGGAGGACTACACATGTCTGGGAAATGAATACTAGTTTCTGCTTGCAAACTCAGTATTTTGACAGGCCATATTGTCTTGAGATGGAACATTGGAAAAAGAATGAATAATTTAATCAGAAATAAATGAGACAAATAGTGTAAGGGACAGTACATGGATTTCCTTCTTGAAAGCTGAAGTCTACCCATGCTTCCCATGACCACCAACCATTCCACACTAAACAGTGAGCTACTCAGAAGCAGGTTTCTTA
Organism: Myiopsitta monachus; assembly: GCA_017639245.1. NCBI lineage: Eukaryota > Metazoa > Chordata > Aves > Psittaciformes > Psittacidae > Myiopsitta > Myiopsitta monachus. The sequence goes on from CM029924.1 coordinate 28,545,315, forward strand.
GTGTTATTTTCTACACCAAACAAATAAAACATTTAGATTGCTAGCAGATGCAGTGAGTTGTTCTGTGGATTTAAGGAGGCACATAGCTTTCAGTGCCCTTACTAAAAGTCTGTAAGGTTGTTTCAAGATTAAAACTACTCCCAGTTGATCTGAAATATTTTAATCTATTTCTTATTCAATAAAACAATGAAAACAGGAGGGCTCATTTCCATGAAAATGTTACAGAAGTTTACTTTTTGCATCCAAGCTTTTATGTGGAATAATATTCCATATGATTTGTTTACGAGAAAAAACAGAACACTATTGTACTTCATTAGACATCTCCCTTCTCTTCTGCAGCAGCATGAAGAACCGTAGGGCAGAGTTATTTTTAGACAGAGAGAGGAGAGTGAGAAAATCTGTGTCTTATTTAGGAAAAACTACATATATAAAGAAATAAATATGAATGGTCTGTTGATCAAAAGAGGTAGAATAAGCATGCGGGACACAAATGGGTTATGTCAAGGCATGCTGTTCCTGCATTTCCTTACTCTTCTTTCATATTTCAAATGTTGGTTTATTTCATCTTCACATTAGAACATGCTGAGCGATAGGGTTAGTGAGATGTAGTGTTTCTAAATTCGCCTGTCTGAAACCTATTTGTTGGTATTTTGATGACATCTAGCGGTGACAAAGCTGTTAGCCAATTTTATGTCCTATGCCGATGCGTCAGGATCCTCACATTATGAAGAATGCTGGTAACTGTGGGTGCAAGGCTGGCATTTTATAAGCTGTAGAAGAAAACGTTCAGCAACAGTCCTCTTCTTTCACTGCGTAATGATAAGGGACAGCAAATTCTGGTACTTTCCAATACAAACAAACTGTTATTCTTGCAGATTGTTTTTAGGATTTCAAAGTCAAGTTCCACGGATATTGTCAAGAGTGGTAGCAAAATAGCAGACTAGCAGCAGGGTTAGCCAATGCCATAGTGAAACCTTGATAGCCAGCCTGTTCTTCAGTCTCCACCAACTGCCAACAAGATAAAAATACTGTGTACAAACTGCAAGTGCTTGTATGTGATAAAGCAATACCTGACAGAGAGCTGCAGAAAACATGGTGGGCTTAGATGTGCCTAAATGAAAGAGAACGAATCTCAGCTGCCCTGGTTGTGAATATCAAACCAGTTTTACATATGTTAGACGGTTGCCTTTGTTAGAATTCACATCCATATCTGCAAAATCAGTCTCAGGCCCAGCGTATGCAATAAAGTAAAAAAAAGAAATCAAGCTGTGAGAATTCTCTTTTTTCTCTTTTTTCTCCCTCAGAGAATTAGTGCTGAATAGAGATACTTTGGTCGAACAGCACTATTTTCTACAACACAAACATTTTATTTTTAATAAATATTTATGAGGAGTTGGCAGGGGAGGAAGAGGTTATATTTTGTTGATTAGAAAAAAACAGTGATTCAATAAATGACATTAAGCTACTGGCTTTTCTGCTTTTGTTTCAATACTATGAATATGTAGTGAGAGCGTGTGTGAGTGTGTGATTGTGTGTGTGTGTGTGTTTGAAAGAGAGAAAGAGTGTGTGAGACAGGTGGCAGTGGGGTTGCTATAGCAATTACTTGTCACTAATGATAGGAGGGTAATTACTGCAGCAAATTCCCACATAGCTATTCAGCACACAAGTTAGACTATTTCCCATCCTAAAATATTCTTTCTGTATTTGCAAGATTACCTTTCTCACCAGATGGCTACAGGCTACATTTCTAAAATTTACAGTAGCGTAAAACCAGAAGTTCATTAGTTATGGTGTCACTGGCACCAGAATTTAGTCACCCTATTTTGAAAGAGGCAGTGAAGTTCCATCTTTTGGCATCCACTTTTCTCGAGACACAATACAAAATTCTGTTTTTCAGAACGCTTTTTGTAAGTTCAATGTCAAAAACACATTGAGGTCACCTTCAATTTTGCATTCGAGTAATGGAGATTAGTATGTGATTGAGTCTGACTCATCACTTAATTGCACAAGATGTAAATCAGGTTTTTCTGCAGTGAACTAATAAAATTAAACTATTAATAACTGTGCAAACAACTGCAAATCAGGCCATGTTTGAAGGAAAATAGACTCAGGCTCTGAGAGAGTCATTGGGAGAGTTTCATTGCAACATGTTCATTAGTATATTTTTTGCTTCCTCTTTTCCATTATTTGCAGCTTGACAGTGGCTTATCACCTCATGCAAATCAGAAGAAAATCTACATTGCATTTCATCTTTAGGCTGGTTCATTGCCGCAGTATTTAAAACATTTATAAAGGAATAAATATAGATGCAACTTCTTTGCTAAGATATATAATGAAATTTTGGGGGCTTTTGTAATCATCACTAATAATATAGTTTCAAAAGGTGTGTATCTCATTTCCACAAAAACATGGTGTTACCTTGGCTACAGTATTTCTTAATGATTTTTTTTTTCCTTAATGACTCTCTTTATCCTTTTACCTGCCTTTTACTAATGAAAATACAGATTACGGACATTACCTTTTAATTAACTGGTGGCAAATATGTGGCAATACAAGCTACTTTAGAGAGTTCATTTTTTCCCCCCAGCTGGCTAGACTGTGAAGATGTGAGGGAATAGACAATATTTTCTGTCATTTCAAGAAGATAAAGTAATGGATTTCACAACTACAGGCTGGAAAGATAGCACCTAGGCTTCCTAGGAGGATGAAATTGTGTATTGTGCCATAACTAACAAATGTTTGATGCACTCCAACTTTAGTGTATTTCTTTCCGATTCACTTGTAAAATGTTAAACTGTGAATCTCCAGTTAGTGGTATTAAAAACAGTGCAAATCTGCTTATGCAAAATTATTTCACTTTCCATCCTTCAGACAATTTCCTAAGAAATTAGTATTTTCCCTTCCTGTTTCTCCAACATTGCATTTTATTAATGTAAAAAAGATAACTGTTATCTGGTGGACTAGTATTGCTAAAAGAAGCCCTTATAAATGCAACTGCTAGCAGTTACCTTTTAGCACAACTGAGTTGTTTCAATTCATAGATAAAAACAGGTTAATATGCTGGAAGTTAGAATTCACTTGCCAGCTGGTGACCTTGTACAGTAATTAAAACAGTACTTGCTATAACAACATCAATAATTGTATGTTTAAGTAAGATTTTCACAATTTCCTTTCCTTTGTTTATGCCTTAGGTGAACATTTCATAAATGGGAAGGTTGATCTATAATTTGCTTCTGATGTGTGAATCAGTAAATCTTATGAATCAGTTTCTCCTCAAAGACAGCTCTTGAATTCCCAAGGATTTTATGAAAAGCACTTCCCATTTTTCTCACTAAAAATATATAGTTTGATGCCAATTAAAATTCAGTCTACAGTCTATCCAGTAACCCTGATAATCAGTAAAAACATGTCAGAGAGCAAGATGGTTTCTCCAACTGAATGGAAATCTCAACAAGCAGTTAACCTGCAATAGGAAGAAACTCATTACGGGGATAGCTTGCTGCCTTACAGCACTTGAAAAGCTGATTAAAGAAATAATGACGTGAAACCATATAAAATCCTGGCGGAAGTGCTAGGGAGGATGATGACAGATATTTCAGCTTGCCCCAGTACTTTTTTTTTGGCTCAGAACAATAAAAAATACTGATTTGACTGCTGCATGTTATGTTAACGTACAAGAATGAAAACTTCTTCCCCAAATCCCACATTGTTTTCATTATTTCAGCTCTTTTACTCTTGATGACTTAAGTTCAAGTCCCAGATGGACTTCTGACCAGCAGGGTAGCTGATTTCAGAATCAAGAGAGAGAGAAAATGTGTAAACTTGGTAAAGCACTCCACAAGCTCCAGCTTGCAGAGCTCCCAGAGACTGCAGCCCATCCAGCTCACAAACTCTCACCTAATACAACATGCTGTAAGTTGTGAAAAAATGTGTTTAAGTATAAATAGTCTCTACTGGCTTCAGGAAGTAAAACTGTTCCCTTAGTTTAGTCAACACATTGCTTGCTGGGGAAGCTGAGAGGCCAATGTCCTAGGCTCACCAGTGATTTCTCCATGCAAAATGAAAGTTAGCAATAATTGTGTGTATAATATTGTCTATTAGGTGGTGCATAAAGGCTTGCATTGTATGTACATACTGTAATTGTATAGAAAACATTACAGAGTGAGCCTGCTTTTAGCTTGAAGCCTCATACAGTGGTAATTAAGGAGAACAGTCTTTTGATTTGCTACTATTTGCAGTTCTGCAGGAAAAACTGAGTTTAGGCTATCTTGTGCTGTGCATTGTTGCCATGTTTAATCTTTTGATTCGCTAGGAACAATTACATGCGACACCTATGGGGAATTTAATTGCTTAGCTCCTGCTTCTACAGCAATTGTAATTATGGTGCAGTATTATTTGGGGGAGGGGGTAGAGAAGAGGGGAAGAAAAAAGAGAGAGGAAAAAAAAGTATGGTGTTTTTTAGAACATAGCACTGAATAATACCAAGGTTAGATTTATACAACAGCATAGCTCCGAGAATTAGCTTCCAGAATTAACCCTGTGTTTCTTTTGATGGGAGGCCAGGCAAAATAAAGCATTGGTTATTGTAAATAGCCACATGTAAAGCTTTCCATTCAAGCCTATCAAACTGCACTTATCCTCCCAATACATGTGGGAGTTAGCACAGCTTCTTTTTTTTCCTCCGCCTTTTCCAGCTGAGGAAACTAAGGCACAGAAGTGTGCTGCCTGATTTGTCTTTATGAAAAATCCAAAAGACAGCAAATTAGTATGTGAGAAATTTTTAATTTCTAGCATTTCCAAGTGCCTTTCACTTTTCAGGGATGCAGCTTTGAAAGAGAGAGAATGGGCAAAACCCGTGCCTTTTTAAGCTATACGACATTTAAAAATTCTGTAAAATGGAACATAATAAATAAATGAATAAATGTTGCTGTGCATTATTGTTCTGGTAATTCCTGTTGAACAGAATTGAAGATGTCATTGTCTGAATCATCCTGCACAATCCCAACCAAAGGAAATTGTGAACAGGATTATCCTATTGCATTCTGAAGGAAATTTTAAAGAGAATCCAAGGAGCACTAGCATATAAGAATTTCTTTTTTTCCTTATAGAAAAGAATGATCGTGGCTTTATTTGCAGTAAGGTGTTTTTACTTCTTTCATCACCTATATGATTTTCAGAACTGATCTTGATGGCAATTAACGTAGAAATTAAACTGTCACTGGGAAGACCTCCAGTGCCTTCACAAGTCAACACTAGTGGTATACAGATCAAAATCAGAACCACAGAATAGAGCCCATTGTGGTTGAAGTACTCATAACATTAAATAGTTATGTTGAGGTTATTTGTCTCAAACAAATACCAATCATGCAGAAGTGAAATTCACTCAAAAATTTCCAGAAGTTACCTGTTCCCCTTGAACATCTGCTATAGTCCCCTTTAAATGATATGCAACATGGCCAAACACGTGCCCTATAGATAGCAAAAAGGAAACCCTCTCCTTTGGTATAATTATACTCTACCAGAAATATGCGTTTAAGATAACTACTAGGTTTTTCTCTTTGCAGCCTATCAAACATAAGTTTAGTCATGCCAGGGAAGATATAATGCTATAATTGCCTGTATGAATCTTGGTAGCATTTAGACAATGTGCTGCAAAGTGAAGGTGCACAGTACATACTCCTGCAGATCTGCTGCTGTGATTAAGCTGTAAAATTTTGTATGAGAAAGAAAGTAACTAAGAGAAATGTGTTTTCTTCAGATAATTATTAACTTCTTTTGATACTGACATCAACAGAACTGACAAGATCTTCTGAAAGACAAGATTACCTTTCTGGAAGTTTTGCATTCTTTGCCATTAAAAGAAAAAATACCTCCATTGGCATTTTAAGCTTTTCCCAAGTTTCATACTAAAAAAGCAAAGGAGTTGATGGAAGATCCTTTGAAGGCCAAAGGGAGCAAATCTTATACAAGAGCCACTACATTTTTTTTTCCACACAGTATAGCCTCCTTTTTTCCAGTTAGTAACTGTAACTACATATAGTTATGACAACAGCTAGTCATTTCACTGAATTAGCAGTTCCATCTGTGAACTATCCATATCCGATCTGCCCACCTTCTATGATTATTTTGTAAAATACTTCTAGACTGGAACGAGACTGATCAGGTTTTCCACTCAGAATATAAACTGTGTGTTCAAATCCAATGTGGTAATCTCTCTGAGAATTTAGGATGGGAACTGTCATTTGAACACCTGTATTTTGCCACCATTTGGCCAAACAACATTGGAGAAGTCATTTGAGGTCTTTGTTCTTTGAATTTCTCATTTGTAAAGATACTGTCAACCAGTACTTGCAAATTGCTTTGTATTTCTGTTGTAGGTTTAAAGCCATTTTTGCCTTTACCTTAAAACCATGTTCTGACTTTGTTTCCTCCAAATTTACATATCTAACCCCCAAACAACCAACCAACCAACCACAAACTGCATCCCTTGTTTTATAATGTGAACAGTGCAGGCATAGGACATAAGAGAAGAGACTCCAAACAGTCAATCTGAATGCACTTTTAAACATGTCTTTCCATTGCAGATATTTGCAACTGAAACCCTGTGATGCAGCATTGAATTCCCACGAGAAGTGCTATTCTCATTATATCTTCTGTCTGTATACAAGCTTCTGCTGTGTTACTTGTATTGCCATTTTCAGCAGGGACTCAGAAGAGAGAAAGGATAGAAACTCACACAGAATTACTAAACTGTAACACAAAGATAATGAACTCTAAATGCAACAGGACAGCAAATTAAAAGACTGGGAAGTTGTCAGCCCATGTAAAAATAGGAAGAAAAAGAGCTTTATTCCATACTTTTGAAGCATTCTTCAAAGCTCAGAGAGCCTACTAAGTGAAGCAGTCCAGTTAATCTGCCTAGAGCTCCTCAGTTAGGCTCTCTTTACAAAAGAAATCCAACCAGACATTTTTAAGAGCAATTATTTTTTTATGAAAAGGAAATAACTAAGACCCAGAAAGGCACATCAGGGGCTAGAAGACATACCAATCAGGAAATGGTTTAAGATCCCCATTCAGCTCAATTTGTTTTAAAGTATTTCAAACCCTCTGAATACAGCAAATTCTACAAATAGCCAAGCGGCTGGGAGACATTGTGCGTATTGCCAAACAGATTTAAATGCAAAACCAATACTCTTGTTTCCTAAGCTGTGGAGGGTGATTATAACAATGTCTAGTCTTTCGGCAAAACCAGGTTTCATGGGTTTTATGTATTTCTCTACTACAGTCCTAATGTTCCCCTTCTGTTTAAATACACCTACAGAAGGACAAACCCCTACAGAAAATTGATAGTTTCAAAAACAGTATGGAGTTGGCAAAATAGTGCCCTAGTTCACAATATTATCAACCACAAGCATTCAAATATCATCAAATACTCCCTGTCATTTTCTTTGGGACCAAAAATATAATAGTTTAAAAATATGCATTTGATAATACACTTTAGAATTGCATTTACTTTCGTTTTTAAAACTTATGAAAATCTAAATCACATGTTAGATTTTATTTGAGAAACAGGAAGTATAGGAATTTATATTTTCGTTAAAACAAATCCTCAGCTTCCCCTCTATCCAAATAATTTTAGCAGCTGAAACGTACAGAAATGCACTACATATCACAAGACTGTGTTAAAAACTGAAAGATGAAAATGTTGGCTCTACGGGCTGCAGTTCAGTTTTATTGCTCGAGAAATTTATGGGTATTGTCCTGTGAAAGGGCACAAACCTCTTGTAATCCTGACCTTTTCAAGTAACTTGCAACCTGCAAATGTTCTGACATGTAATGTATGGGATTGGGTCAAGTTTGGGGTTTTCTTTTCTGGAAAAAAAATAAACCACCTGAATCTCTTAGTCAGGATAGAAACCTGAGAGCTAAAAGAAATGAGGGCAAGGTTTTCTGATTTTTGTGGGAAAAAGCACTACCACTCAGGAAATCAAATATTCAGCTGTGTCTGCAGGTTATAGACAGCTACGACATAATCTTTCAGCAGAATGAGAGAGACTTGCAAAGTCCTTTGCAAGGCTTGCAAGACAGAATATTTCAAACAAGACTGTTGATTGTAAAAGCACATTTTCTTTCCACTTACCCACCTTTCTGATTTTAAGGGCCCACACAATAATGGTGAAATATAGGGAGATGAAAAATCCATAAAAGCTGCATACAGAATCCCTGATATCTGATCAAATACAAACCATTTGAGAAATTTCATAAGCAACTGCAGCTATTTGAATGATAAATTAAAAACCTCTACTGAGAGATAATACATGAAATAATGTCTGTTAAATAAAAATCAATACATGGGCTTTAAACCAGAATATTAATATAGCCAATTGGTAAAGACTGGATTTGTTCCTAAGACATGTGGAAACAATTTCAGAGATTTTCAGTAAAGAAGTGCCGTGTCAGAGACACAGTGAAAGCAGTTGGTTTCCACATTTCAGCACAAGTTGCACCACGCAATGCAAAGAAAGCAGAAGTATATCCATAAGCGTATAACTAGAAGACAATGCTGTTCTGATGGCTGCAGTCATGCAGGAAAAGATTTTTTCTTGGATCTCGTAAAAATTTACAAGACAAAAGTTTCTTTCAGATGACATATTTGTGATATTGGAAACAAATTAACATTAGAGAAGGATTAGGAATGATAACTTGGTGGAAAAAAGTATGAATTATGCCTTTTTATATGCAGGCACATGTTGCAAATTCACAGTGGCAACTTTACATTGCGACACAAAAGTTTCCAAATGCAAAACCCTAAGATGGGTTCTCATTAGCTGAATAAAAAGGTGAGAAAAAAAAAACCACAAACCTTAACTAACTTACTGATATCCAAAAGTTATGATACATCATAGGCATAACAATGAAAACTGTGTAAAACACCTTTATTACATATAAGATCTCATCAACATTCAGGCTAAGTAAAAGCTGATCATGACTGAATTCTCCATCAATGACTAGAATATCGGTGTTTAGCACAATAAAGCAAAACTATGTTAAAAGTGTTATAGAATGAGAGCTTAAAGTAGGTGAACACAATAATTGTCAACACAAGTGCTGCTAATTAAAGATGAGAATAAACTTTCCATTCCAATAGGTAGGGGACATTTGCAAGACACTGGTGTGAAATAGAATTAAGGCAAGAATGACAATTGCATGTAGAAGAAATGTGACTTCAACCTTTCAAAGTAATGGTTAAGTGATTCATTCCATGGTCATGATAGCTATTCTTGCAGATCACTCTGATTACACTTATTCCTGAGGTCAGTCCTGGAAGAGGCACCCAAGCTAAAGAAAACTAATGCTCATACAGTTTCCCAGTTCTTTCAGGATATTCAAGATGTTCCTATGTTCCACCACTGACAAATTCTTACTTGATCACTAATAGTGAAAGTCATTGCACACAACAAACAAATGCTATGATAGAAGCCCAGCTAAATCTGTTTTTTTGGATAATAATCTCCTGGGATTCAGTATTTAAATCCTATCAACAAATGTCCAGTGAGATACAGAATCACTTTTAGCTAAAAATTTGCCTGTCTCGCAGAGTGTGCTACTAAGTGATTTTAATGGGTATTTGTTGCTGGTTTTATTTGGCATTATGTTTTCTTTTCATTTGCATTGAATGGTAAGCAAACCAGTCTCAACTTCGATGTTCAATTAATTTAAGCATTAAAATAGACTGTTTCATGGAATCTAGCTTCATTTGAGCCAGATTCTGTATCCTTTTTGCATTATCTTTTCCTATCCTTCAAAGAATGTTTCAAGAAAAATGTTTATAAAAACCTCTTTTTGTTCTGCTAACCCTGCAAACTAAACATGTTCCATTTATTTTTAAATTAAGTGAAAATTAGCCAGGTGTGATAGATAAGCTTTCTATACACAGGTCTAAATATTGACAAAAGGAGATGTGTCACTGGAAAAATCATCAGTCTAGCAATTATCACGTTAGCATGTTAAGTGGAAAAAGATGTGAAACTTCCAAATGTGTCAATAGAGATTATTTCATTTCCACCAGCTATCAGCTATACTGTGAACATCAGTGCCTTAATGTCTACTCAGCAGCAGGTCAGCTTTTCAAGCAAATACCTTAATGTGGCATCTAGAATTGTCAGATCTGCAGCAAAACTAAGTATACCCCTTCAGAAATAGGATGCCAAGCAAATATTAGACATTTCTAGAAGGCCAGAAAGTACCGTGATAAAGCCAGAGGACAGGGACAAGAACAAGCAGTCATCTAGGACTGTGTTTCTCACAGACACGGCAGTGACCTTCAGGCCCCAACCTGGGCGGACAGGGAACAAAGGAGAAGGACCCGGTCACCATTTCCCCAGAGGGGAATTAGCAGCAGAGAACAAAACATGCTAAACCCCTTTCTAATAGTAGGTCCAGAAACCAGCTGTGATTTTAACATCTGGTTCTGCCAGACTAAGTCAAATCTCCTTCAGTATTGTCCTGATCCTTTTACAATTGCCTGCCCAAAACTTACATGGGATTGGTAATCGAAAAACAAAACCTTTTCCTCACTTTCTTCCAACCTCTGCGACACATTTCAGATCCCTAAACAGTTAATAATTGCAGATAAGGAATGTATTTTCCATTTTCATAACCTAGTGAATGCCACATTAGATTGCAATTCAGCTTTAACCTTTTCAACTGCTGCTGTCCATCAGGAATTTTTCAGTAAGTTAAGGTGCCTTCATTAGTGAGTAGCAGGCAAAGTAACGAAGACAGAAAAATGATCAGTATAGTGCATTTAAAACATAAAATTTTCTTTACAATGTAAATAACCCATTTCAAGAGTCCGGAATGGACTAGTGCCTACAGTAGGTTTGAAGTTGAAACTCTTTCTCTGGTGAATAACAGCACTGGCAAATTTGTAGCAGCTTACAAGAGCCAGAATCGGGATGGATAATAGCTCTCAGGGTACATTATTTTGGAAGGGAAGCTCACAGAAAGTTCTTACGCCAGTGTGACCTAACAGCACGAGATGAATACCCTTGAGGCCAATTAAACTTTCTTTAAGGCATCACATATAATCTAAGATTTTTTTAATAGAATTAAACAAAATAATCATTTACTTTTCAAAAAGCCAGCACTACATCATGCGTGCTCAAAACGTGAGACATTTTTGGTAATGATTTATCTAAGGGTAGGAGCGCGGGCAGTACCTCAAACAAAGCCTGGGTACATCTATAGAAACAGTAACACTGATTTACCCTTATTGTGATGTAGCGGTTACTGCGACTGTTACTGAATAACACCAGGCTACATTGTGCAATTTGTATGGGTAGTTTTGGTAAGAGCTACAGTACACTACTGCTGTATTCTGGCTAAATTATGTCCCTCCTTTGCAGACTCCTGTAGGAGAATGCATGCAGGCAAGGTAGAATTTATGATACAGCTTGATCCCAGAAATACAGTAGCTGAATTTGTTTATAACAGCATTCATTGTACCATGGTCTAACAGACCTTTTTGGGTGAAGATGAACAAAATCTTTTTAATTTTATTTGTACTGATTTTTCCTTAGAAACGTCCTTGTTATTTTAAGACTCTTTTGCCTCAGCAGTGAATTATGCAGGCCACTGACAGGATAGTGCAAACATTATTCAAAGCTTGAAACTACCACAGAAACCGATCTGTATATGCTAATTTTTAATAAGTACTGACAGATTATTAAGATGTATTACTTTCCCATCTATGTCTTTTAAGAATTTTACTATTCTTTGACTTTCAGCAAGAACTGCCAAGCACATAAAACCCGGACAAAAAGGTGACATTCAGATAAAGATCACAATTTTTACTGAAGCGCCTCTATGAACATATAGGTTTTTCCTATATTTCATTGCAAATAGTTTGCATGGTATTAAACGTAAGATATTGCAATCATCCCATTCTTCCCTATTTCAATGTTCTCGGGAGTCCAGCGCTTGCAATCTCCAGAAATAAATAAGTATTTCAAGATAAAATTTCAAAAGCTAACAGGAAAGGTATTTTAAGATTTCCTTTATGTCTTTTTTTACTCTGCCTTGGTGCTCAGCATCATGCAAAATTTGGCCCCAAGTCATGGAGATTTTAGGCAATAGTTTCCCCATGCTTAAATTTTAAAAGTAGTTGCCATAGCAACTGCCAGACACAGCATATGGTGTGTCTGTTACCTCCAAAATAACAGAGCAATTTCTAAAGAATTTTCTTTACAATATGTTATGAACCTTTGTACTTTTTACAATTTTTCAGAGTGCAGTATAAGGTACTGTTGTTCCCTGACATTCTCTTCAAGTTGAATGCTCATTTTGTAATTTTCTCTTTCATATTAGGCAAATATTTCCCTCTCTTTCTTGTCTTTTTAGTCTCCCAATATTCAGCAAAACATGAAAGAATAAAGTGAAGAAAAGGAGACATCTATTAAGCTGTATCTGAAGATTTTACTCAGTTTCGCTACAATGTTACTTTTCCTTCACGGTGACAATCCACAAGACAAAAATACAGACAAAGACAGAATACAGAAAAAGACAGAAATCTTATTAAAACTTCCTTAATATACAGGTGCTGGGCAGTCAGAAATTTTGCAGAAGTATATGCAGCCTTCAACACTTTGAATCCCATACTTGCCCAGCATCTCGCCTTCAATGAAGACCTAATATCTGCCTCAAACAAGAGGAACTCAGAAACACACCTATCACTCCTTGTTTAGTAGGCAGTACATTCCCCTTGAATAGCCAAGACCTATGCTGAAGACCCTCTTCCAAGACGGCTTGGCTCTACAGTGTGAAGCTCTCGAAAAGAAACCCCCTAGGAGAGCTTGCATAGTGGGATGACACTACCTACCTTTATCCACACACAGAAGATCCCACTGTCCATCAGAGCTCCCAAGAGTTAAGCATTTCAATGGTTGTCTGGCCTTGTAGAGTCACATGCAGATTCAGGAAACAAGGGAAATGGGCCTTTATTCCTCCTTCTGCCCATTTGTGTTTGTATAGGCTGAGACAGGATTAAAAGAATAGTTACTAGGATACGTAATAATGTTCTGCTCTCTAATTCTCTGTCCCCTGAGTCCTTCATTCTGACAACTTTCTGCAGTTAAGGCATCTTCTGCATAAATCTTCTAAAAAAATTAAAAAATAAAACTCCAGCAAAACAGGATGTAAGAGTGCACGTTTAATTCTCCCTCTGAGGAGAAGCTAAGAAAGAGAATGAACTACCCATTATACACTTAGCTTAATGCACAGCTACAAGGTGTTGGCACTACCCTGGTGAAGATAGGAGAGGGTGTAAGAGTAGGATGAAATATTTTAAAGGCAACTTTGCAAAATTGGGTTTGTTTGGTTCTTGGTTTGGTTTTTTTCTTCTTATTTTATTTACTCTTCATTTACCAGGGTTACCTCTCAGGAAAGGGGCAATCATACTGTAAATAGAATTCCATGGGATTACTTGCAAGAAATCCGTGGCCAAATGTTTTGCCAAGAAATGCTTGTATTTAATTAACAAGTTGCATGGTTCACAGCAGCAGTTTATAGCATAGATACATCTTTTGAAATCTTCTTTTGCTGCCTGGGCAAGGGGAGAAAGAGGCCAAAGAGCATAGCAGCAGGTCTTCTTTTGCTGCCTGGGCAAGGGGACAAAGAGGCCAAAGAGCATAGCAGCAGGTACTGTTTCTGGGCAAGTGTAGCTTTCAGTAAAGGCTGAATGACTGTGCTGTGGGAAAAAAAGGGATAAATTTTTGCTGCTAAAAAGAGGCTAGTGACAGCTTTTCTCTTTTTTGCTAGTAATAGCAATTGAAGTTAGCTAATAACCATAGTTACAGGAAAAGCAATGGCAGCAACTGGGTTTTAGCTGCTAAATGGCATGTAACAGAAAGGAGGAGGGTCATGTGTGAGTTTCACCTCATGTTAGTCATGCATTATCAGTTTATTAACCTGGAGCATTTAGAAAAAGAAAACTACTTATGGTGTCATGACTGATTGAAGTATAGTGAGAAAATATGATAAATATGTTAAATTAATAAAAAAGACATCATATTTATTGTATATAATGTAAAAGTTGTGATAAAATGAAAATTCAATAATGTACGAAGATATAGTTGTAATACACCATGCCACACTTTCAGTTATGCTATAGGTAATACCACAGCACACAGGTAGATCATGAGTGAAGGTCACTTCAGTACCCAAGAATGTAATGTTTCTCTTAAATTTGTAGTTTAATTGATTTATGTGGCTTAGTTTTCCTTGCCAGCTCATGGATGGCATGATCTGCCACATAAGACACACACTTGACATTAGGGTCTTCACAAGTCCCTGAAGGAACACTTGATCTCCTTCCTCCTTAACCACTTCCCTCTTCTGAAACAACCCCTTTTCACTGACTCCTGAATATTTCAAGTTCTGCTCTTAGCAATCAGCCACCAGACCTCTGAGTGTACAACAGGAGGCTGAAAGAAGTGGGTTCATTCAATCTTAAGAAGAATAAGCAAAGGAGAGAACTTACTGCTCTTATTGCTGTCTTCCAAGTACCTACTTAGGAGTGTATGGAAGCCCAAGTCCCTCTAGGGCGACCAACAACAGGATGTGAGGTGGTGGACACAAATTGCAACATGGAAAATTACAATTATACATTAGGAAAAATATTTTCCCCTCCATAGCCAAACAGTGGAACAGGTTTCCCAGAGAAGTTGCGGCATCACCACCACTCAGAACTCAATAGGTCAAGGCACTGAGTAACTTATATAAGTTGGTCTTGCTTTGCAGGGGGAAAGCAAGGGGCCAGATGACCTCAAAAGGTTTCTTCCAAGCTAAATTACATGGTGATTCTGTGATTCTGTTCAACTTCAGTTCAGGAGAGCTCAGCAGGCAGTGCTTGTGATTGATTGAAGAAACTAAACTAATTGAAAATCTGAGTATGCCTGACAGAATAGGTCCCAGTTATAAGTGAAAGGGTGTGATTTACCCAAAAGTAGTTTGTGCCACAGAGGAAGTGGCTGGTATTTTTCTCTTTTGGATGTTTTTTTTTTCAATATTAGCATAGAACATGTTGAGTTTAGAAGAGTTATTCCTGATGAAAACATAAATAGCACAGAATCAACTCCTCAACACAAAAGCAACAAAAATAAAATAACTGATAAGTTTCCTCTCAATGCTGCTTATTCTATTCCAGGAAACATAGAACCCAATAAGTTACATTCAAAGCCCCTCTATAATTAAGTGTAAGGGAAGTATATTCCTACAGTGTATTAGTGACTCATGTAAACATATTTTCCTCCTGAATGGTTATAAACAGGCACACCATAACCTCATTTTTAGCTTCCTTCCACATTATAAATTCATTTTTCTCTTTGCACAATGTCACTTTCTTTCCAGTAGGTTAATCCCAGGAGGTCTGGTAACTACAATTACTCCATTTAAATATTCCACATATCTGTCAAGACTCAAAAGAATTCTGTAGTGTCAGTTTAAATATAAATATATATAATTCTAGTTAATAATCATCACTTCAAGTCTGTTATGAAAACTGTATTAGTCATACAGAGTGTGTGTGGTGTTGTGTATGTATGCAGCATTTGTTGCAGCTTTTTCATTGATTTACTGGTTAAAAAAACAACCATACTAACTGTAACACATCAATGACCTCATGAAGAAAACAATGCTTTTCAGAGGTACAGTTGTCTATAAGCTTTTATTTTAATTACTTGAGGAACAGCCTGAGCTTTTTACACAGAAAAGCTGAAAAATTATATAATACTATAAACGCAAATGCTAGCAAAACATACTTGACATTTGTCATTTCCCTATCATTTCTGTCTAAAGAAAATCTTTACATTTACCAGTGACCAGAACTTTGTCTTTTTTTTGGTAGGGGTAGGAAGGTCTGTAAGAGTTGACAATTTTCTGCCACTTTCTAAATAGCCTCAAAAACTACACAGTTACAGGACAAGCATCTTAAACATTTAGAAACTAAATTTGTAATGTTGATCAAATATAGATCATAGTTTATTTTCCTCAAGTTGAATGCGCTCATCAGGTCCTTATTCACTTAGCCCGCTAGAATAGCCTTTGCAATACAGGTAAAAGTGTCACTGTTTTTACAATGAAAGTTTCAAAGTAGCAGAACAAGTATCCTTATGCCCAGCAAACACAACTAATACCAATGAATAGCATTTCAAAGCTTTTAATCTCCATGACAACCCACCTCAGATTCTTCAATAAAATGCCACTTTAAATGCACGCAAACATACTCATTTATGCACACCTACAATGTGTTCATAAATATCACCAGTGCTGTGCATCTTAAAACCATATATAATACCATTGATGTCTTTCTCTTGGAAAAGCTAATCGGTCAGTGCTCCAGATAAAAACTTAATCTGTATCCTTCTGCTTATATCAACTGCTGAATAAACAAAAGGCAAAGAGATGCATACAAAATATGACTCAAAAATATAAGGACATACCTTGAGTTTTGGCAAGCATCAGGAGAAATACCTGACATTTAAATAAATCAGAAGAATCACTTCAAAGACCTACACAGCGAAATCACAAATTGCATAGCAGAATTATTCACAGTACTTTTCCTGCCTCAGAAAGGAAATAGTTGTCTTAAATAATATAAGCAGAGTGCTCACTAAGATGCATGAGTAAGGATCCAATTATTGATATGAGTCAGGTACTGATGTAAATGTGGCACACATCTAATACTGGAAAATCACAAAAATTTTTAAAAACTGTTCAAAGTTCAATTTAAGCCACTCCAGGAAATGGGACATTACAGACATTTGTCCACATAAAGGAAACAGATACTTGCTGCCATTTGCCCAGCTTGTAATACTGCATTTACAAATCTCACTAATTACAGTACATTATCATAGAATCATAGACTGGTTTAGGTTGGAAGGGATCTTAAGGTCATCCAGTTACAACCCCCTGCCATGGGAAGGGACACCTCACACTAGACCAGGTTGCCCGAAGCCCCATCCAACCTGGCCTTGAACACTGACAGGGACGGGGCAGCCACAGCTTCTCTGGGCAACCTGCGCAGGGCTTCAGCACCCTCACACTGAAGAATCTTGACTGGTTTGTGTTTTTAGGACTACTAGTGCTGCCAAGGTCTGTAACACACCTGCTGGGAGGATGTACAGGATCAGTGCAGAATGCAGTGCTGCCACAAATGAAGGACAGTGTATGCTCAGACCTGGAAGTTGCCCTGCCAGACTTTAATTTGCATGATCCGAATGGATCACCACAGCTACAACTCATACCCTCCTCCAGCCTGCAGCTTCCAAAGGCAGCATGCTCCCTCTCCCAACCCTCTGGAGCCTCTGCTCCAGCAAATCCTGCCAGCATTTCTGCAGAACCTGTTTTAACAACCTCTCATATCTAGCACTCCTACCCAACCACAACAGACTTCGTTAGTAAGGGTTAACTGCATGTTTTAAGTATGATTTGTACCTGTTAAGCTATTCTGCAAGATAATAGCTGACAAACTGAGCAGATCTCTTTTCCCTACTTTCTCCCAGGCTGTGTCAAAGAGTAGCCTAGCCATAGAAAAGAAGAAAAGGAAAGAAAGGAAATTGGAAAAGGAAAAGTAAAAAGGAAAGGAAAAAAGAAAAAGGAAAAAGGAAAGGAAAAAAGGAAAAAGGGAAGGAGAAAAGGAAAAAGGAAAAAAGGAAAAAGAAACAGGAAAAGGGAAAGAAAAAGAGAAAAGAAAAAATGCCATCCCTCACTTTCTCATGAGTCTGCTCATCACAAGATCTTTTATCCCAATGAGCATGGTCAGTGCACAGCAGGTGACATGAAACTCCTGTGAACCGCACTGCCGGCCTGGAAGCACAGGTGAAAAACTCAGCAGAGAGAACTCTTAAACGGCATCAGATATCTTTCGGGATCTACAAGAACAGAAAGTCTTAGCGTTCTCCTTATCTGTTCCTTTCTGCACTGACCTCTGCTACAGAACACTAGGCATACAACAAAGGCCACTTCAGCACACCTGTATTTGCATGGTATGTCACAGGACTTTAAGGGCTTAGGAAGGGTTCACATTGAAAGCCTTCAGTAAGAATTTGAATGGCTTGGCCCCTAAAAGAATCTCAGAAAGCATTATGGATGCAAGCTAGCTGGCTGGTATTCTTTGCTAAAAGAAGAACAGAACTGTGTATCACAAAATGCGAAGAGGCAGGACGGGTGGGGAAGTGTACTGCAGTGCTGGAGTAACCAATGCTGCACTACATAGCTAGCATGCAGGCATCCTCGAGAAGAAATCTATCAGATATGTTAACTTCACTTATTCATTTAAGATTATCACTCTACTAAAAGCTCCTGTTCTAATATCAGCACTAACTTTTGCTGTTGTATGCAGTCCTGCTTCCTACAGTCCAAGTACATCTTACATAATGTACCAATACTAATAATGCTTTCTGTCCCAAAAGCCTCTAGTGTGGCCAACCCCTTTCCTATGACTCTGTCAATAGTGAAGACATGTTTTGCATCCTAAAATGGTATTGCATTATCCTATAAACCAAAGATAACTTGCTTAAGCTTTGTGGATGAATGCCAAATCAAGTTTATTTTCAAACTTCAGTACATTAAGCCTGCACTCCATTTCACTTCAAGCCAACAAAATGAGTCTGTCAAAATGTATTCCTCAAAAATTCCTGCTCTGCCCTGTAACTTGTTTGCATAATACTTTCCCTGCTTGAGAAACTTCAATTCAATGAATTCTCATTCGAGACAGAAATTCGTCTGCCTTTTAGTTAGGCATTTATGCTCACTCTATATCTGGCAAAAAGACAGAAAGCCTAAAATGCCAAAACTGTATTCTTTCGCTAAAGAAGACTTAAAATCTTTTCTCATAGTAAAAAGTAGAGTTCCAGGGTGACAGAGGTATATACAAGAGCTTACAAGACACAATAAGACCTTACTGAAAAAATACTATTTGAGATGCTTTCTCTTCTAACCTTTCATTGATGACCAGTTGCATCACATCGAAGTTTTCATTATCCTCCCTCCATACAAATGGTCCACCTACATTATCAAAAGACACTGTGTAATATATAATATATAACATCCTTCATTCATGTTGAATACTGCATGAAACCTCAAAATATTAATACTTGATTGTACTGTTTAGACTGAACATCTTTCTTACCTAGAGTTTCCCTGAAATGTTTTGTTTAGCAAGCTGATGCTGACGGTGACAAAAAAAGTTTAGCTGTTATTCGTTATTTAGGTACTTATTATTCAACAAAAGGTAACTTTTCATTTTAAAGGTAACTTTAAGAGTTAACTTGTTTTGCATTTCTAAGATACAAGGAGCCCCAGGTTGGCCTGTCCACCCCTACAGCAGGAATCAGTTGCAGAACATAAAGCCTGTAGAGAGTAACCTTATTGTTTTCTCACTATTTCTTTAAGGCATTGTTAAAATCAAATTAAAAAGACAGCGAGTTGGACTTTTCATGGTGTCTGATACAGTTCAGAGTAGATTAAGAAAGTCACAAGTTCAGAGATACTAATTCTTATTAATCACAAGGATATTTTTTACATTATAGTGACCACATTGATAACAACTTCAGTCTCAATAAAGAACCCTGCAAACAGGTAGCAAAAAACTTTTGTTGCCACCTGTGTTTCTAATGGAAATCTCAACACAGGGACCACAGGTTTCACACAGAATTAGCAGAGCTTTTCAGCTGACAAGACCCAAAGCAGGTTATTAGAAGATTTAGCCATGCAATCTATAGAAACAATAAGCATCTTCTTCCCACTGCATGAGTTTAAGGGTTAAACAATGCTTCACTTTAAAAAAAAAAAAAGTTTTATACTGTTCATTTTGTAACTACTGCATCATGCAGTTAATTCTCAAGTCAAAACTACTCTTTGTCTAGGATCCTAATGACATTTACAGGACCTACAATTAAACAAACAAGATAATTTGCCATCTCTCAGTGTCTTGTCCTGTAAAAATCACATACTGTACTTCTATAGAAATGTATCTTCTGTTTAGTTTATTATCTACAGAGAAGAAGTTTTAGATATCTTTTTTTTATGTCTTGTAGCTGTAGTCTTTAAACTGTATGTAATTGCTTTCAATGAAAAAAGAAAACTATAACAGGAATAGCTTTATTGTCATATTTTTCCTAGTGGGTGTGAGAAGTCATTTAACTTACAGGTACTGATTATTTAATTGTATTGATATAGAGCATACAGCCTACCATGACTAGTGAATCATTTAGACTGACAAGAGGAGGTGTAAAAACTCTTCTTGCTTCTATTCTACCACATCCTTCCAGTTTTACAAAGGAAAAAGCTTTGTTCATAGGTGGGGGTTAGTAAGCCATTAAAGTTCTTGACAACAGCTATGAATGCATAAAGCAAACACGTCAAATCTATGAAGTATAATTCTGAAATTAACTGGATAATGAAACAAACTATTCTGAAGGATGACTATATCATCAGATACACAATATAACTGACTCCGAGCCTACATATGTTTTAAAAATAATCTTTGTAAGCTCTACAAAATTAAGCTTATATGTAAATTGTTTATTCTAATGTGTTCCATTTCATTTGTTAGCGTACGACCTTTACTCAACACAGTTGCATAAACCCATTTACTTTTTTAGATGTGAAAAGACACCACAAACTATTAGAGTCTTAGCTACCTCATTATGTATGAAAGTAATTGCAATGTGTATTTTTAAACCTATGGCCCTGCAGCAGTAGTTGATTAAAAGAACATGAATTTAGTCTGCAAAATAATTGCGCTTTGGACAATATTTGACCAAAAATAATGAGCAGAATTTAGACAGATTCTTGATCTGGCTTTCAGCAACTTGAACAGAAAAAGCTACCTACACATAGGCTTGAATATGACTGTTTGAGTTCTACAGTAATAATACACAAGAATAATAGGATACAGATTTTAGATATAGAACAAAGCTCAGGTTTGGAGCTCAAAAAACCTGGTTTTCTTTCCTTCTTCAGCAGCTGTGTTCATGTTTTTCACCAAACACAAGATGACAAAAAGCAGATGAGCGATTTACATAAATCTCTTGTGCTTTTTTCATCATCACTTTTTGATAAGGGTAATTAAAAATAAGATGCAAGTCATCTGCTTTCTTTAAATATAGTTTTGTATAGTTACAGCCAACTACAGATTTTAAAGTTATAATTTTTCTCATTGTTTTTCCTATAGTATTTGAATAATAAATATATTTGTGTGTTTTTTTCACTACATAGTATACGATCCAAAATTGTTCTATTTTCCAAAATTCCTTTATTAGTATAAATGAATATTCTAAGAAGCTGGGTAAAAGTAATATACTGAATGCATTAACTAATTTGCCTAGCAACAGAAACAGTAAGGGTAAGATGAGATTTTTCTTTTCATACTTTTTTTCTTGTTATTAACAGAAGAAACAAAATAAGGTAAAAGCTGTGTTAGAAGAGATCCAGCACTGGTAAAAGAGTTTTGAACTAGTGATTATATTCACGAAACAGTGAAAGGGTCCTTTTAAGTACTGCCACGTGCCTGTTTTGCCACGAATGAAGTGGTTTTCTTCAACAAATTACTAAAAATCTGCCTGGTACTTGTAGTCCAAGAAGAGCAATGTTGTTGAAGGGAAATCTTTTCTCCTTTCTTTTGTTTTGTACAAAAAACAACCACAATGGGTCTGCCTGCAAGGCAAGATATCTCAGAAAATGAAAATATTGACAATGGTTGCATATTCTGCACTTCAGAAGTGACATGTTAGTAATGGCTCATGGGAAGGAAGCCGGCACACCTGGACAACTCTTTGGTAAAAACAAGTTGTATTTTATGGAATAAAAATGAATGAAATTTTTGGCTGGCTGGCTATCTTCAGATAAGGAAGCTAAACTATACTAAGTAATGCAACATGAAAAAGTTACTAGTTTCACTTGGATGACACTTGAAAATACTCCTAGTCTGAGGTGAAGTTTGCAGATCCTGACAGAAGAATCTTTCTGCTTGTAAATTTAGTACAGCTTACTTCTAACAACTGGGATTTCATGGTTGCTGATCTCCAAGTTGCTTTTCAGAACAGTGCATAACAATATTTTTATTTAAACATGAACTAAAAATTACAAGTATGGTAATTCGCCCTATTTATCAATTTATAATTACTAAAAAGGATGAAACCACTAGAATCTAACTTACCCTTTGAAATTACAGGAATAATGAGAATCATAAGAACAACTTAGACACCTGAGTAGTTAGTGAATGTGAGCATTAATACAGGATGTTGTAAGTCTGATACAGAATTCTATTAAAATATTGTTATTCAGCACTAAATTGTAAAATATATTTTAAATGAGGTGAAAAATCATAGAATTGTAAAGCTTAAAGAACAGATAATGCAATTATAACAAGATACAGGTGAGCTACTTAAATTATCATATTCCACTTAACTCAGTGATCATAATCATTTTGCAACTCTATTATATTAAGCGATGAAGAATAATTTAGAAAATCATTGACTCCATCTAGTGGTGATTTTTTGTAATTTTCATTTGCAACTCTTGCTTTGGTAGGGAACTTCATACCAAGCTTTGATTTTAATTTGTTACACTTCAAGAAACAACAACAGATGACAACAGCAAGCCAGCTGATTGATATATGAAATGCTTTTAGACTATTTATAGTATGCAAGTAAATCAGTTTCAGAACCTATGCTTAAGTGTATAAATTTTAATCTTAGGAAAATCAGTTGGTAGTAATGCCCTTATCTCCTCCAAGAACAGTGCTGAAAATATCTTGCAAAGAAAGTCAACATCATTTTTCATATTCTACAGCTTGGAAAGCTGACACAGGGAGAAATGAGACAATTTTGGCCAGTGCCAGAATCTGATAAAGAACCTCAGCCTCCTCAGCCTCATCAGCCACTTGGCTCGGCCTTGTTCTGCAGAGAACCAGGATGAGGGAGGGAGGCAGTCTTTCTCCTTGTATGTCTTTGGCTCAGATTACAGACTAGTGGTGACTGGTACTCTGTAATAACATATGAAATGAAATGCTCTATTTTCTTTTTATAACTTCGAGGGAGAACCCATGCCACTGCAGCCACCACATTGGCTATGACAAGTAACCAAGTTTGCAGTCTGCTGAGATGATATAAAGACTCAGACCCCAGAACATGATCTGCTTACTCAGGCCCCATGAGTGTACAATTAAATGGCATGAAGAAATTTACACTGCCACTCCTTGATGATCTAAGTTATTTCATAGAAAACAAACAAGCAGGTTAAGTCCTCAGGGCAATAACTGACATTTTTCAGAAGTATTTAATGCAGATGAAGTAATTCTGGACACTCTAGTTTATATAACAATTAAAATGTAAATTTGCTAGTGAAGTTTGAGAGACTTGGAAAGCAGCACCCCCTAGGCTGCCACATGTTTATTCAGGGTCACCGAAAGGAAAATTGAGTCCATAGTGATCAGAATAAAAGGAACTAGAGACAAGAGTAAAGACCATTGTCCTTGGGGGCATACAGACATCAAACAAGGTTAGTTTTGATTTCTGCTGGACCTCAGGAAGGAGGGCCAGTGTTCATCTCCAGAGTTTCCATGACTGAGGCAACAAAAAATGTCCCAAATATTGTTCTGCTCTATGTAAAGTCAAATACACAACACTGCCCAATCAATAATTTGAAAAGCTAGGAATAAACTGCAAATTCGTCCACAGCTCTGATAAAATAGCAATTACTGATACAAATAAACATCATTCCATAGGCACGATGATCAGGGTTCAACTCTAGCTTGATCTGTCACTACCTTGACAGTCACAGTCTGCACAGCAGTATCATCTAGGACATTGAGCAAAGGATTAGCGCTACAGTGAACTGTGCTTTCAGAGCTGAAATTTGAATGTTGAAAGCATTCACTTCACAGTTTATATATATCCACAGATTATTCTGAGTAAACTTGGCAAACGCAGTGCTCTCCTAAAAGTGGTATAAATAGTACATGTCAATAAAGAAGCTCATTTACCCTCTGCTGGTTTTAATCAACCACAGTTGATCCACAGAATTTGTACAGCTAAGCCCTCTCCCACTCGAACCTATATTCCTTTGACAAGAGTACTAATGAAAATTCACTGGATTGAAGGAATTCTTAGCTACTAGCACTCATTCTCCCAAGTTATTACATGTGTTCAGTACACCACTTCTGGGACAAAGTAGCATTCTACATGCCGCGCTTGTCAACACCTGTGGATGAATAGGGCATCTTTAAATAATTCTCTAGTCAACTGAGAGCGACTTGGTAGCTAAGTAGCTAAAAAATTATAGAATTTTGTAGGGTACTTATTGCTCTGACATGATTATCAAAACAAAAATTAAGAGGAATTTTTTTTCTTTTCCAATTTTCAATTCACCCAGGGTGATTTCAGGTCTTCATGTATGAGACAACTACAGCTTAGCAAGAGATCAGTCATTTAGGGTATATTACATCCTCTACAGCATCCAACTAATAATTTGATATGAATAGTTTTATATGAGTAAGAGTTCTCTTCTGATTGTCCATAAACAAGATGTAGATCAACAGAAAAAATGCAGAACTTGAAACAAATAGAGTAGAACATTTCTCATGCAGCAAATGGAGTTGCAAGAAACACAGCTGTATTAACATAATAAAAGACCAATGTCAGGTACCAGCACTTTTCTATTTGCTTTTTAAATTATACCCCAGAGCTGGCCCCCAATTCACAGTTCCAATATTGTGGTCTTATAGCTGTATATTAGAATGTTCTCTTCCTATTAAACTCATACCTTCAAGAAAGGAAAAACGGCTGAACAGAAGAACAGACCTTTTAATAGGAATAATTTCCCATGCTTCTGGTTTAAAAACTATCAATTTTATAATAAAATTCTTTATTTGTAACTATTTGCATATTTGAAAAGAATAAAGGCTGTGCTCCCTTGATAGTGATCCAATAAAAGAAAGTATTCATGGAACTAAATAATCTCCTGCTATTTTCAACCTTTTGTCTAGCCAATTTTCAGATCTTGGGCAATTTGCAGAATGTGAGAAGTCTGGATAATCATGGATTGTGGTAGTGAGTTTCAGCTCTAAATCTCTGCAATGAGATAATACTTATGAGACAACATCTCAACCAACCTTATTTGCGTTCTTCAAAGGTCTTTCTCAGTAGAATGGGAAGATAGTAAATTAAAACCAGAATACTTATGTAAGGGTACCACAGTTGAATTCAGGTGCAAGGTACATCAAAATCACTAAAACAATGAAGATTTCAGGTTGTCTGTTTCTGAGCTGAGACTTTAATTTCATCTCAGTGCTTGAGAAGAGGTTTAAGATCAAATTTCCTTTCTCTGCAAATACAAACGAAATCATTGGTAACAAATACAAAAAAACAAGACTCATTTGTCACCAGTGAATAACGCTTCCTTCGGTGGTCTTAGCTTATCTGGTATTTTCCTTACATCTATTCACAAACTGCACTGCATAGGCCCTTCCCTTTGATATTCTACTGCAGCAAACAAAATTCAGGTATCTATCGCAATCCCCTGATACCTTCATACTTTTTACTTAAGTGAAGCACATCGGCAGAGAGGTCACTGAGGCCATTACCATTTTTCTTCTGCTTTTGTCAGACTCCAGAACTAATCTTTCGTGGTGAAATTCCTATCTTAGCATCTCAATCTTTTGAAAAGCGATGAAATATTACAAACTAACAATAAAATTGCAACACACAGTCTGTATTTTGGAGCTGAGATCTCTATTCATATGTTATTCAAAGGCATTTGTGCAGCACATGACAAATATGCACTCCCTCAGGGTACACTACGAGTTTCAGTGGACCTGTGTTTCTGTTTTGTCTGGGCCGATGAAGGGGTTACAGGGTCCACTGAAGGATGACCTACCATTATCTGAGAAGTTAAAATTAGCATCTTGATTGTCACAGTGCCAAAGGTCTTTAAATAACACATTTAAAAAGAAAAAAACTTTTTGTCAGGGTAGCTTACTTTTTGGCTGTGAGGCTTTGTCCCTGTATCTGTAAAAATTATAAGGTTCTTATCCATGTTATTGTGAATGATGTGCAGAACATCAGTGTCAAAGGAAAAGTAAGACTGACAGAATACTACATGAAAGGAATTTAAAGTCAGCTCTAAATGATGGTCAACCCTCAATGATAATTCAGTGATGCTTTCCAAAATCTGAGGCTCCTCATTAAAGATAAGCAAAACAACAGCATGTCATATTTTATTAAGACAGAAAAATCAATACTCATGACCTCTCCAGTAGGGTTCTCCATGAGCTTTTAGCAGAAGTAACACACTGAGGAGGGAACAGACAGAAACCTCCAAATAAAAAAGCCATCATACTGTAAGGGTGGTGAGGCACTGGAATGGGTTGCCCAGGGAAGTTGCGAATGCTCCATCACTGGTGGTGTTCAAGGCCAGATTGGACAGAGCCTTGGGTGGTATGGTTTAGTGGGAGGTGTCCGTGCCCATGGCAGGGGGTTTGGAACTAGATGATCTTGAGGTCCTTTCCAACCCTAACTATTCTATGATTCTATGATCTACATTTTTGGTTGATTTCAAGATGCTTCAGAAATTTCTGCTTCTGCATCCACTAACTGCTCCCTTATCTTATTCTTCCGGGATGGCTTAAGGTAACCTCTGTCCCTCTGCACTGACATGGACTTGTTAAGTTATTACTCAATAAGTAATCTGACTACAGTCCATCTGACTGAAGTACTTCTGTTCAACAGGTTTCAGCTAAGTTTGCTTACTTCTGCGTATTTATAAAAACTTGAAGATTTCCATAGTAAACTAAACAGAAAATACCAGTCCTTAAAGGAACAACCCTGCCCACCTTTAAAATAAGTATTTTATTTAAATGCTTGAAGATAATGCTTTGCATTCTACTTAATCTTTGTAGATAAGATTCTTGCTTGAGGTGCATTAGGAATTCCATAAACAAGGTTACCTCCCTCCCAAATTATGTAAAACATTTGTACACTCAAATGAACATCTCAAAAAACCCTATCCTCTTTTAAATATTTAAGTAATACTGAAAGACTTCAACCTTCAAAGAACTAAGTAGCAACAGAATATCAAAATGTTTCCTCAACTACCTCTTAAAGCTGTTTACTCTATGAAAAAAAAAGATACAATTTCCCTCTGAAATATTTCATAGGTCTACCAAAAGTATTTCTTTTTACAGAAATGAATTCAGAGTGCTGAAGAAGCTATATAAAACCATTTCTCTTTAAGACCTAAGAGTGTTCTCCCATCCTTTAAAAAACAGGATGTTATCTTACTCTGAAAAGATATTGTGGCTGCCTGTTTGCATCTCAATCAAATACTTCACAAAGTATCATCAGCATCACCCACAACCTGCAATTAATAACTTTACAAAATGCTTTCAGCAAGGCAAGAATTAACAAACATTTAAATACAGCTTTCAAACATAAAACAAAACATTCAAGCAAAGCAGCATATTTACACCTACAGGCTAGAGTTCGCTTGTTTGGATTGGGAGATGGTAAGTGCAATGATTCCTGACTCTCATTTACAAGATAAAAAAAGGAAAAACTTTCTACATTTTTTAATGAACCTAAAAATCTCAATAAGCAAGCAAGTAAAAACCCATGGAAACATAAACTACGACTGGTCATCAAATGTAGAAAGGTAATTTTTAGCATTTTCTCAAGTTCAGGAAGGCTAACATATATGTAATCACGTTCACCTCAATATCGTGGTTGTTCCCCCACGGTCCATCTACTCAATGCAATAGCTTTGCCCATAAGAGTGTGCTGATTGTGGATCACAGTGTTCAGACACAGCAAAAGAGAAGCACTATTTAAACATTTAGCTCAGGAAGGAAAGAATTATAAGTAATTTAGCTTATGTCCTCTCTGAAAGGCCAAGAGTGGAACAAAGTGGTATTACATTTATATAGACACATTAAGCTCCTGACCCAGAATGAACGCCGCAATGCAGGCAGCAAAGGAGCTCTGTGGGGTGAAGTCACACCATCTCACAGCAGGGAAATAGCACACTTAACTACTGTTGCTCACATACTTGCTTATTATATGAGCAACCTGATACCAGGAGACCTGAAATTGCTGTTTTGTAAGGAAATTCCTGCTGCCAACATGGCGTGTTTGAATTCAAAAGACATCACAGTCAGAAATGATTTCAGAACAAAACATTCAAACAATGACCAGAAAAGATAATAAGAGATTTTTTTTAAAGTTTTCCAATACCTAAAGGGGGCCTACAAGAAATATGGAGTGGGACTTTTCACAAGGGCATGTAGTGATAGGACAACGAGTAATGGCTTTAAGGCTGAAAGAGGATAGTGTTAGATTAGATAATAGAAAAAAATTCTTCCCTGTGATGATGGTGAGACACTGGATCAGGTTGTCCAGAGAAGTTGCGAATGCTTCATCCCTGGAAGTGTTCAAGGCCAGCAACCTGTGGAAGGTGTCCCTGCCCATGGCAGGGAAGTTGGAACTAGGTGATCTTTAAGGTCCCCTTCCCACCCAAACCATTTTATGGTTTGTGGTAAATAGTGAGCTAGTTCTTTTCAAAGAGTTATATGAAAACAAAGGAACCAGGAGAGTCCATGATTTAAAAAAATAAAATAAAAAAAAATAAAGTAAGCTCTCCACCTCCCTCCTAAAACCAATTAAAGAATAACCACCTGACTATTCTTTGAATTTTATTAATATATAACCACATCCAAATGGAATATAAAATGCTGCCATCATGGTTAGGTCCTAAAAATAAGTGATGACACGACTGAGCATCTCCAGATGTGATTTGGAGTTCTAGACAACCTACCATATTTCAGATGTTTAGAGGGTACTATTGCTTGTCAGAGTTTTACATAAATATGGAAAAATGTTTGAGGCTGTCTCATTAGTAACAAATAAATAAATCCATTTGAGCCAGCAGAACACGCAGATACATTAAAATGTTAATTCTTCCTTTCAAGTTTTCTCTCCATTCTCTACAAGACTACCTGAATGACTGATAAAACACTGAAACAAAACAAGAATGTTCAGGCTTTTTCTGATTGATAATAATTATTAATATACATAGACATATCTAACAGAATGTATAAGCTGACCCTGAATGGAATATTCTGCATTTGGAAAGTACCAGTCTACAGCAAAGAAATAATGGTATATACTACAGCTTCCTTTTGATGCAGTCTGCCATTACAGTGGCACTCAGATGGCAAAATACCAGCATAAACATCAAATACACAGCTTTAGTTGAGAAACTTCATTTTACTGTAGCAACACCATTGTGCCCAAGGGAAAACAGGTCAGCACTGCAACTGGCCTTACCACGGGGTAGCTTAGGCCCCTTGAGAACAAGCTACTAAAGACAGTATTTTAAAAACAAAGAAAGTACACCTCTCAGGAGGAAAGAAAATAACAAACAACAGATCTAAAAGAAAAAACCAAACCTAAACCAAAACAAACAAAAAAAAATCCAAAAAACAACTTCTGGTTTCCTTAGGAAAGTACTCCAACAACAAAGGAAGAGACTGCCCGGGACGCTGGGCTAAGGGTAAAGTTTATAGAGACACATCACGTTGGACGCGGCAACCTGGTCTAGCGGAAGGTGTCCCTGCCTGCGGCAGACAGGTGGGCTGTAACTAGATGATCTTAAGGTCCCTTGCCACTCTATGACCTGCGCATCGTCAGGACAGCGGTTACTGACGAAAACAGGTGAGACTGCCGACACGCCAGCGCCCGGCCACGGCCATTTGTAGGGGTTTGCTCAGCGCGGCAGCGGCCACAGAAGCCCTGGAGCGCCGGTTCCGGCCGCTGGGCTCAGCCACCCAGCGCCGCCCGCCGTGGCCTCCAGTCAAGTACCGATCTCCATTTCAACGCATCCCCGCCCGCGAAGCCGCCATGCCCAGGCCAAGGCAGCCGAGTACCGATCCACCGGATGGCGGGACAGCTGTGGGCGGGACTCGGCGGGAGGCTGGCTCCCCGCTTCCGGCCCAGCGGCGGATGTTGGAGTTTGAAATGTCTGTCGGTTAGCTGGGCCGTTGTTGGTGAGTATTACTTTGAGGGGCTGAGGCTTTGCCTTGCGGCCTTGGGGCGGGCTGAGCCTGAGGTAGGGAGGGGAGGGCTACCCTGCTGCGGGCGAAGGGAGGCGGACTGGGGCTGTGAGCCGCCGAAGGATCCGTGTGAGCCGTCGTGGTTTCCTGGGAGCGAAACCCGCGGGGGGCGAGAGTCACCCAGTGCGGCCGCGGGACGGAGAGAAAGAAAGAAAGAAAGAAGGAAGGAAGGAGGGAGGAGGAGGGAGGGAGGGAGGGAGGGAGGTGGGACGGGGCCTCGCTGAGCGGCTCTTCCCGTAAGTAGCGCTGCGGCCGTTCTGCCTGTTGAAAAAGGCGCCGACCAGGTTTGGTGGC
This sequence comes from Myiopsitta monachus, assembly GCA_017639245.1. Taxonomy (NCBI): domain Eukaryota; kingdom Metazoa; phylum Chordata; class Aves; order Psittaciformes; family Psittacidae; genus Myiopsitta; species Myiopsitta monachus. The sequence goes on from CM029924.1 coordinate 28,575,775, forward strand.
GATACCTGTGTGGGATTCGGACAGTAAGTGGCCGCCCGCACTTTAGTGAGTTGGGCTTCCTGGAAGCGTGGCATGTGCCGAGGAATGGGCTACATGCAGGACACGGCGGGGAACGTGTACATCTAGGATATACAGCACGGACGGGCGGAATCCGGGACGGTTCCTTTGTCCGTATGCCAGAGAAAACGTGTACCTGGAACGTGGCCTCGGGGGTTGCGTTTGTTTCTTTTCCCATTCTCTAGTTAAAAAACTCCTTAAAGCGCTTTCTGTTCTGGAGCAGTAAAGAGATAACTGGGCAAAACCTAAATATTCGCTTTGTGGATTTTTTTTTTTAGCCTGTTTAGGCAAAGTAAACGCATTCTATTTACAGTTAGGTTTTCATAAACACTGCGTGATAACGTGTTCCTGTCTTGCAAATAGACTGATGCGGCACTGCTTTATTCCTGTGGAACGCCCCGTTCAGACTTATGCCCGAAGCCTCAATGGTTGCTTTCGCATATCGTTTTAGCTTGCAAATCTGAGCTCCGGGTTCATTTCCCTGAAAGCCTTTGAACCAAATAGAAGGAGTTTGGGAGGGGGAAATGGGGTAGTGATTTTTTTTTTTTTTTTCCCTGTTCTTCTGAAGTCAAGGAAAAGTAGGGGAAGGTGAATGTCTTGTTTCCGGGCACATACGTGCGTTCTCCACCGGCAGGGCTTTTTACAACCCACCGAGGTGAAAATCTGATCTTGTGTGGTAGATAGAGGCTGTTTGTTGTCGCTCTGGTAGGTTCAGTACGGTGAAACTGGCGGTGACTATTCCTGGGAAATGCCGAAGAGAAGGGAACGTTGAGCTGCTTGCTGCGCTTTTGCTCCCCCTGTACCTGATCGAGTTTGGGTTTTGTAACTTAGGAAAAGTGAAGTGTGTTTCTGGGAAAACTGTAGTCACTTATTTCACCGGGCTGTCGGTGCAGTGTTTTCTTAGGAGCCTCTTGACCTAATTCCGTTGCGGCGCTGTTTATATTTTTTCCTTTTGGACAAAAGCCTTTTGTGTAGAGCTTACTCCGGTTCTCTTAACAAAGTGCAATGGCACAGTTGCCTTATGTCTGAGACTCTTTGCCTCCCTTTTTCGTTTGGTTGTTTGTTTGTTTTGTTTTTTTTTCTCTTTCTCACGAGAACTCTTCCAAAAACTCCAGTGAAAAGCTGCAGTACTTCTTTTGCAGTAGTTTGGATTAGCCTGAGGTTTGTTCCCGAAGCCTGTACCTGGGGCTTATGTAAGCTATAAATACCAAACTCCAATAGCTCTGTCTGTCACGCTTCTGGTTTGGACGCTGGGTTTCTTACCAGCTGCCTCCCTGCTCGCTTTGGCATGCAAGAATGAAGTTGTCTGCCTACCTGTGAGGTCAAGCATGGTACTGGAGGTACTCCCCCATGATTCTTTGTCTTGCAAAACTTATGTAATCCTTTTTTCAGCTTCCTAAGAGAAAGGCAAGTCAAAGACCTACATATATGCTCCAAAAAGGGTTCTATTTTGCACTAGAGAAAGAAAAATCGTGCTACAGTGAACAAACAAGTTTTTTGGGTTTTGTTTGTTTTTTCCCAAGGTGAGCTAGGGTGTGTGAGTGTGGCACACAGTAAAGGCCAGCTCCCCCTATATCCATGTTAATATATCTTGGGGATCTCGTTTTTAGGGGCATGTGATGTTTGAAAGAAACACAGGCTAGGTTGGTGTTTCCAAATATATTACTTCCCAGTCTAAAATGTAAAGTACATAGTTCTAAATAGTGTAAATTCCCCTTTTTTGATTGTCCATGTCCCCTCACTGTTTTTTTGTTGTTGTTTGTTTTTCATCTTGAATCAAGATTTCTTCAACTACACCAGGATCCGTTATTTCCTCCAAACAGTGGAGACTATCTTCATAGTTACATCACTATCCTATCTAGTTAATTTTTAATTCCAGCTTCTTCAGTCTTCATTTGAGCTGGAGTCACTGCCACCTGCTTCAGTTGTCCATGGCTCAGTTATTTTTGATGTTTAAGTTAACTACAAACTCTACTGCACAAGTAAGTCTATACTTAATTAGCTGATGCACTGGATTTTACTTTCAGAGAGAAAATAGAATACCTTGTTTGGTAGTTTAAGGAAATAGTTAAAAGTTGCTGCATGTTTCAGTGGTCCTGAGAGTATGTTTTCTAACCATGTGCATCCTGCTTTCTGAACCCCTATCTCACAATAACAGATGAATTTTAGTATTCTTTTGTTCTTGATCCCATTTTTAGTTTACTGAGTTTGGGTGGGGTTTTGATTTTTTTATTCAATTTAAAATAAATGTGAAAGTGGCATATAATGGTAATTGATAATGCATAAGATGTATTTAACACCTCACTTCTTTTTCATGACAGCCAGAAAAACTCAGGATGAGTGAAAACAATGATTTACACATTCAGAGTTCATGTAAGTAAGGTTTTTATTTAGTAGTTAAAGAAAACATTAATCTGCATATATAATACCAGTAATAACTTGCTTTATTTAGGCTCAAAGAACAGGTAGATTTTCAGTACTCAAATGATGTTGGAACCACTTGTGTCAGGGAATAAAAGAGAAGTAACTGGTAAACGTCCTTGGATTTGTTTGCTTGAAATTTTGAATTTGCTTGAATAATTTAAAATTGTCTTTTCTGCAGATATTCTAAGGAAGTAACCTTGGTAATTAGCCTCCTAATCACACACAGCTGTGTTTGAGGTGTATCTCAAGACTTTCTTAGGCTGAAGCAGTACCTCTAGTCTCATCATGACTATGTCCTTGATAGAATATTGAAAATGAATTTTGCATCTATTGAGAATTGAAGGGAAGATATGTCAGTGGAAGTGTGTTATGGACTAGGAACTACAGAAATGGGGAAAATCTAACAGTTTTAGTTGACTCCGATATTGTCTCAAATCCTTGAATGTTTTGAAACTAGCATGTTTTAAAAGCACTGGTAGCATCTGACTTGATACGTACAGTCAGGATACCATTCATATGCTTTGCACAAAGGTTATCACAAAGGTATACAAAAAAACAGTTAAGTTGCTTCATGGGTTGTAATATGATGATGTCTTTGTGTTCAGTACTAAAACCAGTTATATTTCGCACACATTTGGACATTGTTAGCCATTTGATAATTATCTTTAGGTGTTTTGGAAAGAATGCTTCAGTTGGGAGCACAGTTAACTTACGAATTTAGTTTGGGTAATAGTCCTTTCGTGAATCAGAAGGCAGGTGGAACTGGTGAGGTATTTTCTTTTAAGTAACTACAAAAGGAGCAAACAGTACCCTCTTCTGTATTTACTGTAGAATTCAACATTAAGCAGAGAGGGGTGCCTACTGTCCTTTATCCAGTAATCTACTTCAAGATGCGTGTGATTAAGAGACATGAAGATTACTGCTGTACAAGTGATTCATAGTAATTCATACATTCGTTATGTGATTATAGACATGATTCTCTATTTTAGCCTGTGTTCTCTGTGGACGGGCAGATGACTGCCCTGAAAAGTATGGAGAAAAAAAGACCTATGTGGAATACAATCTCACTGTTCATTATTACTGTTTGGTAAGTGTGGAATTGATCTTGGAGCTTGTCTGTTTTAACAGAAAAATAAATAAAGCATATTAAATAGTAATAACCTGTCCAGACAGTTATTATAACAGTTTTGTTGTTGTAAAGCCTGAACTGTTAAGTTGAAATTGTAGCCTTGAAACCTGTCATGTGCAGCAGATAAAATAAATCCCATAAATAAAATTCTGTTCATGATCCATTTAAATTAATTTACTTAGTTCTTCCAACCTGTTATAGCAGTGAAGGTTCATGTTAAGAGAAAGGGAAAAGATGGCACATGCAAATTTGCTTATGTAGGAGAATTAGAGTTTTGATATTTGCAATGTGAGAATTCCACCCCTTGTCAAAAAAAGTAGAGAAAAGTTGTCTCTGTTTTTTCTTGTTTCTCATTAGTTCTTGCTTGGCTGTGAGTTATTCTACGACATTACTTTGGCATTGTAACACTGAAGAAATAGTCCTCCTTTTCAGTTTAGTAATATACACCCTACTGATCATGTAGAGCTACAGTAGCACTGTTTAGAAAAAGCTTGTAATTTGAACAGAGCTATGAATATAAACTACAATTGTCTTTTGTTATTACTTTACAATTTACAAGATTCATATTCTTAAAGGTATACCTAAACTACCTTTTAAACTCTTACATTTTTGCAGGCCTTTAAAATAATATGACTACTTTAAAAAAAAAATTTTTTTTGTTAATAAACACAGTTTGAATTTTTTTTCCCAAGTTTAAAAAAAGTCTCAAGAATATCAGGAGCATTTTGGGTGTTTTGGGGTTTGTTTTTTTTTTTTTGTATTTTTGTTTTTCCTCAGCCAGTCTTTAAAGATTGTGTTGACTGCAGATGGTTTATTAAGTTGTTTATGGAATCCTTCAAAGCCTAGGCAGAGTGGAGGTTTTCTGAAGTTACATAAAGATTGATTGTTTTATATTCTTTTTTTTTTCCTTAAATAGATTTTAAGCAGCTGGAATAAATTTAGGTGTGTTCGTGATGATTTTGTCTCATGTATAGGCCATATGAAATAATAGGGAGAAGGCCTTTCCTGGTGGAGCAGAACAGCTAGAAAAGGGCATGTTTCCAACACTAAGTGTTATGACTTACAAGATATTTTACTGTGATGAGCTTCCTGCAGTCATCTTTTAGGTTTGATCCCTGCTGTTTCTTAAAAACAAACAAAAACCTGTGATTTTACTTAACTACAATGAATATTATATAAGAAAAGAGTTATTCTAGGAAGAGGCCAGTTAGTGGTGCAGTTTGATTTTTCTTCGCTAAATGTCTCACATTTGGGAAAAAAAAATACATTAACTGGGTTTGGTATAAAATTTTATATTTATTCAACTAAAATATTGATAAAACTCTTTAGTTAGAAAATGATGCTGTTAAAATTATAAAATAAACATAAAATGAGATTGTAAAGAGTATAGGAGGCATCAAGTTGTGAAAATAGTTACTTGAATTTTGTGATGTGAATGCCTTGCTTAGTAACTTTAAATCATCATTAGGCTCTTCTGACTTGCCTAGTTACTGGATTCTGTTTTATTTAATTCTCTAAAGTGAATTACTTTTCTTCTTAGATTGCACTTCAGTAGAGATACTTCCTACTGTGCTTCATTATCTCCACAGCACAATTGTCATTCACATTAACTAAACTAATTTAATTTTACTTCCTCTGAAAGTAATTGTTTGACAATTACTTGAATAGTTTGTATACTTTCAAAGGAAGGTAGAATACATCATCTTGGGTTCTATTGTATTACCTAAGACTTTGATGTTATGAAATATTTATTCTCATGTTACTATTCCCTACTGTGCCATACCAGATAAAATGTATAGATGTTTTGGATCAGTTTTAAAATTTTCCATCATTGAAGTGTTTGCACACAAGCTTTGTTAGACTAAACTTCTTTTATTTGACGAATACAATGTAAGTAATTGTAAATCTTTAGGTAGGTGAATGTTTTAAAATACTTAATTTGTTTTCGTAGTTGATGTCAAGTGGCATTTGGCAGAGAGGGGAAGAAGATGAAGGTGTAGATGGATTCTTAATCGCAGATATTAGAAAAGAAGTGAATAGAGCTTCAAAACTGGTAATAATGAAGTCTTTGGCCTTTACAGGAGGGGAGAAAATATCTTTTAAGTGCACTTAAAACCTGTGGGGTTTGTTTTGTTTTCTTGACAGTGGGCAGTGTGCTGAGCCTATTCAAGCACCTGAATTTTACATTTAAGTAACGAGTGTATTGGATTCTTGGAAGCCATAAGGGCTAATAAAGCCTGCAGAAGTTTATTAATATTTTTATTTTCTGGGTATGTTGCAGATAAATAAGGCTAAATTGCTATGCGTAATACCTCATGACATTATGCTGAGCCTCAAGCTGACATTATGTAATTTCATAGATGCATTTAAGCTATAGGTACTGGTAAAATAACATGTATTTTGGCTTATGCATCACAAGTCAACATGCATATAAAACAATACATAGTCAAAGTCTGTGAAATAACTATATCTTTACTCTTTGAAATAGAGCTAATACACAATAGTCTTGTCGCAGAATCTATTGCCTGATATTCTTTCTTATGCACTTTGTAATATTTCTGTTGGTTTAATTCCTGTAATTTTACTTTGACTTTAGGAATAACAGAATATTAACATGTAAACAAAATTATTCCTAGGTATGTAACATCTGTAGGAAAAAGGGTGCTTCAATTGGATGTGTAGCTCCCAAATGCAAACGAAGTTACCATTTTCCTTGTGGGACACAAAAGGAATGTATTTTCCAGTTCATGGAAGACTTCAGGTAAGTTCTGGGGTTTTGGTGCTTTTTCATTTTCAATTAATTGAATTTATACAGGGGGTGATCTGTTTCTTAATGGGTTCTTGTTGGATTAACTATTAATTATAAATGACACCCAGTTTATCTAAGGAAAAAATACCCGATCAGTGGAAAAACATGAAGGCCAAGTGGTTGTATTACATACCTAGTATCTATAAATTCTCAACACTTTTGAGGATATAATATAGTCCTTCTACAAATGATCATATTGTTTATGAAATTGAGCACTAAGTCCTAAACTCTGAAATAAACTGCACAGTGGTTGGGTTTGGGTTTTTTGTTTGCCTGTCTCCTTTGTTGTGCCTTTGTTGTGCCTTTGTTGAAATGGCAGTGCTCTGGCTGCCTATCTCTCAGCAGTCAGAACACACTGTATGCTATTCCATCATGTTTCAGAGCACAAGACCTCCAAATCTGCTTGTTAGAGATGGACCACAGGAGAAATCTGTTTAATATCAGATGTCTGAAAAAACCATTTTATTTTCTTTTGCTATTATCTGTCTAGAATGTTGCTGTAGTCAAAATACTCTTGAGGGCATCTGATAATGGCTTTATTCTGCTGTAAGCATAGTTTGTAGGATGGGTGGTTTGTAGTCTGGCAGGCACTTTAACTTGTTAAATAAACGACTTGTATTAAGTCAAGCACATGTAAAAATGATACATTTCCAGAAAGCTTCCGTCTAGAACTACATGTCATGGCTGTCTTAGGTCTTCGAAAGTAAGGTAAATTATGAAGTTTATTATGCTACTTAGACTTTGCAGAATCAATATGCAAACTCAAAAAATGCCTTTTTAATGTCTTAGTAACATTGAAATTAGGAAGAACTTGAGGTTCTGAGGATAGGAAATGCGTTATGTGGACCAAAAGGTATATGATCCCTGTATACTAAAGAGTGTCAGTTGCCAACATTTTTCTTTCTTATATTGACTTCCTTCGTTAGATATGCAAGTTGTTTAAATGTGTTGTGGTTTAACCCTTATAGGCAGCAGAGCATCCCACAGCCACTCACTCACTATCCTTAGCAGGATGGGGGAAGAATTGGAAGGGCAAAAGTGAGAAAACTTGTGGGTTGAGATAAAGGTAGTTTGATAGGGGAAGCAACAGCTGCATGTGCAAGCAAAGCAAAATAAGGAATTAACCTACTGCTTCGCATCAGCAGGCAGATAGATGTTCAGCTCTTTCCAGGAAAGCAGGGCTTCATCATGTGTACAGTTACTTAGGAAGACAAATGTCATAACCCCAAATGTCTCTCCTCATTTCCCCCAGTTTTATTGCTGAGCTTGACACCATACAGTATGGCGTTCCCCTTTGGTCAGCTGCTGTCAGCTGTCCCTGCTGTGTCCCCTCCTAGCTTGTGCACCGCTAGTCTACTGCTGGCATGGCAGTTTGATGAGCAGAAAAGTCCTTGTCTCTGTGTAAGCACTGCTTAGCAATAACTGAAAAATCCCTGAATTATCAACACTATTTTCAGCACAAATCTAAGACACAGCCCTATACAAGCTACTGTGAAGGAAAATAACTCAGACACAGGCTAGTATGTGTCTGCCTTTTTAGCCTGTCACACAGCATTTATTCATGAAAAACATATAACAGGGAATTAATTTTGCTATCCTCAAATTTTGTGAGGCTGGTTATTCAAATGTTGTTTTGATTGGTAATGTTCTGTTGTTATTTTTAGATCTTATTGTTGGGAACATAAACCAGTCCAAAAGTTTTCAGTTAAAGAATCTGGAGGAACTTCACAGTGTACAATATGCCTGGATTTGGTTGAACAACTTCCAGTATACACTGTATTGAAAAGTCCTTGCTGTAAAAATGCTTGGTTTCATCGAGAATGCTTGCAGGTAACACAGGTTCTCCATTTCTTTTTCTCTCCTCCCAGAGATCACATTTCTATAGTGTTTAAAAATAATCAAACATTAGCTTAAACTTGTGCAAAATTGCGTAGGTTTAAGGTAGGCAGTAGGTATGGAAATGTACTATGCTTGAAGGACAATTGTGTTTTGGAGACAAGAGTCTTATACGAATTCCCCCCCTCCATATTTCTGTATGTGTGATGCACTTCATGCCTTTTATTATTTTTAAGAACTAAAATCCAACCTAAGTAATGGCCTTCTTGCAAGTCATTACATGCAGAATCTTAATGCTAAATATAGAATCATAGAATAGTTAGGGTTGGAAAGGACCTTAAGATCATCACGTTCCAAACCCCCTGCCAGGGGCAGGGACACCTCCCACTAAACCAGGTCACCCAAGGCTCTGTCCAGCCTGGCCTTGAACACCACCAGCTGATGGAGCATTCACAACTTCCTTGAGCAACCCATTCCAGTGCCTCACCACCCTTACATTATAGAATTTCTTCCTTCTATCCAGTCTAAACTTTCCCTGTTTAAGTTTGAACCTGTTACCCTTTCTCCTGTCACTACAGTCCCTAATGAAGAGTCCCTTCCCCAGCATCCCTATAGCCCCCCTTCAGATACTGGAAGGCTGCTATGAGGTCTCCACGCAGCCTTCTCTTCTCCAGGCTGAACAGCCCCAACTTTCTCAGCCTGTCTTCATACGGGAGGTGCTCCAGTCCCCTGATCATCCTCATGGCCCTCCACTGGACTTGTTCCAACACTTCGATGTCCTCCTTATGTTGAGAACACCAGAACTGCACACAATACTCCAAGTGAGGTCTCACAAGAGCAGAGGAGAGGGGCAGGATCACCTCCCTTGACCTGCAGGTCAAGCTCCTTTTGATGCAGCCCAGGATGTGGTTGGCTTTCTGGGCTGCAAGCGCACGCTGCCGGCTCATGTTCATTTTCTCATCGGCCAACACCCCCAAGTCCTTCTCCGCAGGGCTGCTCTGAATCTCTTCTCTGCCCATCCTGGAGCTGTGCCTGGGATTGCTCTGACCCAGGTGTAGGACCTTGCACTTGGCATGGTTAAACTCCCATCAGGTTGGCATCAGCCCACCTCACAAGCGTCTCAAGGTCCCTCTGGATGGCATTCCTTCCCTCCAGTGTATCAACTGAACCACACAGCTTGGTGTCATTGGCAAACTTGCTGAGGACACACACAATCCCACTGTCCATGTCACCAACAAAGATGTTGAACAAGACCTGGTCCCAGCACCGATCCCTGAGGGACCCCACTCATTACTGGTCTCCCGCTGGACATTGAGCCATTGAGCACAACTCTTTGCGTGCAGCCATCCAGCCAGTTCTTTATCCACTGAGTGGTCCACCTATCAAATTGATGTCTCTCCACCTTAGAGACAAGGGTGTCATGTAAGACAGTGTCAAACGCTTTGCACAAGTCCAGGTAGATGACATCAGCTGCTCCATCCCTGTCCATCAGTTCTGTAAGCCCATCATAGAAGGCCACCAGTTTGGTCAGGCAGGATTTCCCCTTAGTGAAGCCATGCTGGCTGTTACCAAGCACCTTGTTATTTTTCATGTGCCTTAGCATGCCTTCCAGGAGAATCTGCTCCAAGATTTTGCCAGGCACAGAGGTGAGGCTGGCTGGTCTGTAGCTCCCCGGCTCATCCATTTTCCCCTTCTTGAAAATGGGGATTATATTTCCCTTTTTCCAGTCGTCAGGAACTTAACCTGACTGCCATGATTTTTCAAATATGATGGACAGTGGCTTTCCAACTTCATTTGCCAGCTCCTTCAAGACCTGAATGATGGATTCAGGATGGATTTCATCAGGTCCCATGGACTTCTGCACTTTCAGGTTCTAAAGATGGTCTCGAGCCAGATCCTTTCCTGCAGTGGGCCCAAGGTCTTCATTCTCAGTCCCTGCATCTGCCTTCCGAGACTTGGGCGGTATGGTCAGAGCATTTGCCAGTGAAGACCAAGGCAAAGAAGTCATTGTCGTGGTTTAAGCTGTAAATTTCACTTCTCCCTCCCTTTCCCACCCCACTCCGATGGAGGGGAAATGGGGAGAAGAACCGAAAGAATGTAAATTCCACGGGTTGAGATAAGAACAGTCCAGTAACTGAGATATAATACAAATCACTACTGCTACCACCAATAATAATAATGACAAGGCAAATACAAGGGAAAAGGATACAACCGCTCGCCGCCCGACCGAGCCGAGAGAGAGAGAGCAACTTCCAGGTTCCTGCACCCAGTATTTTACATCCTGGGCATGATGTGCTGTGGCATGGAATAGCTCTTTGGTCAGTTTGGGTCAAGCGCCCTGTCCCTGCTTCCTCCCGGCTCCCCCTCCTCCCTGCCATAGCATGAGACTCAGAAAGTCCTTGGCCAGACCAAAACATTGAAAGCAGTAACTGAAAACACTGGTGTTATCAGCACTGCTCCCGGGCATGAAATTAAAAACACAGTGCTGCACCAGCTACAAAGGAGAAAAATGACTGCTGCTGCTGAACCCATGACAGTCATTAAGAACCTCAGCCTTCTACAAATCCAGGGTAGCCAGTTCTGATAGCTTCCGGAGGGGGCCCACATTGTCCCTAGTGTGTCTTTTATTTGAAATGTACCTATAGAATCCCTTCCTGTTATCTTTAACATCCCTAGCCAAGTTTAATTCTAACTGGGCCTTAGGTTTCCTAACGTGGTCTCTGCCTTCTGGACAACATCCCTGTATTCTTCCCAGGCCGCCTGTCCTTGCTTCTGCCTTTTATAAGCCTCTTTTTTACTTCGAATTTTCCTCAGCAGCTCCTTATCCACCCAAGGAGGTCTCCTGGCTCTCCTGCTGCACTTCCTTCTAGTTGGGATGCAGCACTCCTGAGCTTGTAGTAAGTGATCCTTGAATATCAACCAACAGTCTTGGGCCCCCCTGCCCTCTAGGGCTATATCCCATGGAACCTTACTGAGCAGGTTCCTGAAGAGGCCAAAGTCTGCACTGTTGAAGTCGAGGGCAGTGAGCTTGCTGCACGCTCTTCTCGCTGTCCTGAGGATCTCGAATTCGACCATCTCATGATCGCTGCAACCAAGGCTGCCTTGCAGCGTCACATTTCCATCCAGCCCTTCCCTGTTGGTGAGGACAAGGTCAAGCATGGCACTTCTCCTTGTTAGCTCCTCAGTTACTTGCAGAAGGAAGTTGTCTTCCACACAGTCAAGGAACTTCCTGGATTACTTGTGCCGGGCCATACTGTCGCTCCAACAGATATCAGGGTGGTTGAAGTCCCACACAAGAACAGGGGCCTTTGTGCCTGGGGCTCTTCCTACCTGTCTATAGAGTGCTTCATCCACCAAGTCGTCTTGATCAGGCAGTCTGTAACAGATTCCCACAGTAATGTCTCCCATCGCTGTTCTCCCTTTAACCCTGACCCACAAACTCTATTGACTGCCACCTGTCCCCAGACAGAGTTCCATACTCTCCAGCCTGTCCCTAACATAAATAGCAACTCCCCTTTCCTGCCTGCCGGGCCTGTCTTTTCAAAGAGCCTGTAACTTTCCATTCCAACACATCAGTCATAGGAGCCATCCCACCATGTTTCTGTGATGCCTTTTATATCGTATCCCCGTAGATATGCACACATCTCTTAATTCCTCTTGTTTATTCCCCATGCTAGGGGCATTTGTATAGAGGCATCTGAGCTGAGCACCCAGTTGAAGCCGGCTCATTGGCTGGAGCAGCTGGAATATCTCTACATTGCTCCAAGCATTTATTATAGGTGCTGGCAAGTGACTGGGTGTGTTTGGATGGATCGGTGCCCCCCTCCCCCAACACATCTAGTTTAAGTATGTCGTTTATCCCCCATCAGTTGTCTGCCTAAGTCCAGAGCTGGAAAAAGTTACGAGGTTCTTTTCATAAACTCATTCTAGGTCTGAAGAGGTTGACTGAAAAGGATTGTGGTTTTGTTTATGAATCTGATTCTAGCATGTGAGCTGTTGTCCTTTAAAAGAAGAGAAAATGCTCACCATTTGTTTCAGTGTGAAGTGAGATCATGATTGATGTCATCTTTAACATCCATGTCAGGACAATATCCATGAATGTAATGGTTATAGATATTAAGGCATTATTTACTAGCATCCTGAGGACAGCCGTAATTCAATAATTGGTTTATGGTTTTTTTTGTTGTTTTGTTTTTTGTTTTGTTTTGGTTTTGTTTGTTTGTTTGTTTTCTTGACCCAGTATCAAGCTTTGAGTGCTGGGATATTTTTCTTTAGGTGCACAGTATGTAATAACAAGGACAAATTTCAGAAAGAAATGTTGAGAATGGGCATATACATTCCAGAAAGGTAAGTAATTTTACCAATAATCACCCTTCTATAACAACTTTGATAAGGTGTTAAACTCATTCTGAAGGTATTCAGTGGAACTGCATCTGTTAATATGTGAAACCTCAGTTTTGCCTTCAGTGACAGAATTGCTTGGTTTGGTAAGGATTAGCCTGTTTCGTTTTAGTTATGCATAAAATTGTCACAATCCAAATTAGTCATCTCAAACATAAAGCACAAAGCTCTGAAAAGTCACTTATGCCATGATTCAACCAGGGACTTGTTTAAAAGATCAAAATACTTCTTAACACAAAAATTTCACATGAATGTAGAATTGTATTTTCTCTGCCGAAGTCTTTAGATTATCTGAATTTTTGTCCAGACAGATTGATCACTCAGCCATCCAGCTTCCATCTTCTCCCAGTCCCTTAGGAATTGCTAAGGATACGCTTAGTATAACAACTGCTTCTAAAATTCTGAGTTGTTTTTCATAAGTTTCCACTGTTAGATGGAGCTCTAAATAAGACACAAAAACAGAATCTCAAGATTCTGGGGAGGAAAAAGAGTCAAAATACTTGTTGAACTTTGCCATACCAGCCTGGAAGATTCTGCATTACTTTTCATGAGTCCATTTTCAGTGGTAACTTAAATAAGACTGCCAAAACAAATACTCATGTCTGTTTGAGAGACAAAGTGGAATAATATGAAAGAAACAAACATGCACTAAGGTCATGTGGAAAATAATAAATATTTCAATCACAGTAACCTGACACAAGAAAAAGGCTGTCTATGTATTTTATAGTAGTATTTTTGTTCCTAGACCTTTTTCTTTCCCCTCTCAGTTCTGCCTAGAACATTATGTGATTGAGATATCTTCCTGTGGTTATTATATGTATCTTTTATAAAGACAGAGTAACCCATTTAAACAGTCAGAAATACAGATGTAATGACAAATCTTCTGCCTTGTTTATAGGGATGCGTCTTGGGAACTTGAAGAGAATGCATATGAAGATCTACTGCAGTGTTATCAACATTGTGATATTAGACGATGTCTGTGCAGGAAAGGAAGAGACTACAGTAAACCTAATAGGTATGACTCTTTTGCAGGAAGGAGTAACCTAGGATGGAATAGTTCTTTGGTGGTAGGGTGGTGTTTGGCTTTTAGTTTGGGTTTTTTTTCTTGTGTTTTTTTCGTTTGGTTTGGTTTTTTGTGGTTTTTGGTTGGTTGGTTGGTTTTTGTTTGTTTGTTTGTTTTTTGTTTGGGTTGGGTATTTTGTTTTGTTTTGGGGGGTTTGTTGGTTTTGGTTTTGTTTTTTTTTTTTGTTTTGTTTTGTTGTGTTTTTTTTTTTAATTTAACTGCTTTAATACTTTTCAGCATCAGGTTTTAATGTCAAGCCAAGACACTATGTCCAAATAAAATGTTTGGTTTACTGTCTATAATCGTATTTCAATTCTATTATAAAAGCCAAGAAGACCAAACCAATCAGTTACCTTGTCCTGGTTCTCATTTGATACAGAGCTGAGGCAGAATACGTATATCCACATAACATGTAGACTAGCATGTGCCTGTTTTGTGTATTTTTGATTCAAACATTTATTCAACAATTTAACTGTTAGAATATATTAATGAATTTCTTTCATTAGAGAATTCTAACAGTATTCTGAAGTACTAGACTTGGCTGAAAATCAAGCTGTGTAATTAGCTGTGTAAAATAATTCTAAAATCACTGTATCTGCAAGCTATACCTCTGCATGCAAATGGCAGCTAGAATGTTACTGATAGCTTAATGAGAGGCTTGAGTGGTCATGGAATAAGGCTATCCTTCTCTACCACTTGCTTAATTTATTATTAACAAGTTCATTTGCTGCATTATTTCATGTTTTATTTGTGTGTTTATGAAATGTGTGTCTTTCATTGGCATATATATACTCAAAGCTGTCAGACCCTCTACTTTGAAGTTATTTCTATAGTACTGTGGTAGATTACTCCCTGTAGACACTAACTTAGTTTTGTACAGATTTGACCAATGTTTTTTGGTTCTTTCATGGCATGTGTGCACCTCAGTATTTACTTTGCCTTTTAAGAGTCATATGTTAGGCTTCCAGCATTTGAACTAATATCAGTCACACTTTTCATCGTGTGTTTAAGCAAAATTGAAGAAATCTAAACAAAAACCTTAACAGATACTTAAACAGTGTTATTAATGAAGAATCTTATTCAGAATGTGTAAGACTAATCAGATATGCTACTTGAAAAAAATTACTGTTTGGAACAGCTGAATAGTGGATACTCATAAAGGATGTTGCTGGCTAACAACGTGAGGAGAAAATGTTGGTTGCAAGTATTGTCTTCAAGGCAGGGGAGCACACTAACTCTCAGTCTCTTTCAATACAAGATGTTGGAACATGGGTAGCTTATTTTTTTGTTGGGTTGGCTTTGTTTGTTGTTTTTTTTTTCTTGTTACAGCCAGGAATCCTGAGTATATCTTGTCTGAAAAAATTTCCTCTTGGTTAAATACAGTGCTATCACATCGATAAAACCATGCTTTGTTAGTTTGGTGTCTGGATTACACTTACGGTTGAGTGTTCTTTGTTTTGTCTGGTGCCATTGTTCTGTCTAATTCTAAATACGTAAGTTTGTAATTCTAGTAAATGGGAAATAAAGCGTTGCCAGTGTTGTGGTTCCCGTGGAACTCATTTGGCCTGTTCATCTATGAAGTCATGGGAGCAAAACTGGGAGTGCGTGGAATGCAGAAATATCTTGGTAAAATCAGGTAAAATTATGGAGTTCTTACAATGATAGATCTTAATACTGTGTGGTTTACAGCTAGCAAATTTACTAAGGTAATATAATGTAATCAACAGGGAACTATAGGAAACAGACAAAGCGTTCTTTGGCTACCTCTGAAAAGACAGATGGGACAGCTTGTTTGCTGCAAGAACCATCTCCAAAGTGCCCTCGGCAGTCACCTGGATCTCAACGCAATAATCTTAAGTGTGTAATTTTCTGTTTTCAAGCAGAAACTGATTATAACATAAAACAGTATTTAAACATGAGGAAGCAATGGCTTATTCCATAAGACCAATTTCTTGCACTAAATTGCAAACTGAATAAAGTTGGAGGAAAGTTCAGAGGCTCAAGTTTACTAAGCCCTGACTGTAATGTGCTAGTGTTATTTGCCTTCAGTGGCACATAAACCAGTTTTTAGGTTGATAAAATTCAATCCTTGTAAAAGCAGTCTTAACAATTTAGAGGTAACGTTGAATGTACAAATGGCAAAACTTAAAGCTAAGATTGTTCATCAGTATTTTTTCCACATGAATGGCATGCTAGAAATCTAGCTTACAGAGGTGTTCGTTTGAATAATGTTTTTCTTGCTGTAATGAAAAGTTTTCCTGTCTGTAGAAACTAGTATTTTTAGGTTTTACTAAATGTATCAGGATTTCCATCTCATGTATGGGATTCAACTAAATACTGATCTTAAAAACACCACATAATGAAATACTGAATTATTCTTTTCACAGCTGTAGTTCAGGCACTGGTAAACTTCATATAGATGAACACACAAATGAGATTTGGTTCTGAAACGGGAAAACTATGTTGCTAACTTCAAATAAGTGTTCATGCATTCTTCAGTTGTATCTCTTTTCAAAATACTGTTTTGGATTATAGCTCACCAAAGATGATGTGCCAGAACAACTTATCAACCTGCTCACACTTAGAACTTCCAGCATCCAACAGAGTGAGGATGTCCTTATCTCCACTGATGTCAAACAGGAGCTGGTCCCCGAGGAAAAAGTATTATTTTTCTATTTTTCCTATGTTGAAGAGTAATCTAGCACATCACTTTATAATGTATTTCCTACAGAGCATGGGGTGTGTGTGTATATATAGTGGCTATATATATTTCTATGTGTGTGTATGTAGTCCCTGGAAAAATGGAATGAGTACACTGAAGAGTTGAAATCGTAACTTAATGAAAGCTTTTGCTGTTTCTAAATGCAGGAAGTGAGGAGAAAAGAGTAATACCTGTTGAGAATTTTTGGGTTCGGTAGTGAGGGGATCAAAACCCAGAAATGCATATTTGTCCTTGTG
Source organism: Myiopsitta monachus (assembly GCA_017639245.1). NCBI lineage: Eukaryota > Metazoa > Chordata > Aves > Psittaciformes > Psittacidae > Myiopsitta > Myiopsitta monachus. The sequence continues at coordinate 28,592,452 of CM029924.1, forward strand.
AACAATAGCTGTTCTTTAGAAAAGGGGGAATAAAAAGAATCCTAATTACATTTTTCAGATTAGGCATGTCCTGAATTTTTAATGGTTTGGCATTTGTGCCATAGGATTAATTTGTGATTATGCTAAAATCAGTGGCAAAGTGACATGGTTTAATATGGGATATTCATTTTAGGGATATAAAATTCTTTGTTTTGTTGTGAGTACTTAGTTTATGAATTCTACCTGTAATATATGCTAAAAATACTGATGAAGTAATTAGTTCCAGTAGGTGCAGTTGAAATAGTTTTGTTGAAAGTCAGAAAGCAAAGAAGGTCTTAGACTAGTGTCTTTTATAAATGAGAGCTGCGACATTTCTCCCTACTCAAATGTATTTTTGATTATAGTGACAAAGATTAAATATTAGTGAATAGCTGACAGTACATTCAAGTTTGGTTGCAAAACATCTCTAACACACAAACGTGGTAAGCTTTTCAATTTCTCACTTGTTTCACATTACTCACATGTAGAGTAAGTGTGAGAATTGATTGGCACTGTGTTGGTGTAACTGAATTAACGAAATAACTACTCATTTTATGCCAAGGTAATTATTTTTACCTCCTTTCTTTTCCAGCTCTTATAGGTACTTTAAAATTTGCCACCTCAGAGTTAGAATTTGAATAATCTACACTAAATATTTTGCAGATAAAATGTAAGCAATACCTAAATGTACCAAAATATTTAAAGGGATGTTTTTCTTAATAGATTTTAGAGTTTTTCCTGTATAACTGTTGCTAATTATGAACCATAGATTTAATCTGAAAGTACATGCCATTTTCTTGTAGGAGTTTAAGACAGGAAAGAAGGGAAGTTTCTAATATACTGAAGGAGTTAAGGCTGCAAGTTAGTGCAGAAACTACAAGGCTTAACATCGACGCTGAAAATATCTGGAATAGTGCTTTAAAAGGATTTAGACAGCGCAACTTCAGTCCTACAAACGCCATTGAAATAAAGTTCACAAAATGCAAAAGCAGATCAAAGACAGATACTTCTGCTGCAAAAAAACACCGTTTCTTCCAGTTGTTAATGCTTCACCTTCAGAATTCATCACTGTTTGAGGGCTCTTCTGCAAAGAACTTGTCCCTTGATTTTCAAGGTAATTAAATGCTTTGTTCAAGAATACATTAAGAACTATGTAAGTTGAAAGGGTTTTCTTTTTAATCTTCAGCCAGTATGATTGTCAGTTCACAGTTATAGTCCCTGATGGAAAGAAATTGGGTTTTTCTGAATCTTTTTGGTTTTCAGTTCTAAAGGGGGTGGGTTCTGGATTGGTAATTTAAAAAAATTGGTTTAATTGGAAAAGTTGATGACAATCAAGGAAAAAATACAGCATATAATTAGACCTGGAACTTTGAAATTGATTTATTTGTTCTCTGCAAGTGAACTTCTTCCTGTCTCACTTTCTCTGTTACTTATTTTCCTTTCCTCAAATTTCTAGAACATTATCTCTGATAGCATGATGTCTGAAGAACCAAACTTGGTTTCTTTAAGTTCTTATGCTTCAGTATTAAACCTGTATTGGGTACAAAGTGGAAGGACATTACATCTCCTCCCAAACCTTGATAGTGGCTGAAGAGTTGGAATAAAAAAGAATGTGGTATTTCTATGTAGAAAATACAAGTCTTACTGTTTCAACTAGCAGGAGATGGCAATCCTCATTTGTTAAATCCCCTAAAGAAAAAAGGAATTGCATTATAAGATTTCCTGTAAAAATGAAGGAATTGCATTATAAGATTTTCTGTTTAAAAAAAAAAGTAATTCCGTTCATATATAGTAAATATTCTTTTTTATTTGCAGCTGTAAAAGAGAATCTTTATTTTGAAGCTGGTAAAATGATCGCAGTTTCTCTGGTTCATGGTGGCCCGTCTCCTGGTTTCTTTTCCCAAACACTGTTCAACTGTCTTGTCTATGGTCCAGAGAATGTGAAGCCAGGTTTGGAAGATGTTGCTGATGGTGATGTTGCAGAAACAATAAAAATGGTAATAAAAGTAAACTTACTGGCAAGTTGTTCATTGCTGTATTTGGAGATAAATAAGGGCTTACTGAATATAACATATTAAAAAGCCTATTTTTCATATATATACACATGCTTGTAACAAATTCCTTGCCTTTCTATCTTCTGATACAGATAAAACATGCAAATAGTCTATCCAGCCTACAATCTACAATAAACAACTGCTATGAGTTCCTTGCTGCTGCTGGATGTTTAAGACCTATAACAGCTTTGTGTGATAAGGATGTGCTGGTGACTGACCTACTGATCCACCATGTGATCAAGAGAATCATTTCACCTTTAGAAAGGTTTGCTTGAATTTTCAAACTTCCTGGATATTTTTCTCACCAAAATACTAAATCATACATTTTTAAAACTAACTTTGACATGTTCTGACTTACTCTCCATTTTGACCAATGTACTGTAATTTTCAGTGGATTAAGTAGCAACTGTAACTAGTTAGTTAAACTGAAAGAATAAAATTATTTCCCTACATATCCACTCCATTCCACTGCTCCTTGGTCACATTCTTTTTAAACCTTCTGAAGAGGGCATAGTTTTAAACAACATTGTTGTCCCAAAAGTGGGATTGTTACCCGGTATGCAAAAAGCCAGTACACACACAGAGTCAAGGTATTTTGTTGTCAGCTACTTTGCAAAATAGGGTGCTGGGCAGAAGCTCTGCAAATCTAACAGACCTTAGTTTTGCGTACCTCAGATAGTATACATTTCAGAGAACAAAGAAACTGCTTTTCATTGGTCAAGAGTTACCAAATATATGATTAATTAGTACTCATGTCTTCTACTGGGTAAATTGTTCTTGCTTGCCATGTAAATTAGCACACATGAAGGATGGGGGGGAAAGAGGAGAGGAGCTTTTTCAGTCCTAAATTGAGTCAGTGGTCACGATCTCTCCTTGCCACCTTTACTTTTCACCCAGTTACTGCCATTTCTTGTTAACTACTTGTTTTTCTAGTACTTGTTTTCTCTTTGGCACCTTCTGGTGCAGATGTGTTTTTTTTATCAGTCCTTTAGCACTTCCATGGTTAAGGTAGCTAGTAAGGAATGCATTCCTTTTACAAAGTCTTGTTTTTCTAAGTGATGTTGCTAATCTAGCCAGACTCTCTTATCACCATGGCAAATTCCAGCCTCGCTGTGCAGCAGCATGAAAAGACTGCACTACTGAATTTCTCTAGCTTATGTTAATTTTTAATTCAGAATTGCTTGAATTTAAAATCTTCAGAAGTATTAAACATATGTTTAGAATTTAAATGAGTTTTCCAGAGTTCGAAGTAGGGAGTGTGTGTGCCATTAGGAGGGCAATAATGTCCACAAGTGTAAGTTGGCCTACTTAAAATTGGTGCATTGTTTTTTCCATGAGGTAGTGATGACTTTAAATAGCTGGGAAAGTTGCAGCTGTTGACTATTTTTTGATTGGCTTCTCACCTTACTTCCACGTTGCATTCTTCAACTGCTCAGTAAAAAGACAGATGTTAATTTATCCAACAAGTGTAGTTTGGTTTATGCTTAACACATTTAGGGCGCTGTCTTTGACAAATTTGAATCAACTGAATCTCCAGAAGCTACAAAACTAATTTTGATTGTGAGGATTCTTTTTAATAAAGTTGACAATAATTAATCTTTCAGTAAAGACCCTCTTCAAGTGGCATATTTTACCAATCGATATCACATTTTAAAAGTAGCCAGTTAAAAGTGAAAAGTAGTAAATAGCCTGTTTATGGGAAAACGCTGGTTTGTGCATTTCTGGAGATGTGCTTAAAATGTACAAAAGGGAGTACAGTATGAATGTTCTTGTCAGGGACTGACAGTAAGTAAAGAGTCACGTTATCTGTTAATGTTTTACACCACTGACTGTACACGTTCAGTGTCTTTATTCTGAATTTTACCAATTTAGCCTATTGATGTCTAAGAGATGATGAGTAAACAACTAAAGTGAAATTTTAATTCTGGTTTAACATGGTGGTTAAATTGTAAAACCAGTTGCTTGAATTATTCTTACTCAGTACACTGTAACTAGTGGGTTTTTTCAAGCCTACAGAGCTGTTTGATATTCTTTAAAAAGAAAAAAAAGACTTAGTTAAATCACAGAAACAAATTGGTGTGTAGGTGAGAAGGGACTTCTGGAAGTCACCTTCTCCACTCCCACCCCACTCAAGCAGGGCCACCTAGAACCAGTTGCCCAGGCCTGTGTCCAGACAGAATATCTCCACAGATGGAGACTTTCTGTGCAACCCATGCCAGTACTTGGTCACCCTCACCATAGACAAGTGTTTCCTGATGTTCAGCTGGAGCCTCCTGTGTTTCAGTTTGTGCACATTGCCTCTGGTCCTGTCACTGGACACCACTGAAAAAAGCCTGGCTCTGCCACGTTTGCATACTGCATTCAGATACTTCTACACACTGAGATTCCACCTCAGCCTTCTCTTCTGCAGGCTGAACAGTCCCAGCTCTTTCAGCCTTTCCTCAAAGGGTTGTGCTTCAGTCACAGGGCCCAGCAGTGGACACAGCACACCAAGTGTGGATTTACCATTGCTGGGAAAGGATCACCTTCCTTAACCCTGGCCCGTGGCACCACAGTTTCTAATGCAGCCCAGGATACTGTTATCTGTATTTGCCACGGGGAGAAATAATAACATGTAAACACATGCAGACTGCAGAAGCCAAGTGAAGGGTATCTTTTCAGACACTTAATTTTGGCTAGGGATGAAAAAGTTTCTAAAGGGATATTTGTAAGAAAGAAATTCAGTATGTTGTCACATAAAAATTAAAGGTAAACCATGACTATATAGTCAAGTATTAGCAAATTTAGTTTCTGTTTATCACTGGTATTTCTTTCATCTGCCCCAAGTGCTCCACAGGAACAAATTGTTAAAATGGAATTAAATGCATTGTCCAAGATAAGAAAAAATGGGACTACCATGTACTTCTAATTGACCAGACTTGGAGTCTGCAGATGGGAAAATTTCATTGTATCTAGTCTTACAGCTTTATAAAACGCAAAGTACGATTAGTTACTACTTTTTGATCCATGCTTGCTCTTCTTTCCCTCTTTCCCCCCTTCTAGTTTTAGGCAAGGTTTGAGAACTCTTGGTGTGCTAGAGAAAATGCAGATGCATCCGGATGCATTCTCTAGTATATTGTGCCACAAACCTGGGAGACTTTCAGCAGAAACTCTCTGTGATCTCTTTACAATCCATTCCTCATCAGAAGTAAATGAAGTTGAAGGTGCTGATTTTTGGATGGCTTATTTGCAAGATGTGGAAAGTAAGTAAAATTTTTTAGCTTTCCCCCTTTCTCCATTCAGGGTATTTAGCTGCTGGTATGCAAACAGGGTTTGGATTTTAGAGGTCAGTAAGGTGTATCAATGAAGGTTTTGAGGTCACTGTCAGTTCCTCGTTGTTCCTTCTTCCCCCCTTCCTTACATAATCATAATTTCTGAAACTTAATTCTAATGAAACTTGAGAGAGGTAAATATATGAAAGATGACGGTTGGGTTTGGGGTTTTTGTTTGGTTTTGTGGGGGTTTTTTTTGTTGGTTTTTCTTTAAATAGGCACTCTCTCCCAACCTGAGTGGTATAGAAAAATCCTTTATTCATCTGTCTTTAGCTTGATTATTAACTTATTAGATAACGTATCTGAAGATGAAAGCTAGTGGTCTCTTGTTGCAGAAGAGGTTTTCTTCCCTATTTACTTAAAATTTTTCAAAACTAACACAGGCAGGTTTTTTATGCTGACAATTTTCTTATTTGCCCATATAACTGCATATTAATTCAGGGTATTGATCTGAGTTTCCTGATTACAGGGTTTTTTCCATCTAACACTTAACATTCAGGATAATTTATGGGTAATAGGGAATTAATGATACAACCTCATCCTATTTGTGTTTTTTCTTTTTTTAGGTGGTGAGTCTGTAGTAACATTGGAGGATATTCTGCTCTTTGTAACAGGCTCTTTTTCTATACCCCCCACTGGGTTTGATCCTCAACCTACTGTTAAGTTTTCACATATAAGGTGTCCTGTTGGAAACAGACTCCTTAATTGCTTAGAGCTCCCTATAACGAAAACATATGAGCAGTTTAAGAATAAAATGGAGTTCACCATCAGAAACACACTTAGAGTTGAAAGAGAATAAAATTTTTGCTACTAAACTGGATGTTGAAAACTTCCAAATCTCTGCAGGAATGTCTGCTTGCAAATCGCTACTGTATTTTGGGACAGCATAATCTTGGCCTTTTCCCCCAAACATATGCCTAAAAGTAGTAATTTTGTAAGATGGAAAACAATTTTCAGATGAAAATGCTATTTACCTGTTGAAACATCTTCCTTTCTGAAGTTGGCTTTAAGAGTCAGCAGTCTCATGGAGAAGTACTTTAAATATCTACTTTTGCTGTAGATAAGCATGAAATGTTGTCAAATTATGTAACATTCTAGCTATTTGCCATGGGTAAGTATGGTGATTGCTCTACATACTTCGTTAGCTGATATATCAAAGTCAAATCGGGTACGTTTTGAAGAGCACTGCTGTAGAGCTTTGTCTCGAAGTAAAACTGTGATGCAGTTCTTTAGTTGTTCCATGTATAGTTTTTTCAGTAATTGTTTTTATATTGATGATGGGGGGGGTGATGATTCATACAAACCTATGAAAGGTCATTTTGGTTAGTGCATTAAAATACAGTTAAGGTCTGGAGAAAACCTAGGCAAAATAATGAGAGGCAAGAACAAAATCTGGTTGAACTTGAGTTTCTATTGTTAGACTAAATCTTTGGTATTTGCACATGTTTCTGCATTCTACTGTTATACATTAGCCTTTAATTATACATGTAGACAAAATAGTAAAATCTGGAAGCAAGTCTCAAATATGCAACAGTAAGTGGTCTTCCAAAATGAAATTTTAGAGTTAGACTTAATGTTGTTCAGTGTACGAATTTGTTGCTCATTAGAACATGTTACTTGGTCTTCCATGGAAGCCAGTATTTTTATAGGTATATACCCTAAAACTATTTGTTGAAGTAAAGGCAGTCTACCATCAAGCTTGTCAGTGCCTGACACTTTTCTGGCTTTTAGCCTAAACTCTTTCTGTTCAAATGTAGGTGCAGTCTGAGCAACATCAGCTGTATGAAATATATTTCAGTTCTGCAGTATTTGTATAAATAGTAAGCCATAAAAGATACCTACACAGTAACACTTTAGTGTTGCTAATACTAGAATTATCAAACTAAAAGGACATTTAAGTACAATTTTTTAAATATAAGTAGGTGTCTTTTTTTTTTAATTATTCCTTCCATGTCAGTTCGACCACCTTATATATACTATGTCCCAAATATAGGTTGTGCTATAGATCTATAAAGATAGATATGTATTGTTATGTATCTATATATACATCTCCACATTCTTCAAAATACTGAACAGCTGAAGAATAATTGTATACTTTTTAGTTAATATAGCTTGGGTTTAATTGTAAATACAAGCAGGATTGCTTTACTTTGGGTGCCTTGGCAAGAAGGTACATCCACAATAAATTATCAATGGATAGGTTTTTCAGGAAAAAAGGATACCCACCACCAAAACCAGGCTAATCTGGTTTCAGGTTCATTGCAAGTATTCCTCTACTTAATCAATTGTATTACTAAATGCTAATTACATAGCAGTGTACTGCAACTCCAGAACTGTGGAAGTGGCAGTCAAGACTCACAAAATTGAGACCATGCTGTAAAGGGTTAAAGACAAAGAGGCAAATGGGTATTGTTCATTAAACAATATGCAGGTATTTTGAAATATTTCTTAAACTGCTAAAGCTTCTTTCTTTCTTGATCTGGGGAAGGGTTTTCTGATTCTGAGCCAAAAGTGTATTAAAGTTCCCTTTAAAATATATATGTATGAGGTCTTGGAGAATGTCAATCGACTGTTTATAAACAAAGTGTTTTCTCATTCCATTCTGATTTTTTTTGTCTCCAATAATATTCCATGTTTATTGTCTTCGCGTAATTTTTAAATGTCATACTGCCAATAACTTCTTTATATTCTTACCCTTCAGAATGCTCTGTTACCATGGTTTGTTGCAAATTTATTTGCATGATGATTCATTGTATGTTCATATTCTTAAAACATAGCAGTATGACTCTTGCAGATAGGTTATTATACTTAAAAAATGAGTGGTGTACCCAATGGAGTCTTCCTTTTTCTTGCCTAGTCAGAAATAAATGTCTTCCGTAATACTATCTTATTTTTCTGTATAGGAAGTACAGAACTTACAAAACTAGCAATAGGAGTGTGTAATTTTAAAGGACGGTTCTTGGATTTTGGTACCAGCAGTTGTAAGGGAAATAGTTTAGAACTTGGAAGTAATAAACTGTATTTTAAAACCGTCAGTGAAGAAAGGTAATGTGATTATAAGGCTTCAAAAAGTACCTGAGATAAAAATAGGCTTCACATGTCTTATTGCTTATTAGTTTTGAATTCAGCAGTTTTATGTAAAGGTAGAATTAATGTCATTTGTAAGTTAACTTTAAAACTCTGCTACGCAATGCTATATCAAAACATGGAATTCACAAAGTCTTCAATACTGTTTGAGAAGGCTTCTTTCGTATGCAGAACTTGTTCTCATTTTCTAATACTGGTATGTACGCATTCAAGACAAGTTGCTTTTCTTGTTGCTTTGATCAGCTCAATCTATACATTCTTATATACTCCTTGCTATATTCAAATTGTATTCCTAAATGCTGCTGTGGAGAGGAACTTCCTCTTTTCTGCTCCTTTTCAACATTTATATAGACCAATCTTAAAATTACTTTTAACTGTTCACTAAAATTCCATTGAATAATCCAATCCATCAAAACACAGAAAGGTCTCTTGACTGGAAAACATAAAAGCAATTTCTGTAGCTAAAATGACCATCAGGTTTTCAGTTGCTATAGCAGGTCACTGAAGTGCAATATTATCAGGTAGTTTTCATTTTACATAAACTGCAACCTGAGGCGTGTCTGGAAAATAATTCAGGGAAGTTGCTTACTTTCAGTATTTCTGTAACAGAAGGAGATTGACTGAATCTGCATTAGCGTTGCGTATTAAATACATTTTTGTAGAAGTTACAGCTTTCACAAGATGTGTCAAGGCCACAAGAGGACTACTGCAGTCCTTTGTGTTTGGCCAAAGAACTTCACCCCACAGCTTCTGCATCAAACCCTAAGCTTCCATCTAGAATTAGCGCATCAAATAAGCTATTTATTTTCTACAGTGATCATTTTCTAGTAAACAATAACAGATTAGTATTAGTGGTCTGAAGAGCAAAACCAAAAACCAAACCTCAAGTATTAGATATGTTTGAAAAATGTAAGGGGTAAGAAATTTCTGTTACTTGCTTTCGCTCATGCAAAAGATGCTTACTAGAAAAAGCTGTTAGTGTTTTTAACTGGTTAATGAGTGAAATACAGTCAAAAGGAAAAGAAATTAGTATTAGCTCATATTTAAGATCTAAACCATCGTGTACTGCAGCTTTGGCTTTTTTCATTAAGCTGTTCAGTCTTGAGATTGGAAGACTTGAGGATTTAGAGAGGTATATGTGAAATACAAGGCAGAGTATGTTATCAGTTCACACATTCTGCATGTGCATTTTGAAAATAATATCAAAAATTCTCATTCAAATAGAAATAAATGACACTGCAGGCTACAAAATATGCTTTTAAATTTTCTTGATTCTGTATTATATAAGGCTCAAGCTTTACCCTTTTTTCATAAGGGAACATTAGTTGGATAAAAAAAATGAAATGTGAAAACTTCTGGAATTGTGTACAAAAAATCATTGTCCAAGTATTAATGTTTGTAAAAAAATCAACAATGAAACCTTCTGATTTTGTATTGCATAAACAATGCTCTTTTTAAAACAACTTTGGAATACTACAGAAAGTATAATCTTGTAAATAGTTTTAGCTCTAACTGCAGGATCAGTGCCTGAACTGTTGCATCTTCAAGCAACACTGTACTTGGCAGGTATATCATCAGTGTTGAAGTAATTGGTAATTGTGGGAAATAACTGCCATGTATATATTCAAAGTGCAATAAGAAGTTGAATTTCTTTTGGAATAAATACGTAACTTCACTGGTATTATTTTGGTGATTTAATGGGTTTTAGCTTTAGCAGTGTTATTGCTATTGTCTATAGTTCCATTTGGGGACCTGCATGCACCTTTATATACATCCATAGCATATTTACCGCATACCTTTGTATCCAAAACTTACTTGGAGTGAGTCTCCACTTGGAGAGACTCTCCACTGCAGGACTTGTGTAAGGGTGCAACGATGAGCAAAAATCTGATCAGCCAAAGGACGGCTGTGTGCTGATATGTGCTACCTGAGGCAAAGAGCCTTTAACTCTTTTTCTTTTCCAAAAGTCACTAAAACTTTAACGTTTCAGAAACATGCAAAAACAAACAAAAAAGTCCTTTTCCTGGAGTTAATCTGAGTGCCTCAGGGCTGCCCTCGATGCATTTAAGGGAGCATTTCAGGTGTTGGAAATTCAGTCCGAGAGAAGAGCAAAAACTATTAATGCCAGTTTTTGCTTTGGTGTGTGGACGGGAAGGGGTGGGGGGAGAAAGAGAAAACAAAGGTGAAAGAGAGCCTCAGCACGTAGTCTGAAAGACCTCAGCCTGTTTTCTATGTTCTCAGCTGCGGCAAAGCACAGGCCCCAATTTAAACCACAGGATGCAGCTCCCTCAGGACCGGGGCGGATTCCGGGGCTCCGGACGGCAGGGCCGGACTCAGCCGTCTTGCCGCCCCCGGGGCCGAGTAGGGTCGGCTGCCATCCGCCCTTGTCGCCGTACGGGCCGCCACGTCGTCTGGCGGCTGCGTGCGCGGCGGTGGGCGGGGCGTGGTGCCGCGGCTGGGCTGGCGGGGCAGGAAGATGGCGGCGGGCATCCGCGAGAAGCAGACAGGTGAGCGGCTGCCGCGTCGCGTCGCGTCGCGGGGACTGCGGCAGCCGCCTCTCGCGGGCTGGGAGCGCTCAAGGTTGGGCCCGCGCTGCAGACGGGGCTCCCACCTGCCTCTCCCCGACCTATTCCCGGTGGGCCCCTGCGAGGAATGGGGTGTCTCCGCGACGCCTCGCCTCTGTCGGGGTTTTCGCGCCTGGCTTGGCTTTCCCGGCAACAGGATGGCGGCACTTTTCCTCCTCCTCCTCCTCCTCCTATTCCTTCTCCTCCTCCGGCGGCCGCTGGGGTGCCGTTCAGCTGCCTCTGCAGCGGCGGGCCTGGGGCTCCGGGGGCCTCTGGGCGCAGCTCTTGCCGAGTGGGCTCGGCCCCGCTGAGGGGCGCGGGGCCGCGGCCGAGGTGCCGCCGCGGTGTGGAAATCGCCCGGGAAGGGGCTCCTGTGGGCCTGGGACGTGTGCGGAGCCCTTCTGAGGCCGCAGCCACTGGGTTGTGTGCTCCGTCATTTCGGCTGCCTTTCTGCATATTGCAGAGATCAGTGGGAAATACAGTTTAATGGTGCAAAACCAAAGCTGCAGTTGCTGTGCTCCTCCAGAGACCTATATAGGGTCGTCGGAGTGTGTAGTGACCATCAGGAAACTGAGAGTGCAAGATTGCATACACAGAAGGCTTTCTGTGGTTCAAGGGTTCTGGCTCTCCTTACCTATTGCTCTGAGTCCAAAATTGACTCTCATCTGTCTTGATGCTGATTTATGGAGTCTTAAGCTACCCATTTGAGCATGGATAGCGTGGAGCCTCTTGACTCCATAGTCCTCTACTTCAGCTTACTCTCCAAGGCTTTGGTCAGTAGTTTGAGCTGTAATCTTGTCACCTTCTCCTTGACAACTGCAGTGCCTTTCTGGTGGTACTGAGGGTTCTGGTCACATTTATTTGATATGAAATCTCTAAAATCATCTGACAGACAATCTCAGTCTTCATTTCTGTGTGGACCTTAAATATGTACTAGTATTCTTTTTCTTATTGTACCAGAAGTCTACTTAATATAGTCTTATTCTTGTGGCCATCTACCATTATAGCACTTTTTAAAGTTCCTTTACAGTTCTTTACTTTTCTTCACTCTGCTGCTTTTCTGATAAAGCCCGCTGTCTTTGAGCTCTTATTCCATACAGGTTTATTCTTTTCTGTTGTCCTTCACCTTGTTTCTTGATTATTTCAGTCAAGCTGTACCACTGAACCATGTTGTCTCTCTCATTGGGGAGGTCATTTGCAAGGAAGTATATTGAACAACTGAAAGATACTCAGAAAAAGGAAAGGACTTATTATCATTTGGTGTTTGTATTACCCCATATGTGCGTTGTTGGTTGCGACCTTTATCCTGGTTTGTAACTAGTCAAAACATATCATCTTGAAAGCATAGTAAAATGCTGATCCTTGCCCCAGAAAGCATTCAGCCTAAATGGGAATGAAAGTTTCAGTGTTGGTAATGTGATTTGAAAAGGCAGTGCAAAGGAGGAGGAAGCAGGGACAGAGACTGCAAAGGAGGACTTCAGAAACATTGCCTGGGCATGGATGGATGGTGGTAGGAAAGACAAAGTTCAGCTGAAGTTGAGACCTGCAGCATATGTCAAGACCAATGAGAACAGCTTCTGTTGCAACATAAGTAGCAAAAATGTGAATAAGGAAAAATGTTGGATCATTGCTTAATGGAGCTGGTCATTTAGTGGTGATGGATGCAGATAAGGCTGAGATATCCAATGCTTTCTTTGCCTCAGTCTTCATCAACAAATTCTCTGATGCTTCTGTGTCGCTTTGCAGTCAAACATGGAGTGAGTCCTCTTAGAAAATTTTCTCATCACATGAAGGAGAAAAATAATGAAATGTAACTTTTACATTTATATTTTATGGTGGTTTTCCTCTCAAATGATACATATAATAAAACCTTGCTTATGTGTTTAATCTCTGTTGTTGAAGTGTAAGGATAATAAAGCATTATTCTGCTTTGTTTTCCAGTGGCTTTGAAACGTATGCTGAATTTCAATGTTCCTCCTGTCAAAAACAGCACAGGAGAACCAGTATGGAAGGTAAGAACTATTTGAAGAATAGGAGAACTTTATAGTGTTCAAAAAAAGGTCAGTTTTTCAAATTTTACTTAATTCTATGATTATAAATTGCTAAATGTTTAGCAGTTCCCAGGTTAGAGTAGTAGTTTCTTAAGCTGGAATTCCCCTATCCACTGTATCCTGTATTCTGCAGTATCCACTTTTCACAGCAGTTTGTAAGAAGATGCATATCTTTCTCAGGTTCTCATTTATGACAGATTTGGCCAAGATATAATCTCACCTTTGCTGTCAGTGAAAGAGCTGAGAGATATGGGGATCACTTTGCATCTGTAAGTACTTTTAAAAATTTGAGATTCTTTTTTTTTTTCCTACAAAGAACTTGATTTAATATTCCCCAGAATTATGAACACTGAAAATCATTCAATGAATAACTACTGAAATAAAGATTATACCCTGACTCGTTCCTAAAATCTGATGGTATTATTCAGAATCAGGGAGATGATTCCATACATTGGTCAGTAGGATTTATTACTAAGTACAGGAAGCCTCTCTTCAAAAATAAAAATTATCCAATAGATATTTTTTTGAATCTGTACAAATTCCTGTCTGTTACAAATCTGTAACAATTATTTTGGCACAAACTGTTTTATGGGACCGTGCATGTTCTTTGCTTCTCTTTTTACACATAGTTTGTCTCTTGTCAAGCAGGTGGACTCTTTTAAGTATTATTTTAAGAGATTTCCCATTTCATTTTCTCCAGATTACATTTATTTAGTTCATTGTCCTTCCTAAGTGAAGGCTAGAAATGGAAACACAGTTTAACATGTTGACATAGCAGCAGAAATGTGAAAAAAATGTGAGAAGCAGGAAAGGCAAGTTTAATACTATGAGATATGCAGGGGTTTTGTTGTTATGTCAGCAATTTATAATTGATATATGAATTTGGTGGATGTGATATTTTACCTTCCTCTGAATGGATTATTCTATATTTGAAGATATACGAAGCCTTTCCTCAGGCTTTGAATAAACTTCAGAGACATCTGTTGAGCCAAAGAAAATACAAGTATGATTTTCACTATTTTTTTCATGTGTTGTTCTTACAAAAAAATCTAGCTAAATGTAGGGAGAAATTGTAGGAAATTAAATGTGTCTGTACAAATAATATAACTTTGTATAATTTTACACGAATCAGAGGAGGAACACATTAAAGATGTACTTCTTCCTTTCAGGCTTTTGCATTCAGATCGGGATGCTATTCCAGATGTTCCAGCTGTTTACTTTGTGATGCCAACAGAAGAAAATATTGACAGAATGTGCCAGGTAACTTGCATTCTTAATGTTTCAAATGTGTGGACACAACAGTGTGTAGCATACTCCTGCACTCACTGGAGTGTGAATGTTCTGTGTCTACTCCTTATGCATATCTGAACACTTTTTCTTGCATTTTTTATATATTAACGCATATTTGTCAAAATATATTATCCATAATTTTTACACACAAAACTCCAACTTCCCAGAAAGTAGCAATGTAAGTATGTCTTCTCTTTCAGAGAGAGTATTCTGCAAGTGAAAAGACAAGAGGAAGTGGGCAGAAATTGAAATGCAGGCAATTCCATTTAAACATAAGAAAAAGCTATTTTAATGAGGGTGGCAAATGCCGGAACAAATTATCTAGAGAGTTTGTGGAGTCTCCATCTATGGAGATGTTCAAAACTTTGTACAATCCTGAGCCATCTGCTTTATTTGACTCTGCTATGAGCAGAAGGCTTGGACAAGGCTAACCTCAGTTTTTCACATTCTCTGAGAAGGGATAAGAGGAAATGAGATTTTTGGTCTCATAAGTTATGGAATAGTAGTTGCTGTCTGGCAGCTTTGATTTCATTTCCTGGTTTTTGCAGTTCTGTGTTAGGTTGGTTATGTTTAGTTATCTAGTGAAAACATGATGTACAGGGCTGTATGAACAGAAAGTTAAACACTTCCCAGAATTTATCCAACTGTGGTTAATTGGAACATCACATAGTAGAAGTTTGCGTATTTTTTAATTAGTCAGACATATATTAGTATTTATTCATGAAAAAGCTTGTGTTTTTCCTTCCTTTTAGGATCTTCGAAACCAGCTTTATGAATCTTATTATTTAAACTTTATTTCTGCCATTTCAAGAAGTAAACTGGAAGATATTGCAAATGCTGCCATAGGTGCTAATGCAGTAACTCAAGTGGCTAAGGTAAGAAAATCCCCCAGTCTCTAATGCTAAAGATACTACCATTGCAGGTGGTTTTGCATTCTTACATGGCCACTTCAGTGCCATACACAGCTTTTCTGACTGAATCATGAATGAAATAAATATTTGGCTAGATTCAGTGTTAGGCATAGATTTGCTTGGTTAAAAAGGGTAATCTACAGTCATCTCAGTATAATGCAGCTTGGTACCATGCTTCAGCTTAGACAGAAGTTAAAGTGCAACAAGACCTTTATGCTAAATGATGAGGGGAAATAGAGTGTTTTCAGAGTATTCCTGATCTCATGAGCTCAATGAGTGCATCTAGTGCATATATAATAGGGTGGAGTTTTTAGCTCCTAAGTACACTAAAAGTGCAGTATTACTGCAGTTGTCATTTTTAATAGGCAGTGTACTGTAGAGGTGGATGTTTCATACATACACACTGTTACTCAGTATACTCCTGCACCTTTATGATTTAAAGGCAGGTATCAGGTATTTACCCTCTTATTTTTGTTCGATGTCTGTACCAAAACCTGTAAATTATTAACTGATTGCTTTCATATATGCTTAAATACATTCGCCTGTTTTCAGTCCTGTTAGAAAGTACTACTGGCATGAGAAAAAGAAACTCTTGTGAAATGAAATGAAAACTACTAGTCTTATTTAAACTTCAGATCTCCAGTAGGAGTGAATTGGTGTAGCACTGTGAACTAACCCTCTTTAATGTTTTTTATGGTTGTGATGTCCCATGTTTTAGAGAGGTTTAATTTTTTTCCTGAATGTACAGGTATGTTACAGAAAAATTAGAATTCGTGGGCTGTAATCTCTCATTGTTTAGATATTGCCCTCTTTCCTTAATCCTGCCTAAGAGCTCAGCCCTATTTATGTTGTAGTCCTTCATATTCATAAAAAATAAACCTGTAGTTTTATAATGTCCTCAGTATGTGTTTTTTTCAGTGATGCTTGGCTACTAAAACTTTGTCCACAGAAATATTTGTACTGTTTTCTTTCAGCACTTTTCAAGTGCTCTAGTGTTTTGTGTTATCACTCCATCCTTGCATGGGCTTTTTAATTCATACATGATATCTTAATTTCTTTATTTTATTGGGTAATGCTTTCCAGGTTCAAAAAGAAGTAGCAATAAACCACAGAGATTTTTTAATGCTTCACTCTGTGCTGTTCTAACAATTTTTCCTTGATTTCTAGGTGTTTGATCAGTATCTTAATTTTATTACTTTAGAAGATGACATGTTTGTATTGTGTAACCAAAACAAAGAACTTGTTTCCTATCGTGGTAAGTAAAATTTGTATAAAAATTATACCAAAATGTCTGATACTGAAATTTACTCTTTAAGTGGTAGCTAATTCTTAGCAATGATTTTATTTTGATCTGCTCAGAATTCAGGATTATCTGCTAGATGTAGTTTAAAGTCATGAAGGAAGCAGTTCTTGGATATTCATTTCAGCATCTTTACAACAAAGCTATTGTAATACTGAAAAATACTGATGTATCTTTAAATAACAAATTTAGTCAAGCAAAACTGCAGTATAAGATGAGTAGCAGGCCTTTTTATACATAAAGTGATATAGGAAAAATTTTGTATTGTTTACACATGTAGATAGGCACTGCAGGTGCCTGCTGTGTTTAGGCACCACTATTTAGTCATGATCCCTTCTGCATTTCTTAAGGAATTAGTGTTTTCTTTCTGTGTTAATGGTTTCTGTGTGAATGGTCAGTTGGAAAGTTATTGTAAGGAATACAAAGCAAGAAAGATGACTTTAACTGATAGCGTTTTTTGTATCTTTTAGACAGCGACCAGTCAGTGTCTCCTTTTCTTGAGACATGAAAACATGGTGGTGTCCAAGGGGAGATGGTTAGGATCAAGGGCCGGAGTAGCACAGGGAAGAATCTGGGAAAGGACTTTCTAGGAAATAAGAAATGCTGATTGCTGCTTCGTGCATGCGAGCCAAATGTCAGCTTTTTCATAAGTCTCTGAGTTGCAAGTGAAGTCAGCCGCATGGAAGCCTTTTTTTTTATCTTCCTGGGACTTCTGTTGGACCTCTTTCGGAACCTAGCAGGGAAACCAAGTGGCTGCCTTAGGTCAGTTACCTCTACATCTATAGAGCTATGGCAGCTCAACTCAACATATATACTAGTTGTCATAACTGTCCACATGGTTTTCATCCCTTTGATCTGATTTTTGTGTTCTTCTGACCCATTCAGTATGCTAAATCAACAGAGAACTGCCACTTCTACCTCTCCTGTCCCTCTAACTCAAATTGCTAGCTATGACAGGATGGGTTGTCTTGCTGCCCCTGGTGCAGTTTCCCACATCTTCCCCTATTTTACATCAGAACTAGTAGTGTTGGGTCTGCAGAGTGTTTGTTCAGTGGACTGGTTTCTTAGAAAATAGCAGCTCATTTGTGTGATCTGCAAATCCAACGCAAGGGAAGAAGCAGAAGTGTGCTAGTCAGAGGCAGGTCAGCCCGTTTTTAGCAGCAGCTCCTTATTACTTTGGTGTAGTTACAGTGTCTACACACAGTGTTACACAGTAAATTCCTGATTTATTTAGATGCACAGAATACTCACTTGTGACCAGGTAGAGATGAGAATTCTCCATATGCCTAACATTTAGTGGTGAGATTTTTCTCCTTTCTTTCCAGATTCCCAGAGTTGGTACCTTTCTTTAAAACTGGATCTGTAATACTGAGTTCTGTCTCACAGAAGAGGGAAAAAAGCCTCTTCTGAAGGGCATTTTTGTTTGAAAAGCAGACTTTTTTTTTTCACTAAAACCTGCTGTTAAAGAGTTTTAGTAATAATTGGTTTGTGTTGTGTTTGTGTGGATGTAAAGATACTTGAGCAGCTCTGATAAGAAACCTCCTAGCTGACAAGGAATTTGAATTTAAATGACTGAAAATGTTTTGTATGTTTCTGTGCGGTTTGTTTTCCACTCTTGGGCCGCTGAAATTTGCCACACACCAGGTGGTTTCACACTATATTTAAACCAGTCTAGAAGTGGGCTGTTTCCGAAAGCTGATCAAACAGAAATCTAATCTCCATACGGAATGATCAGTTTTCCATAAGAGCACTGATCTGATGCATCTCACCCTGTGAGGCAGTGGGAGTGCAGGGGCAAAGAAATGGTCTTTTGCCTTTGGAGAGTAACCCTAGCAGGAAACTGCCAGTCTGTGTATAGTTTCATAATCTGCATAAGTCAGTGTAAATCTGATGGTGAGGAAAGACAGCTACTGTTTTTGCAGCAGTATTGCCATGTGTGGTCATGCATGTAACTGAATGGGTGAACTAAGAACAAATATGATGGAAAAGGTTAATTTTCAGTTTCCTGATTTCCTGGTTGTATGACTGCATTTACAGGGAGGTGATGTCAGGACAAATTCTTCAGTTGCACAAAAGGCTTTCACAGGCAGAAGGCAACACAATCTGTCTGTCCATGTAGAAATGGACAAAAAGGGAGGAGCTTAAATTGCAACAGGGAAGTTTCTGGTCAGGTATTAAGAGTGCTTTCTAACATAAAAGATAGTGAAGTATTAGAATAGAGTACCTATAAATGCTGTGGCATTTTTGACTGGGAGGCTTTGGGAATTAGTTTAGACACAGAAATAACGGGTTCTGTTTTTCTAGCACTGTGTAGTAGGAAGAGTAAACAGACAGTATTGGTATAAAGTCAGTGTTTTTGGCATCCTGGTTGATGCTTTGTGAACGCTTCTTTACCAATACAGATCAATTTTGTAAAACAGCAAGAAAATGTGGGAGATCTAAGCTTACTTTCCTGTAATAGATGCATCACCATAAGCTTGTTACAGTGGAGAGAGAGGAATATATAGAAAACACAATAGAACATTCTACTGAAGGGTTATTAATGGAGTTTCTCAAAGGTTGACCTATGCAGCAGTAATAATGGATATTCGTGTTGTTTGCTGCAGTACAAAAAAAAAAGGAATGTGCTCATAAAATGTGCATGTTCCACAAAATTAGAAGTCACCGACAGTATGCAGATTACTCGAACATCATAAATAAGTATATTAAACATAATAATAATGAGATAATTGAATTTAAAAAATGAGAAAGGGACTAAACGCAAGATTATTTCTGACTGTAAACTGGGAGACTGTTAGTTGGAGATAACTACAGAATGATAGCCCAATTGTTTCAGAGCTTTAGAAATTATAGGAAAATACAGATCCTGGGAACACTCTGTCTTTCTGGGTGCTGATATTTCAGAAACTTTAACTCAGAATGGAAAAAAAACCAAGAACACCACCAGGGACACGTCTGTTGCTGCATCCCAGCAGCACAATAAGAGGTTAGACTTACTGAGAATAGCTATTGGTAGAAATTGCTGATACTGTTCATCTCTCTGAAGTTCTTAGAGGACAAAGCAGGGGGGGAAAAAGCACCTTTAAAGTTAGAGAATAATTGTAGCTGGCCATGCATAAATTTGGGATTGAAGGCTTAATGTTTAGAGCTTTGAATTTCATTTTTGAAGAAAGAATATTAGACAGGTAGTTATGTGAGAAAATTTTAAAGATGAAATAAAACAAGGATGGGATTTACAGCATGACTTCAAAAACAGTGCTTGACTTGAGACCTCTGATAAGATCAGGTTTGATGTTTCCTGTGGACTGTTATATTCCTGTCAGGGTTAATTATTTAATAGAAATGTTACTACCTGTTATCTTTTTCTGACCTAAATGTGTGAGGGAAGTCATTTCATTTCTAGTGTGAAATGTTTTAAAAGTTGGGAATTATCCCTAACTTAGAGACTGACTGTAAATTTATTAAAAAAAAAAAGGGAGAAGGAATCTCCATTACAAGTGGTGGCATTTAGAATCTTTAAATGTAGATAACTGCATACTGTAACTCTCTTTAAATTATACAAGTAGTTCTTGAGGATGCTATATCTGAATATTGGTTTCCAAGCAGATGACCATTTCTGTTCCATAATGTTGTTTTCCAGGTTTTCAATAACGTGATACTGATGCAATCCAGAAGTTACAGTATGCATTGTCAGAGATCATTGGAAAAGATTGTGTAGTGTTTGACCCTATACAGTGAGCAGCGATTAAGTTCTCTCAATTTTTTTTCTTAAATGGATGTGCTAAGAGGGTCATTTCACAATTTGATTTCTGCAATAAATGCTGTTGGCTATTAACAGCCATTATGTAAGGAGAGGATTGCTTTCTCATATTAAAGTGGTATAAACTTCTTTAACCCTATTCTTAACTCTTTTCCACACTGTTTTAGCCATTAACCGACCAGATATAACAGACACAGAAATGGAAACTATAATGGACACTATTGTTGATAGTCTCTTCTGTTTTTTTGTTACACTTGGTAAGTTTTCAAATTTTAGCATGTTTTCCATATGCTTTTGTTCTAGAAAAGATCCATATTCAATGAGATACCGTGAAGTTTAGTGATTACAGCAAATGAAAAGCAGAATTGGATTTGTGACAGAATTCTCAGTAGTTCATGGGGTGGGTTAATGTTCTTGCTATACATCACTGCAAGGGACAGTAAAGTCTGTCCTACATGGGAGTTGAGTCTTCAGTATCAATAGGGAAAGAATACTGAAATGCAAAGGTTTGGATTCACTATTCTAACCAAATCTTAGTTTGCAGTGAAGTTTAATAGTGCTTTAAGCTTGAATTTTAGATTTGTAGCTCTTGAAAAAAAAAAAAGCCCAAACAACAAATAACAGAAAAAAAGGCTTACATAAACCCTGCAAAGATGCAAGTGAAATAACTGGATGAATAGGAAGATAACATTTGAATTTGCTTATTTTTTTTAAATTTACTTATTTTCATTGTGAGTTTTCTTGATACTTAGCTCATACATTGTGCACACTGATGACGTTTAATGCAAGTTCTCACTGAAATCAGTCAGTCTGAGACAGCTTTCCTACAGGGGGAGCTGGGGATCAGTATAGGGCAGTCTGTTCAAGGGAAGTTCCCTTGGACCTATTGAGTTCTTTCAAGTGTTAGTATGATACAAATTAAATCTCTTTTACTCAGTCACTTAAACTCTATGGTATTAGAATTTTCATATTTATATATGAGTTTGAGAAATGGTAGTTAACAGTTTTGAAACCTGAAAGCCAATGAAAAACGTGCTTGCAAAAATAACCTTACCCTGCAATGAGTTGTAACTGACCTATTGTGATGTGTTAACGGAATTATTATTACAATTTTAATGGGACTTTCAACCTTGTGAAACTGAATGCTTCAATATGAAATAGTTTGTCCCCTCTACAGCACATTAGCTATGTTTCTAGTGCACACTAGACCTTTCATAAATTCGTGTATGAGGTATTATTTACTTTTTTAAAACCTTATTTAATGTTTCTGTACAGTATTTCTTTTATTTCTTAAAAACTGCAAGAGACAAATTTAGTGTAAGTTTGTATTATCCACTTGAAAAATTTCATCTCAGAATGTCACTAAAAATGTGAAAGTACACTAACTTAAAATCTGAAAATTATAATGCATGTAGAAGTCAATGTATCTTTTATTAGGAGCTATTCCTATAATCAGATGTTCAAGAGGAACTGCAGCTGAAATGGTGGCAGTGGTAAGAAACTGTTTTTAAAACTTTCCTAACATCTTGTTTACTTTTCTCAATACTTGGCAGACATCTAGTCTCATTGTATCCTTTTCCTTATGAAGGAAGCAAAACTGGAAAGGAGATATACCAGTTTTCCTTTCTGATTTTAGTTCCATGGAACTCATCTGTGGAAATTGTAATATTATGGAATCAGCTGATGAGAAAATGAAATGTGAATAATCTTTCCTAATCTAGAATTTATAAAGATTTTCTGACAGGCATTCTAATAACAAAGATTAAGGTATATCTACAGAGCTTAAAACATGGCTGTCTGGCCTGTTTTTTTCTGTGTCTGAGGAATTTTTATCTATCTTACTGGGAAACCCCGTAAGTACAAGACATTTTTACTATGTCAAACTAAACTGACTGAACTTGATCAGCTATTAGGGATGAAATTACCAAACTGAATCACAATTAAAAGTCTCTGCAGCACTGTCTTCATTAGGGGTCGCTGTTCTTCATTTTTTCTGTCTTCCTCACATCTTTCTTTGTCTGGGAAGCCTTAATAATGATTAAACCTAAGCACTGAGTGTGCATGCATTCACACTGAGGGTAACTTTTTTTTTTTTATGAAACAATGTGGCAATGTCTTAGTGCCTCTTACTGGTATTTTTCACACATTTAGGAAGAGGGTATTTACTGTCTTGGGAGGAGATTAGTGGATATAAAGGAAACATATTCTGTGTAGTCCTGGGTGTAGATAAAAATGCTGAAGACAGAAAATAGAAGAAAGAGTTTTCTTTCCTGTGTGCAGCAGCCTTAGGCTTCCTGCAACTAAGGCATTTATAAACTACAAAACCAGCGCAATAAATCTGTAAATGCTGACCATATGAAGTTGTTGGGAAACCACTGGTTTATTAAAAGCTGTTTTGTTTTTCCCCCCCTCAGAAATTAGATAAGAAGCTCAGAGAGAATCTAAGAGATGCCAGAAACAGTCTTTTTACAGGTGACACACTTGGAGCTGGCCAGTTCAGGTATGATGTTAGTAATAAGTATGTATTTTTGGGTTTTGTATTTCAGTTGTCTGAAATATGTCATTAGGATAAATCACCACTGTTCTGAATACTGAATTTACAGGAATTTGGTTCAAGTTCTATATTAAAAGATTTTACATATTGTTAAGGGAGTTTTCCAAGCTCTTGGCATAACCAGTTTGAAAATTTCTATAGCTAGTAAGTGTGCAGTCCTAGGACAGTGAGACAAGAATTATTTAACCAGGTAATTTTGTTCACCCTTAAATCCATCAAGAACCAAGCAAGTACACCAGTTTTTCAGGACCACAGTATTCAGTTGGATGTCTGAATGTGGCTGTTAGCAATCTTTAGTCCATTAAAAAGAAAGAAATGCCCATTTTCTCACTCGGAGCACTGTTGTTATGTAAAAAAAACCAAATGTTTCTCAGCTGATTCCTGTATGTACCAGAGAAGGACTGCGTAAGGACTACCAGTTGGATAAATAGGTAGTTAATGACTGTTAAGTTATGACCATTTGAATCCTTAGAGGGTAAAGAGGGTTGACACAAGACATTGTGGATGTTTGCATGCAACTGAGAATATGTTTTTAGCAGCCTCCTGTGTATCCCCCAGATAGCTGAATGCTCCATAGGCTGCTTTAGTAAAGTGTATTGCAGGCATTTACACTGTACATGAAAAGGTGAGGAGGCATGTTGGGAAGACTGTAGCTGAAGGAGATGGTTATGATCTCCTAACTGTATATAAAATAGTCATCATATTTCTCAATATGTCATCATATCTCAAGAGCAGAACTTGGATAAAAGACACAAAACATCAAGGGTGGCAAAATTGAATAAGATTCAGAGGTATTCAGGGAGAGAATAGCTGTGACATGCCACTTCCCCCATTTTCATTGGAACTGGATTGTAACCACAGTTTTCCCCTTTCAGAAAATTGAAAGGCCAGGAAAGGGAAACATGAGAACGTTTAACGAGTTAAATAGCTTCAGATTTTTATTCTGGTTTTCATAATTGGGTGACTAAGGCTCTTGAGATGAAAATACTTACTAGAAGGAAATCCAGAGCATGGAATTAATATGGTTTTACTTTGTTCAAATACACTGTAATTTAGCCATCACATTTACTGTAGGGTTAATGTGCTTAAGGGAAATGGTTGCAATAATGTTCTGATGATTCACAGCCTTCTTATTTTCACAATAATTTTTTCATGCAACCATAATCTAAGATATTTAGGCATGTCTGCATTCTTTTTCCATAAAATTGAGTATTGATGAAATTACCACAATGCATCTCAGAAGTTCATAACTAAAAACCCTTGAAAGAGAGATTTTTATATTTGAGGTTTATAGTGGGAATTAAGGTGGAATATTAGCTACTCAAACAGTTGCTTGGCATGCAAATGTGTATCCACATGAAGAGATATTAGTTAATAACCTAAAAGGCTAGTTACTTTTTACCTTCTTGTTAATATTTATGCATTGGTAATTTTACTTAGTACAAAACTGCAGTAATCTTTTTATCATTATGAAGACAGTGATTCATGTAATTTCTGGCAGTCATCAGCCCCAGATGCTTTGGGGAAAACTGGAGGAACTCTGCAGTAAGCAGTTTGGCTTTTAGCTTGAAGTACATGATGCAGAAGGTGGCTGATATCACTGAAGATGTTACTGAGGTGTTCTAAATATGTTTAAAAAAATACTAATACCGTGTCATCTTTTCAGCTTCCAAAGGCCGCTATTAGTCCTTGTTGACAGAAACATAGATTTAGCAACTCCTCTACATCATACATGGACATACCAAGCTTTAGTGCATGATGTTCTGGTAAGAATAAATCTGATTTTGTTACCAAAACTACTTTTTCACTCAGTTTATTGTTAAACTTAATACCAGATGCTCTCATAATGCAAAATCTGTTCTTTCTGTTTAATTTGAAAGTTGTTTAGTAAAAAACAACTTGGAAGATTTTATCTAGGAAGTTTATTTATCAGTAACTTCTAAAATGGTTAAGAAGTTGAAATCTTGATATTATCAAGAGAGAGACTATTCAGCAATCCTGTGTTTTTCTTCAGTAGTTCATGATCTTTTCTGTTATGTAAACTCCAGACTCCACTAAGTGCAATTCAGTTTTGAAAAATAAATGCTTTTAATGAGGTTCTTAAACTGATTTTAATGTTTGAATTTCTAAAAATACTGTATTTCTGGTTTTCCCCACAAGGTGGTGTAAGTGTCCAGTATAGAGATACCAAGTGTATTTTTAATAATTTTTTGGAAATTCAGGTAGCCTTAAATCACTTTTGTATCCTCAAGTTTATTTTTTTATATCCTCAAGTTTATTTTGTAAAACCAGTAGTAGTAGAAGAAATGTTATTGAATGAAAGCAGATGCTGTTTACCTAATACTCATGCGTTTCATATATATTTATGAAATAAATAATGAAAAATGTGCAAGTAAGAATAATTACAGTCTGGAGACTTTTTTTTTTTATACTCCAGAATTAGTCATGCAAATAATTTAAATATCTTTGAGATGTATTTTGGTTTTATTTTTGAGACTGTTAGAAGAATATGTAAAATATCCATATATACATATGTGTTTATATACAGAGTTGGTTGTGAATTGTATAGTCATACATACAGTGTTGTCCAGAAACTTGCATCTCTACGATGAAAATATTTTGGCACTAATGGGATGTTTTAGGACACTCTTAAATTCAGATTTATGTAATTCATTCCTTAAGAAAAGTCCCTTCCTCTTAAGCTGAAGGGTGCTTTTTACAAATAAACGTTTTTTGGCCTGGTTGCTTTAGGAAAGGCATATATGAAAAACCCACAATATTTTCTTCAATGGCTGTTGAGCTGCCTAGAGACTTGTGTAGAAGGTCAGTACTTCTGTTAGCATTTCTTTTGAAAATCAGTGAAAGAAGGGGGTGAACAGGGATGGAAACCTGAATTAGAATTTTTACCAGTGTAAACACTCATACACAAGGTCTACACATACTTCAGTTTGTCATATGCCAACCATTTAATCTGCAAATGCTCACTTACTAGATAGTAAATCCATGCAGAGCTCCACGTACTTGCCTCCTACTCAGCTGCCAGATAAAGAAGGTAGTGTTATGTGGCCTCAGGTATGCCCTGGGGTAGGAGTTTGGTGCATGAAGATGCAGAGCGATCAAAGATGTAGTGGAAGCTTAGGACAACTAGTGCTACAAATATGGAAGGGTATTAGAATAACACTAGATGAATGATTTAAGAATCATGGGATAGTTTTCTGTGCTGCATCAGATTTCAGTAGTTTATCTAGAACAACTTGGTAACTGTTACATGTTGCATCTAATATTTATTGAGCTGACAATTATGAATTGTGAAATTGTAACCAAGTAGCCTGTGATTCCATGTGAAGGGCAGAAGTTTAATTTCCAAACCAGTCAACTTACTCTCTTTAAAGGCAAGCATGCCAGGTTCTTCATGTACTGAGCATAGTATTTCATTACATAACCGCAAGAAGCCTTCAAAAAGGCCATAAATTGTAACTGGGAAAGTGTTAACTGAGGTGATCATTATGTAAACTGCATTTTCAAGTAAATCATTTTTTATTTAAGCTCTCAGTTACAACAGTCCAGGAATTCTGTGGGATGTTGAACTGAATGCTAACCCAGCCACAAAGCTGTGTGCTGCATCCATTTATATTATAATTGTGGTGTTTCTGCATATAACAGGCTTGTATGAAGAGATTCCCATTTCTGAATAAAAAACAGTTCACAAGTGGATACAGAAAAATGGGAAGCATGGATAGAAAGCCTGATGAAGACAAAATGAGGAGGTGAAAGGAGGAATACTAATCGATGAGAATTATTTTGGTAAAACTTGTAAATGCCAAAACTAACTTGGAAACTCAGGTCACTGGTGAGTTAATTTAACCACTGGTGAACCAATTTAACATCACAGCTTAATCGGCAATGAAATTTTTTTTTTAAGTTTTTGTCAAACATACATACTTGAAAAAAATACTCTTTTTTTTTTTTTTTTTTTTGCTGAAACGTTAAACATGTCTTGTAAGATGAGGTTTGTGCTCATTCACTGAATATACTTTGTTTGAGTAGCTACTTAGTTTGGTTCCTATTCTGCAGTGGTTCATTTATAGTATTTCTTTTGAAGTGTGAACTCTGCCAAGGGATAATTAAACCATTTAAAAATGCTGACAATTTAAGTCACAGTGATCTAGTTCTGTTCACTGTAATGACATGGTGGGGTTTTATTTCTGAAAAAGAAAAATATGCCTATTCTAAAAGACACATGGTAGGTTCTGTATGGTTGTTTTGACTCTCTTTATAAGCATTTGCCAAGCATAGATCACCTTCAGATTTTTAATATTCCTGAAAAGGGTTAGAATGAAGTCAGCAGAGGGAATATGTACGCTGCAGGAAAACACAGAACTGTCCTTGGCAAAAGTAATGGGATGAAGAACCAGAAGACATGCAGGGAACGATGTGGTAACATATTGTGTGAGCATAACTGTGTCATCTACCAAAAAAGATGTAGCTTCTGAGTTCATGCATCATGGAAGAAAAGCTATATAGTGAAATGGCAACTTTGTTGCAAACTATTTCGTTATCATGTATTCACTATTTCACTAGTGTTTAAAATAATTGGAAAAGAATTGTGAAGGTGTAACTGAGCAGTCCTGGTAGTGGATATTCCTGCTGCTGATGTCATGAGCTTCTTTGTAGTTTTGATGCATTTGCTGTTGTTGTGTAAGTGAAATTCTGCCCTCAAAACATTCTGTGTCTGCAACCAGGAACTTTTATAGTTCAAAGGTTTGGCCAGTTGTTAGAGTTCAGTTATTGCTAAATAAATGTTTTCCTGTACAGAGAGCAGTGTTTAAGAGTATAGTGTCACAGACTGGTTGCGTGTGAGACAATTGGATGTCTTTGCTTAATATTTGCTGCTTTTTTGGTGTTTTTTCAATGAGTATGAGTAATTTTGGAGTTCTTAGATTGCTGTTGTTACTATCTGGTTAGTAAACTGTGTGCTACGATATGAAATTCTAATAGCTGTGTTGATAATTTTTAGAAAATATTCTAGAAGATAATTGGTTGACTATAAAAGACTGATGAAATAATTAAAAATTATCAAATGTTTATGTAAGATTCCTCTTTTTTTTGTTTGTTTTTTTAGGATTTCCATTTGAATAGAGTTAACTTGGAAGAATCAACGGGAACCGAAAGTTCTCCAGCAGGTGCTAGACCTAAGAAAAAAAATAAGAAGTCCTATGATTTGACTATGTCTGATAAATTCTGGCAAAAACATAAGGGCAGGTAAGCTGTATAGGTACAAAATTTATATTAATATAGTTAATATAAATTCTAAGTATTCTTCGTATTACGGTAGTTCTATTTTTAAGCTTCTTTGAAAATGTTTTGAGTTCTTATTTTTTAAGGTGTATTGGGTATGGCTGAGACAGTTAGTGTTCCCCCTAGCAGCCTCATAGTGCTGTGCTTTGTATAGGTACCTGGAAAGGTGTTGATAACGCACCAGTGTTTTGGCTACCAGTGAGCAGTGCTGGCACATCATCAAAGCTGTCTCTCCAACTTTCTCCCCTCACCAAGTGGGGCAAGATCTTTGAAAAGGACATAGCCAGGACAGCTGACCCAGACTGACCAAAGCAATATACCATACTGTATGACATCTGCTCAGCAATAAAAGCTAAAAGAAGAGTGGAGAAAGAGAGGACATTCTTTTTTTTTTTTTTTTTCATGACGTTTGTCTTCCAGAGCAGCTGTTTCCTGGGAAGTGCCCAGGCATCACCTAGAAATGGGAAGTAGAGAAGAAAGTATTTTGTTTTGCTTTGCTTTCTCATGCAACTCTCGCTTTTTCTCTATTAAACTGCCTTTATCTTCACCCATGAGTTCCAGGGAGTTTTTCCATCTTGTTCCCTGTCTGCTGAGGAGAGTGATAGAGTGGCTTGGTGGGCAACTGATGTCCAATCAGGATCAGCCCACCACATAATGAATGAACATCATCCTTATTAATTGTGTATTAGCTTTTTGTTACAGAGCACAAAATCGTTCTTATCAAAATTCCATAGAAGTATTGAAAGCAGTAAATGTATCTTAGAAAGTTTAAGTAAACCTACAGTAAGATGTTATTTTCACTGATTTGACACTGCTGCATGATTTGCATATTGATATTTCTGAAAACATTTCCATTATCATCTTGATCATGCAGCCTATCTGGTTCTGGTGTTTCAGTTTGTTGATTTAACTGAGCTAATGCAGAGTATTGCATTAGTCCTTTTCCAGAGGTAGCTGAGTCAGTTCAGCAAGAACTGGAATCCTACAGAGCCCAAGAAGATGAAGTCAAAAGGCTTAAAAGTATCATGGTAAGTTTTATTACCTATATGCACTTTATGTAAGTCATAATAGGACTTAGAGAAATGCTTAGCCTACCCTGTCATCCCCTTTTCCCCAAAATTATCACCACATGCTGAATTTTAGGCTTTATACAATCTTACAAGTAGGACTAGAAGTACCATATTTCATGAGAAGGTTTAATTTGATGCGTGTATTTGCTTTACATTTGTATAACTTCCATAATAACTATAAAAAACACAATCCAGACATTAATACCATTATAGGAAAATAAGTTCTAAATGTATAGACTGAATTAGCGTGTGAGATCTTTGTATTTATTATGACTATTTTCACTCCTCTTTCCAAACCCTTCCCCAAATCCAGGGTATAGAAGGGGAGGATGAAGGAGCAATAAGTATGCTTTCTGATAACACAGCTAAGCTAACTTCAGCTGTCAGGTAAGTAATCAATAATGCCTTATTGTTTAATTAATTTGGAACCATTTCTAATTTTTTCTGTCATTTCACTTTTTATATCCTTCAAAATAAATAACTTTAAAAGTAGGGTATTCAGCTTAGTAACAGAGTTTAAGTACTTTATAGCCCTGGTAAAGATTAATGCAATGTCCTTGACAAGTACTTGCATATGTAACTTCCACAGCATGTGTGCGTGAGCCCTCTACACATGGATTTGGAGTGTTTCCTCAGCAAAGCTGAATACTCTTAAGTGCATCATAGATCTGTTTACACTTTTCCACCAGAAAAACCCAACCACCTACCTCTGCATTCCTTCCTTAAACAAATTGTTAGTGAAACCCACTTCCTGAAGCATCTGCTTGCTGTGTACAGTGTGTAATCAATTACATTTTGACTAATGTAGTTTCTGTAACATCTATTGGCAAGATTATAGTCATTAAGAACTCTGCATGGGAAGTTTAGTCCCTTCCTTTGGAGACCTAGCCACCACGGTGGACACTGAAAGTCTGAGATTTAGGCTTGTTCCTCATTGTAAGTCTGTTTTTGTTCCACTGGTGCCTTGGAGAAGGGAGATGTTCAATTTGCTGTGTTTCATGAAGACCGTAATCAGAAGGAAGAAGGAATGATTCTTATTCTGAGGATAGATAGGGTGATATGCCCAGTGTCCTGTGAAATCTGTCATGTGTCTGCATTAGTTTTATCTTTGTGAGTTTCAAAAGTTGCTTTCTATGCTATGCCAGGATTAGAATTTGATTGGAATTCCAGAGGATGTGTGATGGATCAGTTTCAAAAAAGCGAGCAGATATTTGTAAGCTCCCCCTGTAAAGTTTTGTACTTCTCAAGATGCTGGTTTTCGGGTTAAGGCAGCAGGGTATGAAAGTGGCAAGCATGAAAAGCTTTCTTTGTATGACTAGAACTTCATCAGGATGCTTCCCAGTTCAGTTATCCTCTATCTTTCTGTTTTCTGTAGTCTGGCATTATTAAGGAAAATCTTGACCCCCTTCAGAGAAGTGTGTAACTGCTATTTGGCAGGTCTGTCAGATGTACACTTAATGTTGCTTATATAAACCGTAATTCTAGTAGATTATTTGTTAGGTAAGAAGGGCATATATCTGTTGTTGATCACAAGCTTTCCATAAGGAGTATTAAATTATTAGTCAAGGTATATTAAGTTGCTAGTCAAGGTAAAAACCCATTTTACTACATTACATGTAGTAAATGTACATTAATGTACATGTACATTAAATGTAAATGTACATGTAATGTTACTACATTACATGTAGTAAAAACAGAAGGATAATGTCCTTCTGTTACGAGAATTATTATATCTATACTTTGCAACTTTTTTTAGTTCCAATCCTACTGTATTCTGTATTTTTAGATTTTAATCTTTAATGGTCCCTTCCAACCCAAACTGTTCTATGCAGCTATAATTTTTGTACCAACTGTACAATACACAATTCAGCTAACTCTGCAACTCAGCAGGTTAGTTTGTATTTAATCTCTTCAGCTCTCTTCCAGAACTTCTGGAGAAGAAGAGGCTCATTGATCTTCATACAAATGTTGCAACAGCCGTTTTGGAGCATATAAAGGTATGATTGCTCTCCAACTTCAGTTTTCTCTCAGTAGTGCTCCTTGCCTGGAGAAACATATTTGAGCAGGTGAACTAAGATAAAAAAGTGAGCCTTCTCAATTGTGCTACTTCTTGCAGAAATCACTGTATAACATTTCATAGTGTTAGAGGCTGAGAGGGAATGAATTTTGAATGCCTCAACATGTAAAGTGAAGTAAACATACGAATGTTTTCATTACCAGAATTTACTAGTATACTCTCATTTTTTAGATGGCCACAACTTCATTGTGGGTTGAAGTCTTTCTAAAATAAGTTTGATGGAAGTGTTTTGTTTACTTTAGAGGTGTGTCATGGCAAGTTACAGCTTCAGTCTAAGCAGTTTTCTGTTTTGTGTGTATTTATCAGAATGGTACTGTTTCCTGTTCACCAATGAAAATGGTACTCAAGAGGTGTGGCAATAATGATGCAAGTTACTAAACTGGTCTTTGCAGCAGGGTCTGTTAGATGTCTTGTGCATAATTTAAGCACTTCAGAAGGATGCTTGTCCTCTTTTCTATTTAAGTCTGCTGCTTTTGTATCAGAGAACTTGCAGATGGTTTCAGTATCAAGTAATGACCATGGTTGCTACTAGGATAACTTAGAAGATGGATCTGTTTTCAAGCAGTATGAGAACAGAAATTATAGATGAGACTTTCAGAAACACTGGAATTCTGTTTCTGAAAGCAATACAAGTGCCAGGATTCATTGAAAATCAAGATAGAAAATTTTACCCAATGCTATTTATAACTCGTGGAAGGTGATGTGTTTCAAAGCTAACTTTACCATTTGTAAAGTGCCTGACATCTGTCCTCAGTTATTACTGCTACCGATTTGTTTTTAAGCTACTATAAGTGAGCAAAGGATTCATTATGAATTTTAATGAATAAATTAATTTCACATATTTATAAAATTGAGAAAGAGATGTGTCTGTGTTTGGCTCAATACTGTAGGGCATAGTTTATGTGCTTTTGCAATATTAAGCATGTCAGTTTTCGTATCTGGCAATTTTAAAGCAGTATGTTAATGTCACTTAAAAAAGAAGCTAGAAGTTGACAATGTTGATATTTTATTTGATGCCTTGTCTTTAAATTCACTTTTCTAAGGAAGATACTGAGACACTAATGACAGGCCTACACCAGTAGTATTTTATATATTTGGGTAGAAGCCAGGTTTCAGAGTAAGATGTGGAATGGCAGTAATACCAGTTTTAATCATGAGTGTCCTCTTGGACAATGGACTGGACTGGATGCACTAGCAATGGACTGGAGCCAGATGCACTTGGTCATTCTCTGTTAGGTGACAGTGACACACTTTCCTGTTACCTGGAGGTTGAAGGAATTACTCTACATTGCCTCTGCTGTAGCTCTCTTCTAGCCCTTAGGCTTTCTTCTCTGACAGGGAGCCTGCTATTGAAGAGTTCCCAGAGTGGTGTTCCATTCCTGCATACATGATTTTTAATTCTGGTATTGCAAAGTGCTCAGACTCTTTACCTTCTTATTGTATAACTGTCAAAGAAGATTGTGAGACAGATAGGCATGCAGTTTATTAAATATAGTGATGATAAGTAAATTTTGTTTAAACTGCTTTGTCTTGTTCGTTTTCTCCCCTCTTTTCACTCTCCAGTGTTACAAAAAGTATCTTTCTATCTCAAGCTGTGGAATTTTAACATGCAGGATGATATGCTACTCAAAAGTACTCTCAAAAGGGGCAGTATCTTAGCCAGTACTTTTTACAGAAATTCTGATGTCACCTTGAGGCTGTGGTTAATAGGATTTATATACAGTTCAATAATTAAATCAGGTTAGGATAAGAGAGAATTCTTCTGGCAAGTGCCCATCTAATGAGGAGCTAGTGAGGCACCATGCTCTTTTTCAGGTTACTATATTTTCCCTTTTAAAATAATCTGGAAGCACATTCATACTTTAAAATAGGCTGTTCCCATTGTCCATTGTGATTTTTTAACTATATCAAGTATTTAAGCATTTTCTGTCAGTACATATATATGAATCAGTGCAAAGAATATTATGAAATCTGCTTTAAGTATATTAGGGGATTTTATTTTTTCTTGTGGTTGTATTTTCGTGTTCAGTTTACAGCTGCTTTCCACATTCTGTTGGATCATTTTCTAAGACACAGCAAGAGGAAAACAGAACTTAATCACATACTTAAGAGTCCTGGCAGTTTTCTGGCATATCTTACTGTTTAGTGAAATAGTGGAAAGAATGCATCACTTTTTTCACGAAGTGAACCATCAAGTATTTATTGTCAGTGCTTAGAACAAATGCATCCTTTTTTTGCATTGGTTGTTTTTTCTCTGAAGAAGCTGGTCACTGAAGGACTGTATCCAACAGATTGAGCACTAGAAATATGGGCATCTTTCTAGCTGCTGGAGTTTCAGTAATGCTTATCTTTGCATGTCATTCTAGTATGAATACAAGGATTACTGAAATATGTTAAATCATGGCCTATAACTTACATTTGTTTGGCTTAGGGTCTGTTTTTTTTTTTAATTCCTGCATAATTTTCCTACCATGTATATGTGAATTTCCTTGGTCTCAAGGTCTGATACTTTGTCTCCATTACTGTCATTGCCAATAGACTTTCATGTTATCAAGTTCATATTTTGTAAATGAATTCCACTATTGTAACTACTCTGTTTTAAATAGGAGATTACATTTTTGTCTTACCATGTAAACAGAAACAGTATGTGTTTGTAAAATATGTATGTTACAGTGGTCCAGGCTGGTTTTCCATAGTTCAGAACTGATAATTGAGTAACTTTACAGTAAACAACAGCTTTTTCTGAGTTCTGTTACAGAGCCCTTCTGGCATTATTCTGTACAGTTCAGTCAAAGGGAGCTGTCTGTAGCTGCCACTTTCAGCCTTCTCCCAGGGTTTCTCTTCCTCTTGCTAGGAGCACACTGTAATTACCTGTCCAACCTCACTCATTCTGGGGGCTGTTAGTTCTGGTTGTTTTCTGTCAGTATTTTTTGAGAAATTCCAGTAATTTCTTAGAAAATTTCTCTTCTCTTCTTCTGCATGTTCTCTCTCTCTCCAAAAGGAAGAATCTGGTACATGTAAAGAGGATAGGAGAGTCTCCTGCAAGTCCTTACAAAAATTACTCTCCAAGAGATTTCAATGGGTCCTGCTTCCAATTCTCTGCTTAAAAAAGAAGGAATTTGTATTCATTTTGGACTACAGTGACAGGTAGAGATTCCCATGCGTTTCAGTAATTTTCCCTAAAATAAATTTTGGCTTATGAACAGCCTTTTTCTAAAGATGCTTAGTGGAAAGCTTTGTCAAACATATTAATAAAAAAAAAATCAAACAGACAAAACCCAAACTAAAAAAGACAAAGCAAGCTGAAGTGTAGCACTTTAGCTGCAGTAGAGGTCCTGTCTCTAAATTAGCAGATAGAAAGGTCTCCTGAATGAAGCTGGTGTGGAACAAGATGTCGTGGTAGGAAATTAAGAGCAGGACGTAGGAAGGGAATATCTGTAAATGTGAATGCATCTTGATTTTATTACTGGGTTTTATTACTATTTTTCTTCACCTTGCTTGCCAGTTTGGCATCAGTGAGAACCTCTTCTTTGCTGTCTTTTTTATAATTGAATCTACAAGATTGATTAGCTCCTATTCCCCAGGTTTTCCATTTGGCATGTCTTTGAGTGTGCCATTGCACTTACTTAAGTGGGACATCTGCTTCTTATCAGCACTTCTTAGACAAGTTGGCTCTTCAGGAACTAACTGTCTCATTGATGTGGCCTATCTGGGAAATCTGTCAAAAGGTAACTAGTAGTGTTTAAGGCTATTCAGTAATCTGTATGAAATTTGATTAGATGGCCATCTAAATCCTAGGAAGCTAGTGTAAGAAAAATTACTTAGCGTCTTTGCTAGTAACCTTCATTGGTTATTTCATGAAGAAGCAGCTGAATGGACTCACCATATTGATCCATCTCTTTAGTTCTTGCTTTTGTTGCATTGAAAAGAGTCTTGAGGTTTTTATATTGCTGCTTACCTCTGATGTGCCTGTTGTGGATGGGAATAAAGGCCCTGAAGTTTTAGGATTTGCAATTTGGTCCCCTCCAAAGAGTGCTGAGTTCACATTTCAAAAGTAATTGTCCAATGTTTTTTAAGAAAGTAGTGTACATGTACCATTAATGTTTTAGTTTAGGCTCAAAGTATAGCAAATACATCAACCAGTGAGTTTTCTTTGCTGCAGTTAGTCCGTTTTGTTCAGCAGTTATGGTCAAACAGTCAGAAAGTTGCACATGTTTGAGAAGAATTTTACCTAGTTTCTGCTGCAAGTTAGTTAACAATTGTAAATCTGTTCTTACAATTAAAAGTATTTCATGTTTGAATAATGTAGTTTTATTTCAAAGTTGATCTGTAAACAAATATAGTGAATTAATGAATATTTCTGTGTTCTGTGTTATTACATGCCTTCTAAATAAATTTGTTGTACACAGATCACCAGCTAAGATAATATGGGCATTGCCAAATTCAACAATAATATATTTATTTTAATAGGATTTAGTTTCCACAATTCAGGACAATCCTTTGGTTGTTGGATACCTTTTGTCTAGGAAAAATACTTGAAACTTAAAAACATGGAATTTATCTCCATGTAAGGAGATACAAATATAGTTAAAACTACAGAAAGCAAGTGAATGTAATGGAAAGGCTAGAAAAACTGCTGTAGTTTTTTTGCAATTATTTTATTTCTCTAGAGAGAGTTAAGGAAACTATAATGCAGATCTCCAAGTCTCCAAGATGCTGTAGAATTGAAGTCACAGAACACGTCTGACATGCGGGATGCCAAACTACATCTGAATTAGGGACTTGGAAAAAGGCTGGTAATTCAGATCCAGTAAAATGTTAAATTAGTGTAACATAGCCTCTGATAATCACTTTAACTTTGGCTAAATACAGAAGTAATCCAAGATTTTACAGTAGCATAACTACCAAAATTTGACTGTGACTACTTCTCTAACATGAGCTCAAGGTAAATGCAGCTTGAAAGAAGCTCTAGCTCTTTTTTTAGTGAATGGTCATTTTTTGAGCATTCTTCATGGTAATTAATTTTATAAGTTGTAATTGCAAGCTTCCACAAAAGCCTTAAATTAAGTTGCTCTTCTGCAACTAACTGCTTTTCTTAATTAGTTCAGTAGATGGTGAATGAGAAATAGAAGTGTTACATAGCTATGTGCATCAAAAGCTTATTGCCAGAGGCTTTCAATATTAAAATATTTTTGTGACTTACCTCTTCTTTTGTTTTGTATTCTTGTCTCCAGCTCTTTTTTTTATGAACTTACAGTACACAGAAGGTGAAATATCATAAAATTCTTAGACTAGAGAAGTACCTTTCTGTCTTGTCTTCTTTGGTTTTTCCCTTTTTTGGGGGGGGTGAAATACTGTTTTTTAAAATTCTATTTCTTTATTTGTGATCTCAGGAATAATTTTAGTAGAATTCAAACCATGTGAAAAACAGACTTCTAAAGTTTTAGTGGTGCTGACATTACAACAACTGCTGCAGTGGGTTAGGTGCCACCGTAGCAGTTTTGAATACCTCAGTATTATAAGACAAAATTTCTTGTATCTCTTCACCCCAGAAAAGCACCAGTGACTCTTGCCTCAGTCTGGCAATATCATTTCAGTCTCCCAAAGAGCATTATGTGGAGCTGAAATACTAATAAGGCAATGAGATGGATCTCCACTCTGCTGGTCTCTTTGAGCCAATACATAGCTGAGTATGTCCAAACACCAGGATTTAGTTAATTACTGGATATGAAGGTTTTGTAAGATGAGTAGTTGTAACATTTCTTGTGATGCTACATTTTGGTGTTCAGATGCTCATAATGATATGTGATGTAATGGATTAAGTTTTGGAATGCATTTTTCTATCTTTAGATTGTAACTGCATGATACAATGGTTAGAGAAGTACCAAGCTGGGCTGTTTGTGCAGATATATTGGAATGCAGTCATTAGTTGCATGGCCATGTGAGGTTTTCCAGTAAAGCTTTTGCCTCATTAATTTTGTGCAGTCCCTGTGCCATCCTCCCTAAAATAGGGTTTTCTCAACTTGATCTGTGTGTGTCATTGTATAATGAGAAACTGCTTTTCCAGTGTTAGCAAAATAGTCTAATTTGATCTGAAGTAGTTACTTCAGTACCAGCCCAAGCTGCCAGCTGTTCTCTGGGATGATGCTTTAATGTAATTAGGAATTTCCTACATTTGTCTGCATTGAGTAATTGCTTTGTTGACTGAAGAGACTTAAAGTTCAGCACAATATGTGACATAATAATCACTTGGCTATTATTTTTTCCTTTTAC
Organism: Myiopsitta monachus; assembly: GCA_017639245.1. Classification (NCBI taxonomy): domain Eukaryota; kingdom Metazoa; phylum Chordata; class Aves; order Psittaciformes; family Psittacidae; genus Myiopsitta; species Myiopsitta monachus. The sequence goes on from CM029924.1 coordinate 28,630,070, forward strand.
AGCATAACACTATGTATGATGGCATGCAGTTTTCAGCCATGGCAAAACCATAGTTAAAAACAAAGCTTCTCTTCCAGTTTAAATTTTGCATGTCAGAATTACCTTGTTTAACTTCCATTTTCACTTTTAATTTGAAAATTACATAAGCAGCGATTTTCTGAGAGTTCATAGAAGCATATTATAATGCACTTTTACTGATAATTTATTTATAAACTGATTTTTAAAAACAGCTTAATAACTAAAACTTTTTAAAGAGGAAATAAATATTCTTTCACATTGTTAAGCTGTTAACCCTAACACTTACTCTTAAACAGAGTCGAAAGCTAGATGTGTATTTTGAATATGAGGAAAAGATAATGAGCAAATCCACTCTGGATAAATCTCTTCTGGACATGATTTCTGACCCAGATGGTGAGTACTTTAAATCTGAACTTGGTATAAAATTTGTTGAGATACACCATAAATCTGTACCTGCTGGAACTTCTGGATTGACAAAGAGCTTATGTGCAACCTGTGCAAGACTTATAAAGACAACAGATGTACTGATAATAGTAGCAGTCTAGAGAGTTTAGTATTACGGTTGAGTAATAACCAAAATATTGGCCACTTTTGCAGTTCCACCTAAAATCTCTTCTTAACTCATTTCTGAAGGCCAAAATTTTTTTAACTTTAGTGCTTCTCCAGTATATATTAGCATAGCATGGAACTTGTGTGGTCCAAACAATACTGATTCTTTAAAATCCTGTTGCACGTTTTATAACGTATACATACCTCATAAACAGAATGAAAAAAGGACATTTCATAGAATTAGTTAGATCAAGGGGTTGTAATGTAGGTAGTGCTTGTTTGTGTGAGCAAAACAATGGATAGGAGAAGGTGCAGAGAAGAGAAGCAAGACATAAATAGGCCAGTTTACTGAGAGATGCAAGTTTTGCATGCATTGACCCAGCTGTGTCTTGTCTGTTTGGCTGAACCAATGACACACTGTTTAAGAGCGATGCAACCAAGCTTCTGTTCCCTATAGAGCTTATATATAACAAGGCTTGGCACACTGGGTGATACTCAGGTTCTCTGTTAGCCGGAGTCACTAAGGGTCTCTCTGTAAAAGGCTGAGACCAGAATGGGTTTTCAGCCTTTCCTAGTATCATAGCATCAACTATCATCTTAACCTCTCACAACCCTCTGATGGATTTCAGTATGATCCGATACGAGTTGGCTGGAACAAAATAACCTGCAGAGCAAGATTGTAAAACTGAAGTTATGGCCACTGGCCTGTCTGCATATTGGCAACTGTACTGGCAAACATTAAGCATCGAGAGACCCAGGGTTCCTGCTCTTTTTCCAGTATGCTCTTTTAAGAAGATGTTTCTTTACTGCGTACTTATGTGTGTAGTCTTGTAGCTACATAGTGGACATAATGTCTTCTTGGAGTTTGTACAATGATTCGTATTTATAGAAAGAATATGACTTTTTAAAAAAAAAAAAATGTTTTACTAGTGTCTGCTACAGAATTGAAAGGCAGTAGTAGTACATGGTTAGTAGAAGCCTAAGCTAAAATTTAAGAGATTTTTTACTGGATCAAGTCTAGAAACTAACAGACTGTCAGGAAATCTAATGTCAGGCAGCTGTCTGTAATTGAGTACAGACATTCATTGTTAATATGAAACTAATAAGAATATGTACTTTATTAAGCATCAATACAGACTAGTCCCTTTGCATCTTCAGAATCAGCCATTCATTTACTGTTTTCCATTTCACCTTTTATAATGGCATGAACTTAGATATGAAAACAGAAATTATTATGCTTGCTAGCATTTCCTACTGGGTCAATTACTTTTTACCTGAGTCCGCATTTTCTGTGTGTTTTTAGGTCACAATATAAAGCAAATTGTTTTCCAAGCCTTATGTATCATATCAGCATTCCTATTAGCAAAGTTCCTGGGTTTTACATAAGGGAAAGATTAGATTTCCAAGCTTAAGTTTTCCTTCATAAGCTAAGTATTCAAGTGTTCACAGTCTCACATTAGCATTTCATATGCATTGTCTAGGTGTAAGGTAAGTTTATATAACAAGGATTTAGGTTAAATCACAGTGGTTATTTCTGGACATGCAATCTTGTAAAACTGGCCCGCTTCCTATTGCGTGATTCACTGAGAAATACCAGCCGAAAACATTTTGAAGGAGTAATGCGCCAAGTCTTCCAATGCTTTCAGTGGCGAACTACTTGTTTGCATTATCTGTGGGAATACTTGGCTTGTGAACAGTGATATTTGTAGAGATCTTCTCAAAAGAACTTAGACTTAACCACTTAAGAGCTTCAGGCTTCAGCATCCTATTTCTTACTATGTTATACTAATCTACTGCTTAGGGCTATTAGCTGCTTCCCAGTTCAGTGGATATTATTGTATCCTGGAGTAGTGATAAAATGGGAGGCAGTGGTTTTGCTTTGCTCTAGTAGCCCTAAAGGCTGCCGCTGGTTTTTGAGTGGAAAATAAGATTGTTCTGTTCTATATTTACCAAGTTAAGTTTTCTTCAGAACATTCAGCACTCCCCCGTCTCAATGCTGTCACAGACCGTAGCCTAGGAAAGAAACAGTGAACATTTTACAGGCAACTGACCTGGGTCTTATCACAGCTATAGTTTGCATCAGTAGTATGTCAGAAGTACTTTTGCCAAACAAAGTGGTTTTCCTTAGTTTTAGTAAAGTGTACACAATACAATCACAGATTTTTTTTATTTTTTTTTTTTAATTTGTGATCATTTAGTAAGACGAAATATCACTTACACTCCCGTGAGCACAAATCTCCTGGTTTTGTAGATTGGGTAAATAGGTCCAGGGTATTCCAGTTGAAACTGAAACTTAGTGATCAGCAAAGAACTGAAACAAGCTTTAAACTGGCAAGCTGGAAACCAAGTTTTCAAATCAGTTACAGAAACCAGACTCAGTTACACTGTATATTTAGAATGTTTAAGTGCCTCTGTTTCCCATATGAACTCCAAGTGGATGTCTACCTTGAAACCTCGGTTTTGGTTTAGATAATACAAAGTTTCCTCAGTTCTTGCTCTTCTGGATTACTGGTATTTGGTAATTGTTAATAAAAATTATTTCCAAGGAAAAAAATGTACCAAGTCATAAAATGTTCGTTCTGACAGCACTTACTATTAACTTCTGCCAAACTAAATATATGCTCACATAGAAACAAAAGTTGCAGATTAGATTAGACGAACCCCTGCTGACATGATCCACACTTGGGGGGGGGGGGGGGGAGGGGGCAGGACAAAACAAAAATGTACAAAAAAAAAAGAAAAAATCTTTTTTCTTGCCTGCAAGACAGTTAATTTTTATAAAACATTAGATTTAAAGGTATCAAGCTTTTTTAACGAAGAATTGAATTACAAATTTGAAATGTTGTTTTGAGAAGTTGTACTTCATGTGAAGTTGTGGTATTTACTAATAGTGATTCTTGTCTAGAAAATAGTAGATGGTGTTCAAAATCTGCTGTTAGTAGGTTATAATTAAGTAATACAGGGATGGTCACATCAGCATTTTGATCTGGCGGAGAAGACGTTTGATTGCCATTGATAATGCTTCCCAAGAGTTTGTAGCAGTGTTCTTCTCTAATGATTAGTGTGCAAAAGAAAATTGAGGCTGTGAAAGCCCTCCTAAAGGCAGGCTGAATGGTCAGACATTTTTTCCTGGTCAAAAGTTCACATAAGTGCTTTTGCAGCCCTCAGGCGTTTCAGGACAGTCAACCACAGAGCTGCATAAACAAATTGTAGAGTTAAAAAATAATGTGCTGTGGCTTTTACTTGTATGATTTTTCTTTAGTCTTCTCTTTCGTGGATCTGTTCCGTGCTAATGCTTGCAGTCCCTGCATAAAATAAGACATAATGCCCACTACATAACTTAGTATGTTATTTGAAGAATAGTATTTGCCACAAGCAAATGGGGAAGTTTAAGTAAACTTTCAGGAGCTGCGAGCCAGTCTAACCCATCTTACAATAAAATTGCTAAATGTCTTTCTGCCACTTTATACACTGAGCAAAGGTATGTTTATAAATAAGTTACTGTCATAACTGAAAGTCTGACTGTGCATATATATAATTACTGAAGCGCATTTCACACAGCATCTTAGGTACAGCTGTAGGTTTTTTACATTTATTTTTGCTTCATTGCAGCGGGAACTCCAGAGGACAAAATGCGATTATTTTTGATCTATTACATAAGCTCAGCTCAGGCACCTTCAGAGGTATGTGTGTTCTCTACAGCTTCCAGCACCAAATTCTACCACACAGGATTTTTCACTGTCATTTCAGCACTAAGCAGGTATTTCTTCTTCTCTTGAAGCAAAGTATGAAATGCCCAGGAGATACTGAAACTTCAAATAAGTCTTGCAGCATTATCAGGGAATCTGCTTACAAAACTTTAGCCACCGTTTCAAAGGGTATGCATGATTAGTAGGAAGGAAGATTATCTTTTTAAATGCAAGGCACATCTTGGCATGCTTTCTATTATTCTGCTCCACAGAAGTAGATAAAACAAAATTTTAATATGACTTATTTCACTCTACCCTTGTATATTCAAGAATAATGGGGTCAGTTGACTAGCAGATGAATGAGAAATGCTTCTTGTGCCAGTATCTGAGTAATTCAGGAAACAATTTCTAATATTTCTTTTCAATTTATGATGATTAATTTCAAGAAAGATTTTTATTATACAGTAGAGGTACTATGTAATTACTGGTTAGCTTTGGTTAATGCTAAAACTTTATGCTGCTTATTTAATATTTAGGTAAGGGTATCTTGCACATAAAGAGAGCTTAGAGTAGTTTCAGCCTCTTGTAATTCTCTGCTTCATACTTTCAGATTGATTTGGAGCAGTATAAAAAAGCATTGATGGATGCAGGTTGTAATCTTTCTCCTTTGAGCTACATAAAACAATGGAAGTAAGTAATTTCTTTTCTCTCCTACGTGAGGCTGTAACTGGGTATATTTCACAGAACTCATCATTGTTACCAAAGAATTATGTGGTACTTCTCATACATCGTAAATTAGCCTTAAATATTAACTTGGGTGACATGGCTTAGTGCAAGGTGTCCCTGCCTATGGCAGGGGGGTTGGAATTAGATCATCTTAATGTCCTTTCCAACCCTAACTATTCTATAATTCTGTGATTCTGTTAATTTTGGCATGATTTCTTACTGTCATTGTTATGGTAATACATGCAAATCTTTTTTTAAAACTAAACTCCAGTAATGCCAGAACCATCTTGAAAATGACAGATAGTAGTGTACTTAGGGATCCAAGACAGAAACAACTTACTGAAATAAGTTAAAAGCTGTGCTAGTTCAGACTCCAGTCTTTATTGGTTCATACCAAAGGGCCCTGCTGCCTATCTGCCTATCAGTTACTCTAGTTTTACGTGATATCAAAATAAAGGTTTTGTGTTTTAAGTACAAAATCAAATTCCTTTCAGTTCCTTAACTGTTGCATTTCTAGACAAGACAGATGCATATAATAAATATTTACTTCCTGTAAGAGTTTAAGAAGTGGAAGTTTTTTCACTTTTGGATGACCAGAGTGGAGCATTCTACAGCAGTATGTGGTATGAGATAAGCATTTGATTTCTGTCCTTTCTTTCACAGGGCTTTTACTAAGATGGCTTCAGCTCCAGCCAGCTATGGAAACACTACGCCTAAACCTTTGGGGTATGTTTTTGATTCATTTTCTGTAAGCCTTTAGGTTCTTTTAGCTTACTTTAGTTGTACTGAAAGTGTGAGTACTGCTGTACAAGACCCAGAATAAAACATTTCCCTATTTGTAAAAAGTTTTAAGTTGCAGACAATTACTCATCTCTCCTTAGTAGTGCATAGGACTTACACACAGGAAAATGAAAGTATCTGTGACTAAATCCACAAAGTAAATTAATATAGTGATATCTGCACCTGTACATTAAATGTGTTCTCATAGAAGAAGAATTTGGCACCAGGAAATGGGTCTTTGACAGCTGTCATCTTGAGCCTTGTTTAGTCAGTGGCCAGAAGGACAGTCCTGTGTATTCATAACTGTTTCTCTCCAGGGCTTGAAGAATGTCAGGAGTGTAAGAACACACTGCTTTTTCATTAGGGTGCCCTGGACTGGGTGTCTGTTTGTTGAAAGGTGTAGTTATTTATTTCAAGACATGAAAAGATAATGACTCTGCTAAGGGTACATGTACCCCATACAGGATATGGGAGTTAGGTCTTTCCATGCTTGAGAGGATTTGGTTCTTCATTACCAACTTTACTTTTAGGAACGCACTTGTCAGTGTCACACAGAAACTGTGGGGCAGTATGGTTAGAGAGAACTCCAGTACTATCTCTCTTGGAAGAAATGCTGGTTGGTTGGTTGGAGACACTGAGAATCTCTGTTAATTGATTAGGATACCCACTTGAAAGGGGCACTCAAATCTTTGCATTACTGAAGTTGTAAAATAAACTGTTCAATGGATTAAAGAGCTCAAGACTTCTGTCGATAGGTGAGGATCTAACTGCTAGTTTATAGGTGTATTCCCATAAGTTGGGTTGCCATGTGGTTTGAAGAATATATTTCATGACAAAATTAATCATTTGGTCTTTCAGTCTCATCAGCTTTAATGAGAATTTGATGTCAGCATAAAGCTTAAGAATGAAAATGTGAAAAACAAGGTCTTACACATAACCTTTATTTTGTTTCTCAGTCTGCTTTCACGTGTTATGAATACAGGATCACAGTTTGTAATGGAAGGAGTGAAGAACTTGGTACTGAAGCAGCAAGTAAGTTGAAGCAAAGCTTATTACATGAGCATTGTGAACATTTAGAAAAATAACTTTTAGTGCCTCTGTCATATTAATGATACTAGTTGTGTAGTAAAAGAGAAAACCAAACATGAACCTCTGCTGGTGGGTAGATCTGTCACTTTGTAGCTTCCAGTTTTTAGACAGGTAATGAATAATGTTCAGATTTTCTTTAAATACCTCCATTCGTAAGAAATTAGATTCCAGTATGTGCGATTAAGGTTCATTTCGGCATCATAAAAAGAGCAGCTGTGAATAGTCAAACTAGACTAGTTCATAAAATGTTACTTGTCGCAAAGATAATATTTGTACTCTAAATAAGGCCTCCTATTTTTCATATATTAAACACTTTTGGCATGTGTGGTTTTAAGAAGTTAGTATTATTCTTGACAAAATAGCTTCCTTTGTTTTGGGTTCTGAGTGAGCAAGAAGCTACAATGACAATGTTTTTAGGGTATCTTTTTCCTGGCTTTTAATTCCTTCTCCAGGTGTTTTGGGGTAGCCAAATAAAATGCTGTTCTTCCTCGTATTTTTAAGCCTGATGTAGGCCTGTGGTATTTCTGTTAAAGTTAACTTCTTCTCATTCAGTCATTTGGGGATTTACATTGGATTTTTTATGAAGTGTTTTTCAGTATTATTTGTAGATCATCCTTTGGAATGTTCTTTTTGATATATTCTGTCAACAAGACACATTTCCAATTCCGTTGCTATGTAAACTCTCCCTCAGTTTATTCTAGCTAAAGTGGTTTGACTGTTGAATACTTCAGATCTTTTGTCCAAGCTAGCATTTCCCATATTAAATGAGGAAAAGTCATCTTGAATCCCAGCTCAGTTTATTCCTTTCCAGTTCATCCAAACATTTGTTGTCAGGATTGCTTCTTTTTCTCATTTCTCTGACATCAGTTCTTTTTTAGAATCACGCCCTTAATTCTCATCTTCAGCTTTACAATCCTTCTTTTAAACTGCAAAAAACTTTTTCAGAATTCATATATTAGCAATACTTGAATACAACTCCATTCTTATCTTCACACTTCTTTTGCACTTTCTGTTCCTTCCCTAGCTGGATGCTCCTCACATGTTTGCACTTTCTGTACAGAAAGGTAGTTCAGGTGATGATAAAAATGCTCAGCCTTTACAAAAATATAAGAGGGAACCAGTTTAAAGTAGTATTTCAAATGCTGTGTAAACTTACATAAATAGAAATAATAATTTGCCTGTGAATAATTCTTGGTAAGTATTTCAGTGTTCCATTAATTTCACACTATGTTTTACAGAATTTACCAGTCACACGTATATTGGACAACCTTATGGAAATGAAGTCAAACCCTGTGAGTATAACTGTCTTCACATGGAAAGAGGTGAAACAAATGAAATCTTGCAGCTGTCATGTAATATGCCGTGGCTATTTTTTTCCCATGATAATGAAGTTAAATCTAGTCATGCTATATCTCAAGAGTAGAACCATTTTCACAACTATTTCATAAGATTTTTTAGCATAAAAATAGTTTTTAAACAACGGCAATTTCTTGTGTCTCATTGGACCTCATGGTTTTGAGGTTTTCATCTGTTCTGAGTTTCTATTAATCTCGTGTTATCTTGAGTTTCTGTTGCTCCTAAATGTCTAAAAGTTAAACTGCGGGATGAAATTTTCTTTGCATCAAGATGATTTTTTTTTTAAAGAGTGTTAATTTCAGAAGGAAGCTAGTTACAGAGAGGTGTGTCAGAGACAGTTCTATTTCCCACATCTTTAAAGCTTTACTATTTAGAGGAAAACATTTCAGGCGTTATGTTTGCAGGCAGAGTTAGTTTTGTGTCAGAAAAGTCCTCTTTTCCCCTTATTTCTATGAAAATTTACTCAGACTTATGTAAGTTACAAACTTTTGAAACATTTAAGTGTTCGCTATGTGATCAAGACATTTACTAGAATTTATAGCTAAAAATAAGTTTTTATATGGGATATGTAGTCAGAGCAGTTTGGTTTTTCTTTCTATGTATTTTGTTCCTTCAGAACACTTTTATACAACCATCCTGTGCAAAAAATTGTTCTGAAAAAGTCACCTGTTAAAAGTCATTTAGAAAGCTTTAATATGTTTGTCACATCTCAGTCTTCCTGGTTTAGTGACATCAGCATTAGATAGATACAAAAGTAGTATCTCACACTAGTTAGTAGATTTAAAACATTCCCCTTAGTCCACTTTCACCTTCAGTTATTAACTATATGTTAAGAGATAAATATGAAAGTTATCAACATGCAAGTAATCCTGTCTTCTTAAACTGCTAATAAATCCATTTTTTAAAAAATCTATTGTTACAGATAGTGAATCTTATGATTTTCATCAGAAAGTTTGCTTTCTTTCAATGAACCAAGAAACTGACAATTTTCAGTGGCAGCAGATTGTTGTCCTTATTTTCAAGACTTGGAAAAGATGTACAAGGCTAATTTTATATGATCACCCAGTAGAGGTCACTCAGAACACTTAATACAGAAAGCTGAAGTTACAGAAAACTTACAAGTAGGTGAAAAATAATGCGAAATCAACACTAGCTTCCTCAGGCTACAAATTTAACACTTATTTTGGGAAAGTTTACGAGTCATGGGGTTTTGTTGGTTTGGTTTTTTTTGCTCACCTGCTATTGTCACGTACAAACCAACCATGATCACTTTGATAATTTGAAGAAAATGGTCGTCTCACTTGAAAAAGTAGAGATTGATCCAGTCTGTCAGCCAGCGGCTCCGTGTTTCACTGCCATATCTGAGATTGAAATTCATGTTCCAAAACAGGGAGTCGTACTTTTAAATTTAAAGGAGAACAGGCAAGCCCTAAAGAATGATTCTCCTAACCTCCAGGAAAACTGACAGCAACTTTTTGAGTAAGTTTTCGCTAACAGAAGCAAACCAGAGAGTCATTGTAGAGTATGTTCAGATTTGCCGTACTATCAATGGAAGTGAAATTGTATCTGGAAAAGGTCAATGTCTAGAAATACACTCCTTTGGCCTTTGTTCATCTTCTGATGTTTGAGGTCCTTTTCTGTTCCCCACGATAAAAAACTATTGCTTTGCAGGCAAAATACAAAGATGGGGGGGGAAAAAAGCTTAACAGTTTACTTTTTTATTTCTTTTTTACAACACAGAAAAATATCTCCTCTGTAGTTCATTGAATCTTACTGACCACAGTGGTCAGCCTGTGAAACGTATGTACAGATGGAAGTTGCAAAGCAAAATTAGAATAGGTTATTGAGAAGTCAAAGAATTATTACAGTGAATGTGAATAGTTTTTCTAAATATAAAATGCAACAAAGTATATTAAATGTGCAACTTGAACCACAAACATTCACAAATATTATTGTCAGCTGAAATATTAAACCTATTCAGAATTACATGCTCTGTAGGGTTGTCTGTCAGTCACTTTGTATATTAGTTATCCCTGCTGCTTCTTTTCTCTCACAAGGACAGCTACCACAAAATGAGTCTACACCTGTGTTGTCTGAGTTTTTCAGAAGCAGGAACAGGTAGAACAGTTCTTATGGGCAATAATACCATCCTGTAATTTTGTTTTAATATGTCTAGATTGTTTAACTATAGTTACACTTGAAATAGTTAAAAGCATTCATGGATGATCATAAAGCAATCTGTGGAGGCGAGAAGGTGTTAGTAGTAACATCTATTGCTTGAAGCAGGTTTTAAAGCAGTTGTTTTGGGGACTCTATATTTTCATAAAGGAATGTTCTGTTCATAAATCCAGTAACATAGTTGCCCTGTTTCGGTAACACTAGAGATTGATTAAAAGCTTGAATTTTCCTAGCACAGAAACAGTCATATTGTCAAGTATACACAAATTTCAAACCATGGATAGGACACTGACCACCACTTAGTATAAAATTATGGAGGTTCTTCTAAGAATCTTACACAAGATGGTTTGAATCTTGAGAAAGGACAGTTTTTGATAATAAAACATTTAATATTTTGGGAATTTGCCATAAAAGGGTTTTAGCTTCCATCAATACAGTATATGCATTTGTATTGACTTTAAGAGGTAGATAAATCTTATTTGTGATATATAAGAATGGAACTGTATTTTGGTTAATATCATTTTTCAGTGACTATGGTATCTTTTAGGCTTAGCATATACTTACTATATGACTGACTACTTTTCATGTATTACAATGAAAGTCTAAAGAGGGGTATTTCCTTAATCAAAACTAGCCATGTCAGCTTCTGCAGAAAAACAGATACAGGCTGAAAGTAAAGGATAGTCCCATGGGTCTTTTACCATTTTCATTTGAAATCTTAAGCATGAATTTTATTCTTGAATTGCTTGGGGAAGTCACAAATTCACTTGTAAGGAAACTGCTATACAGTTGTTTTTATTGGCACGGTAACTACTTCTTAAATCAAATCTAGTAGGGTTTCTTTCCCTGCATCCACAGAAATTATTTCAGCAGGAATGGTGTATTTAAACAATGACAGAAAAACCCAAAACTAGCTTATCACATTTCTATTACTTTACCATTTTTAGTGTGTCTACTTACACAAGCCCACAACGGAAAAACAGAGCAGTAATATATTCAGGAAGAAATGTTTGTAATACTGTGGGGTTTTTTAAAACTCTGATTTTAGTTCCGGCATTAATTTGAATTCATTTTGACAAGCAGGGAAGCCACAACTCTTTATCTTAGTGAGTTAAAGGTTCCTGAAAAACCTCTCAATTTTAGTCTAGCAATATTTATCCATTCCCAGCTTTCTCATTGCTTCAAGGTTGCTATGCCACCTTTATGTACAAGGATGCCGAAATCACGAATGCTGTCAGACTTTACAAATGCAGTTGACGTTACCACTGGAGCATACAACAGTGTTTTGCAGAGATTCAGTGTGTAATTAGATGTAAACTTTATTAAAAACTAAACTCGAGGATAAGAGACTTATTTTATGTAATTATGTAAATGCCCTTAATAGCAAACAGGTCTATTTTGTATGTATATAAATACCACATGTAAACTGTTTTGTAGTATTAAAGATAGTTATGCTGTATATAGCTCTAAAAAAATTACCCAGATAATCTGTCTACTAATCAAGGAGAATTATTTCTGCTCCATAGAATCATTAAAACACAAGGGATTGTGCGTGTAAGCACCCAGATGAAATCAACTGTAGTCCTGTATGCAGTTTATCCACAAACTGAACTTCAGAGTACCTGGATGAAAATGTAGTATAGAAACAGAAGAAAGCCAAGTAGTTGTCAGAAGCAGTTACTAAGAAGTTTTGTTTTTCATCCATAATAATTGGCAAAAATCCTTCTTGTTGCCAATAAAAATATTGGAAGTGCCTCAGTGTTTCGGGTAAAGAAGAATTTTTTTTTGTATAATTTAGATAGACTTTTCAAATTCTTGTGGAACTCGTTTTTCTTCAAGAGCTTAATTTTGGTTTAATAGTAGTCATAAATCATGAAATGAAAAGGGTAACTTACATAACAGTAGCAGGTTTTGGTCTGCCTTGTATTTAGCATTCATTGCCATAGAAGTGTTTTTTGTTTTAGAAGATTAAATCAATAGCAGATCTCTGTAACCTGGAATATTTTAGCATTTATAACCGTATGATGTGCCTCTAAAGCTGGTAACACCTTAATTTTAGTTTCTGCATGCTGCCTTTCTGTTGAGATTTATTATGAAACCAATGTATTTTTTGGGAAGTAAGTCGATTTTAGATGGACCAGAAACAAAAAGCTTAATAGCACGCTTCATATCTGTCTCACTGTTGTTTATGCTGCACTGTAAATATTAGTGGACCCCACAATTAATTTTTTTAATGATGTGAGTGCTAAAGGGGAAATGGTGTTGGCTTGATTGATGCTTAATGTAATAGGTAGAAGCAGAAATTCATAAGCCAAAATTTCAATCTTTTGAGATAATGTACTTTTTGATAGGAGACAGATGACTACCGGTATTTTGACCCCAAGATGCTGCGAGGCAGTGACAGGTGAGTTTATTATGAGCTTCGCTTCTTCCCTTTTACCCTGTGAAAAGGCTAATTTAAGAAATTTGGTTTTATTTTCCTTGCTGACTACACATAATTAATTTTAATCATTAATTCTAAGTCAAGACAGTTGGTGTTGAAATAGTTCACAACAGGAAGTTGGCGCAACCAGATAAATTGTTATAACACTGCAGAGAAAAAAAATCCATTGTTCCAGTGACTGAACATGCTGATGACACGTACATTGGTTCAGTCACAGCAATGTGTGCTACAATTTAGCAGTAATAGATGTTAGAATTCTTTATAGTTATACTGCTTTCTGAAATTTTGTGGGTTTCACTGTTAAATTAAAAAGTCATCAGGTAGAAAAATTTTGGTGCACTGTTACTTTTTAAACAGCTGTCAATTTTATTTGAATATATTATTTTACTTTAATAGTAGTTTATTAATTACTTTGAAAAAAAAATCATTAAAAATTGACTTCAGTTGCCCTTGGAGAGGCAGGTGCATGTTTTCCATTCATGTGCATATGAAGGGAGAGTTGGATATCATTTATTTTGCCAATAAAAGAGAAGAGGGATTAAACTAAAAGTTTATAAATCTATACATTTTGCTTTATATCTTTGACCAATAACTGTGGCTGATAATGTCATCTCTGTTACCCTAGAAACATAAGATACTTTGCTTTAACATACCTTCTAAAATTAATTTTCCATCAAACCGCTGGGAAAAATAATCAGCTTGTTTAATAGCGGGGCTTTATTACGGGATGAATATGGATAAAGTAGGTCCAGACTTGGTTGTAGTTATTCGTATTAAAATCAGTCCCTGCTCCCTCTGGTCTTGAAACACAAAAAGTCTATTTCTGACAGTATAACCAGTAACAGGAAACAAATGTGGTTTATTGGAAAGTATTATTACAGACTATATCATTTTAAAGATAAACAGATCTCAAATGCATCACAGAAGAAAAGTTTCAGTATTTTTAGGAAATTTTGTGCAAAGGTGTTTTTTTAAAGCTGAAGCATTTTTCTCATGTAAATACGCATTTTTACCCACTCGTGTAGTTCTTATGTTGCTTTAAACAATGTAAAATTTACAGCAGTTCATAAATGTACCATTCATCATAGTGAAAACCTTCTAATTTCTAGTTTAGGGTTTGTAGAGAAACTGAAGTTCTCTTCCTTAAATAATATTTGAGCATGACAGCAAAATTCTTGCATAGCTGTATAGGGGTTTGTCTAATTCTCCCTTCAGATATTTACGTGGATGATAAAAAAACGTAGGTTAGCTGGCTTGACAGAGTGTAATGAGTTTAAAATAACTGCTCTTTTTTCTAGCCTATTGTTTTAATACTGGTATTTCTACCCATTATCTATCTTTTAAATAGAGTAGGAACTGTTTTACTGTAATTCAGTCTTAGCAAAACAGTATCTTTATATCCTGTGTGTGTAAAGCCTACATCAAGTATAAACAGTCCTTGCTCCCAGAAAGGAAAGGATGGCACAAAGTGCATGTGAATATGTCATAGCATATTAAACAACAAGGGAAGTGGGGTAGCAGTTCTGCTTATGGGGAGTCTGGAGTATTCATGACAGATCAAAACAACATATTAGAGATAACTATTCCCTCTTAAAAAAAACAACACAACTTTTTCTGATACACTGAAGTCTGTATTGAGGCAATTATTGTTTGTCACTCAAAGTAAACTTCTTGAAATAAGGGAAAATGTAAGCTGAAGGAAAAAAATGCACTGTGTTTAATCTGTGTTAGAACTTAGCATGATATTTAACTACCTGAGGCTGCAGGCAAGTACAGGACAGGGAGGTGGTGGCAATGTGCGAGCAACAGGCAGGAGAGCAGACTGACCCTTCAGAGCTTTCTCTTTGCCTTTTCCCTTCCTCCTGAAGGTGCAAGATGATGCAGGAAAAAAGGTTTCTCCCCCTTGCCCTGCTACTTGCCTGTGTCTAAGACTGTATTCAGATGGAGAGGAAGAGCCTATACCACCCAAACTGTAACTTACCTCTTCCTCCTTAGATCTTTTCATTCCTAATGTTGCTGTGACACCAGAACATATACCTGCAACAGTAAATATATAATGCGGCACAGCAAACTAACTGGCCTTACCTAGTTAGGATTCCAGTAGGCAGGATTTGTAAGCGTCAGGAACTGTGCTAACACTGCTGAAATTTTTTTACTCGTATTTGCTTCTAGCTAGCAGCACTAGAGTTGGAGCTTTTAAGCTCTGAAGTTCTGTCATAAAGCTTATGATTCAAACAGGAACCCTAAAACTGATGCAGTAGAACTCCTATTTACCCATGTGTTCAGTCCTGTAGAATGAATGATTTTTCATAATATATTCAAAGAATGAATGTAGAAGGCCAGTTATTGTTCTGTTTTACATCTTTGTTTAATGTTATATTGTATTTCAGAAATATGTGTACATGATACTTATTTTGCATATTTATAGTAATGTCTTAACAAAATAGAAAGTGTAGTTTGTTTGTTGTTCTTTTTATAGCTCAGTTCCAAGAAACAAAAATCCATTCCAGGAGGTAAGTCACATAAGAATTATTTTTTAATGTTCATGTGTAAAATATAATAAAATTCTCAAGTACCAGTAATTTTTGATGATCAAAATAAACAATAAAAATAAAATTAAAAAAAATAAAATTAAAATAAAATAAAAAACCCCAAACCCAGGAGGTCTTGTTTGCAAATCCCACTTGGACTAATTTTATCTAGTATTGATTAGAATTAGCTGTTACTCTGAAGAAGATTTTTTATTTTTCAAAGGACTATGTAAGCATTAACTAACACTAAAGAAAAAAAAAATCTAGAAAACTCTTTTGGAGGTAATTATAGGGATTCATTAATATCATAATTGGGTACTCAGCAGTTCAAATCCCCCCACTTAAATACCAGATCTTTACAATGCTCTTTAGATTTAATCCTTTGTCCAGCCTTAAACAGCAGTGTTGACTGCTGCTTTAAGTGTTTTTTAAAGAGTCTCTGCAATTAAAGGAAAAAAGCAAAACAACAGCAAATGTTGTCATTTTATAGAAATGCCAGTAACTTGCAGTATTTTTCAACATAATTATTTGCAAATAGTAAACATCTCAGTTATCTAATCTTACTGCTGAGTTTCATAAGCAGAATCTTACCTTGGCAATATACAGACGTCTCAGATTTCTCCTAATTATCCTGAACAAAAGAAATACTGTGTGGTGTCGTACATATTGGCTTACAGATGATCATAGCAAAAACATCAATAGTAACAAAATCTCTATAAAATTCATATACTATAATCAAACAGTTTTGGACAGTGAATGTTAACAAAAATGATACAATTATTAAAACTCCTTTTTCTATTCATTTATTGTCCCCTTTTAAACACAGCCCAAAAGATACTGATGGCCTTTACCTGTAATATTTAGATTATTACCAGTAGTAAAGGGGGGGGGGAAATAAGAAAATAGTGTATTTCTTTATAGTGGAAGTATTTTATTTGTGTCCCAAAATACTCTTATTCATCCATGGAAATATTTCCACTGTTCCTATGGACACCGGAGACAGCTCCACACAAAAAAAGTGACATGTTGGAACTGTATAGGTTTCAAATATTTCTTAGTAGAAGACAGTGTCATGCTAAAAGCTCTCAACTTGCTATTTTGCATCATCCTAAAACTGCAGTGTTATCAGGATTATTTTTATTGTATCTATAATGATTTGGTATGCTATTTTACAACTGAAATGTTAAGAATTTGAATGCAAACTCTGATAATGTGTGTGTTGCCTTTTAGGCGATAGTGTTTGTAGTTGGAGGAGGCAACTATATTGAATACCAAAATCTTATTGACTACATAAAGGTTTGTGCATTTTTGTCATTTATAACTTGCTGATAGAAACCAGTTTTAGCAGGTTTTCTGTAACATTTAGTATTTAGAAGATTGAGTCTATGAAACTAGCCTTAAGATCCTTAATATATACAGAGCCTGGGAAAAAAGAATAGAAGAAATCAGTATAAAAATGTGGATCATTAATTCAGATCAACAAAGAGTTACTGTTTCTGGTATTTTTGCTCATGTTGCACTTTTGAATTGAGAACTGCATTCTGCTTCATTTTGTCTTCATATGCACTAATGTGGTTGAAAACTGGTGTAGCTACCTGAAGTAACAGATGTAGCTAACTGAATTAACCTGTCTTCTGTACTGATACGTCAGGTGCTGTCAGTTTGGCTGTTCATATTGTGTGAGAATCCTGTTACTAGTTTTCATTTGCTGCTGTTAAATAAAGCAGCTGTAGTGTATCATAGCCTTGAAAGTAAGGAACTGCACAGAATTCTCTAGTTTTCTTAAATCTTGCAAATGAGATACAACAGTGCTTTTCCATATGCAATTTAGCACTATGAAGTCAGTTCAAAACAAAGCCTACAGATAACAGTACCTTTTTTTGCAACAGTCTTACTTGAACATAATGTCTGTTGTTTCTGAGGACAACATAATGCAAATACGATGCTGTCTGTCAAAGCAGAGATAAGAATGACATCAATATCTAAGCATTTATTATTTATCCCTCTTTCAAAGTTTTTGCTAACGAGTTAATGGAACTGCATTCTTCATATGCTGCATCATTTGATTGTGCAGAATTCATAAGAGGTGTTAATATGCAAAAGAAAAAAACCCCATAACTGTAATGCCAATATAACAGACTTAACATCTTTGGTTCCATCTGCCAGCCTAGCAGCCTAGGCAGCGGATGGACAAAAGTAACGACATTATTACAGTTCTTGGGGCGTGGAGGTGAAATTCAAGCACTTCCCAGGATTAAATATATGTATATATATATAATTAAATAAATACAGGGCATTAGTCACTGAAAACCACGTCTTCCACAAAACAAGCACAGGAGACTTTTGCGTCCAGGTAAATCTTGAAGAACTTGAAGTCAGAACATGCATACCAAGTTGTTTCACCTCCTCTAACAAGCAGCTGTTTTGGAACAGAGCTGGTCTGGATAGGAAAAAGGAACAAAGAAGAAAGTAAGTTAAAGAAATAATCTAGTCTCAGCTTAGCACTTACCACCCTTATTGATAACTAATTATAGCATTCAGTGAGGAACTTCATACAAAGAGGCAGGAAGCTGAAGTTTCTGAGGAACAAGAGGGCAAACAGGAGGTTATTTGATAAACAGATGGAGAGGACAGAAGGAACTAAAAAATACAGGAATTATAATGTTAGATCTTACAGAGCCAGAAGCTGGATGTGGTTTTTCTTCTTCTGGAACCCATGGACAGTGGTTTCTTCATCATCTGTTGTCACAGCTGAAGAGTTCTGTATGCTTCTCCAACTAGAGTGCGTACTTGGTCAGTGGGAGATGACCTCCCATGGGGAAAGAATCCCCCACCTTGATTGCACTGAGTGGTTTGCTCTTGAGAAAAAAAACCACAAAAGTTACCGAAAGCCTTAATTCCACCTCCCCCACCTCCCAGAGACTTGTCTGCCTCTCCCAGGTGACTCTTACAGGCTTATCCAGTAACATTTGAGTTTTCTGTGAGGTACTCTTCCAGCATCTGTTGTTTCAACAGATGTAGCTTGCTGATTATTCTAACATTCAATCAGTCTTCCTCCAGAATAAAAATGAAAAATCAGAAGGTATCTTGCAAGGTATCTGCGTGCAAGAACAGAGCTTTTTTCTTTTCTCACAAGCAGATACCACAACGATTTTATTCACTGCCTTATTTTTCTAAGGCACTGTCTGTTTTGCCAGTTTGCCTCTGAAAGGACAGAGAAAGTATTTTAAATCTTTCTAAAACAGGAAGCAACAATCATTCGGCTTTGACATTCTGGGCGTTTTTGTAGGAGAATTAAGAGAAACCCTCAAATCCAATTATTTGCAGTTCTGTGCTGTAACAGACTATTGCACATCATCAAAAAGCAAATATTTATGTCAGCAAGACAGATCATGCCTTAAAGTAAAGATATTGGCCAAGTTCAGATTAACATGCTGAAAACGCTGTCATCAGAATTGAAAGCCACAGAGGACCCTCGGGGAGACCAGCATACTGTTTTATACAGGAGAATTTAGCATGTCCTTTAATGTCCTGTTTGTATGTGGTTGGAAGGGTACTGCTGGATAATCTGTTCCAATCTGTGCTAAATGTTATATCACGAGAAATTTAAATCCAGCATAGATTCTTGGTCATGAAAAACTGCTGGACTGAAGAGTGTTGAGTTGGGTTTTGGGGTGTTTTTTTTAGGTGTTGAGCACTTTTGACTTGGCTCCAATAGTTATTTGGAGATCGAGCTCTTTTTTTGAATGGACTAAGAAATTAAGTTTAAATAAAAGCATATACATTTTAAAATTTCACTTTTAGAAGAAGATATGCAACAGACTGGAATGTATTTTAGAGCTGCCTGGAAGACAAAACAGTCCCCATTTCACAGAATCATTAGGGCACGAAGGGACCTCTGAAGGCCATAGTCCAACCCCTCTGCCAAGGTAGGGCCACACAGAGCAGGTTACACAGGAACACATCCAGGTGGGTTTTGAATGTCTCCAATGATGGAGACTCCACAACCCCCCTGAGCAGCCTGTTCCAGTACTCTGCTTATCTTATAGTTTCATTCTTTTCTTGGCACTAGGCAGAAACAAATACTATTCAGTCATAATACTGAAAGTGGAATCTGTCAAAATACCGGTTTAGATCAAAACCAGACCTATTCAGGCATCAAGACTAAGAAAAAGCTGGCTTGAAGTGTGGGAAGATGCAAGCTCAAGATCCTGCTCAGTAATGAGAATGAATAGCTTATTACAACAAACGACTTAAAATGAATAAAGATGAGGACTTGAACCAGGATTACCATCTCCCCAGTTAGTGTGTCACTGCCAGCTAAGAACTGTTCAAATCTGCTTCTGGTACTCTCCGCTGAAGCAGCACAGTTCATAACATATGTGAAAGCAAAGACTTACTTTCCCATTTTGTTCTTTCTTAAGTAATTTTTACCTAAATATAAATAAAATGCAAAATAATTTAACATTGAAAAAGGTTATTTAAGCCTATGCTTGAACTTTGAGGAGCCATGGTGTTACTAGCCCAACACTGGAAATAAACGTAGTCTGAAACTGTGTATTACTTAAACTAATTTTCATTTCCAAAATGCTAAAACATAGCCTTTTGGTAACCTTACTATCAAGTCAGTACTGTTAAACTGCACACTAGGTTTATTATGCATCCAGTTGAATTCAGCATAACACTTTGTTTCAGAATTCATTTACCAAAAAAATGTGCTGGTTTTATCATCATCATCATATGGAAATCAATTACAGATTGAAGTTCTCAGGTTCTAATACAACAAAATCAGTAAATATGTCATTACTATTCTTAGCACAGTGCCAAGTTATTGTAGGGGTTGGGATTGCTCAGGTAGGGGTGTTGGCTTCCCCAGGCCATTCATAGATACATCAGAGAATTTGGCATTCTAGTGAGTTTAAATGTGTGAAATGACCCATTTTTCCCCACTTCCTTTCTGCCTCTAGTCGCTCATTTTCCACTTTAAATACAGGGTTGTTTTCCTCTGGTGGAGCAACTGTTTATTTTCCAGCCAAAAGTATAAAAACTTCTACATCATCAAGATGGGGCTTGGGAGGTTTTTTGGTGTGCCATTAATTTGTCACTTTTGCTACTGTTAAACACTTGATTTCTTTGTCTTGTCTTCTTTTAGGGTAAACAAGGCAAACACATCCTGTATGGCTGCAGTGAACTTTTTAATGCTACACAGTTCATAAAACAGGTAGGTACCTCTGATAACTTACGTAATATTTATTACCTCCGTAACTGTGCATTGACCTATTTACATTTCTCCATGGATTTAAAATAAATAAATAAATAAACGTATGTAAAACCCACACAAACTAATTTGGGAAAGATTAATACATGTCCTTGTTATCTGTTTTCATTTGATTGAAATGGGAGGTTAGAGTCATTATTTTCAGTTAACTTTTGAAGGCCTGTATTGTCAGTGTGAGTTCAAGGTAATGCAGGAACAAGTTCGTAAGACTTACCTTTATGTAAATACTAATTAAAAAAAAAAAAGGCCCCGTTCTTGATATCTTCACAAATAGCGCGTCTTTAACAGGCTATTCTAGAGACCTTTACAACTCAAAAACTGCCCTTTAACTGTGGTGTTTAAACCTTCATCCCAGATTTGGTTACTGATAAATACTGACCTAGTGGAGCTTGGTGTTGTCCATACCTGTACTGAAAAAAATATAATTCTTCTAGTTCTGTTTAAAAACATTATAATCACCATTACGTCTCTCTGCCTCATTCCAAAACAAATGCAAAATAAAATTTGTGCATGGTGGTCAGCAAATAGCAGCCCTTCAGTAGCTGTCACCACCTAGGGTTTTACTTCCTACGAGGATGAGCATAAACTGTTCCATCAAAATTACATGTTAAATAACTAAATTCTTGTCGCACTTGAAGGAGAAACATGGTACTTATCAGCTTAAATCTTTTCAGTCAGATTAATTAACTTTTTTGTTGACTTCATTATGTATACTGTGCCTTTACTTCCCAGATTTATTAAAATTTTAATATTTGAAGCTTAGATCCTTTACTGTGAGGGTATGCATTAAATATTCTATTACCAGCATACTTTTGGCTGTAAGAGGTAAAGAAAAATAAAGCTCATAGGGTAGAAGTACTTACTCTATGAACTGGATATTGGTTTAACTGAAAGAATAAGATTAGCAGCCTAATGGTTTTCTGTCTCTTCATGTTTAGCTGTCCCAACTTGGCCAGAAATAAGACTGAAACACCATTACCTGGATGGCAAAGTGACAACAGAGAATTATTACAACATTCAGATATCTTCATAACTATGATTTTGTCATTATATTAAAACAACCCCATTTCATTAATATGATAACTTTTAAACAATATCTGTAATTAATATGGTGTATATCAACATTTCAGAAATAAACCTTAAAACCTGCTATGTTTTTGGCAGGGGTTGGTTTCCCATTATTACATTCTAAATGCAGTGTGAGCTATGGTGTTCTGACAGAACTGGCTGAAAAGCACAGCATTTTCAAGTTCTTATCTATAGTTTCTGTTACAGTAAACAAAGCAAAAGCTTGAAGAAAAGGTCAAGTCTGTCTTCAGGAAATGTTTTCTTCTTGAAAGCCAGACTATCTTTCTTTAACACAATTAAAAAGGACAAAACCTCCTTTTAGGACCACAGACAAACAGCCTTCGTGCAAGAGAACTACTACAAGTTCTTACCCTTTTATTTTACCAAAGCCATTATACTTAGATGTGTAGAGTCATTTCTTGATGGTCCAAAGATATACTTGACAGACAAGTTTCTGATACAGTAAAATTTAGCTTTTACGGTTAAGAGAAAATGACTTGCCTACAAAATCAGTTTCAACTGTAAAACTTTACAGTTTTTAGTTTCTAACCATTTTCTTCTGCGCTTTTTATTGTAACTACTTTGACTGTTATGTTTTGGAAGAAACCCAGTGATACTCACAGAACAGCTCATTATTATAAGCACACATTTAAAATACAGTTTTTAACAACTGCATGAAGTAGGGGCAGTTAAATAGTTTGAAAAATATCATGATAAAATAATTTTTCCAGCTAGGATAGCTCTGAAGAGCACACGTGGGAACTGGGAGAAGGGAACAAAATTTCTTTATAGACGTAGGTCTGTGCCTCTAGAAATGTCCTCTTTGGAAGAAACACTGCTACTGATGAAGCAATAATACGTATTCAAAATGAGGCCTAACATACTGAAAAAGTGGGAAGAACATACTTGCGATTTTATTAACAAACTGAGAATTACTGGCTTACTGTAAACTTTTCTGCAGTGTTTTTTTCTTCACTGTTCTTTAATGGTGAATGTTAATTTTGCTCTAAAGGCAATACTTCTTCCCCAGCATGCCTATACAAGATGTGCAGTTGAGCTCTTCCTTAAAACTGTCACCGTAAAAATCTGCATAATCCAGTCCGTGATATTAAAAAGTAATAATGTGATTTAATTCTTTCAGCTGAGTACTGTAAGCTGCTGCACACTACTACTATAAACTTCTAATCTTACCAAGTCAATAAATGCATTTATTGTGGTGTTAATTATAGTTGTATGTGAGCACTCTCCCATGCTTCAGTCAGCAAGAACTCATCGTGTCAAATGCACTGTGTTTTGCTAATTCCTAACTATTCCTAATTTACTAACTATTTGTTAGTAAAAACAAGGTGAAGGTGCATTTTGGAAAAGAAAAATGACATTTAAAGTGGTTATTGCTTCCTGTGGGAGTGTGTTCCAGGAGCTTGAAATAATCCATCCCCAAGAAAGCTGCTTCCTGTGCAGAGTTTTAACCATGCAGCTGATAGCCAGCTTCTGAAAAATCTGCTGACAGGTTTTTGTCCAGGTCTTGACCCTGCGCATTTAAACCAGGAGCACTCCTAAATCACAGCTTGCAGATTTCTGCTATTTCAGTAAACGTCTTAAAGATAACAGCGATTACTTTGGTGGCAGTGATCAAAAACTTAATTTGCGGTTTTTACACTGTCTCTGAGATGAGTTTCATTTCAGCTTTATAGCTGAATCTTGTGGGCATGCACTGGTCAGTTCAGGTTTTGGGGTTTTTTTCTTAAACTAATAAACACAATTTTAGTACTTCAAACATTCTTCTCTTTCTAAACTAGATTTCCGGTTTTGTCATATGAGTAGTCCTAAAGCTCTCCATTACCATTAAAATCTCACATTTACCACTCTAACAGTATACTCATCATGCTTCTTTCCTTCTGACCTAACCTAAGTTATGGCGTGCTGGTTTTTGTTACAGGGCCCTTTTCCCTGAATACCTCTTGTAAAATTAGGAATGTAGAAGGTTGTACAAGAAGTCTCCATGGTTGATCTAGAGGCAAACAATGTTAAAAATGAACTAGCTCTTTGGCATGCTTACTCAATTTATAGCCAGTTGCTATGCCCTTCCCATCTTCAGAGGTTCCTCGCAGGCTTGTGCTTATGCCCAGCTCAGCAGGTCTCTTAAATAAAATTATACCATAGAATCATATAATCACAGAATGGTTTGGGTTGGAAAGAACCTTAAGTTCCAGCCCCCTAGCCATGCAGTGTTCATGTTGCTAATAAATACTTCAGGTGGCTGCATGGCAGACCAGAGAGTTTTGGAACTTTTCTAGCCTACTCTGTCAATAAACCTCAGGCAGGGCTGGCTGATGGGGCTGTGCTAATGGCAAAGCCAGCTTCCATGCCTCAGGACTGGCAATTGCTAATGGGGCTTTACCTTCCCCTTTAGGTAAGCAAAAGCAGCACAAGGCTGAGTTTCAAGTGCTGTCCTTGTTCTCAGGAAGAAAATAAGCACTGTGGCCTTCACCTGTGCGGAACTGGCACATCTGTCTTTCAGGAAGTAGAGACAAATCTTACAAATGGTTGCATACACTCAATCACTTCAAGAATTCACAGTTTGAAAGGTTCTTCGCTGGCTTTTCTTACTTAAATTTGAAGGTTTTAGAATATTTAGATGGCTATTTTGGGTACCATCAATATAGTGCCTTTGTTTCTCAGAATTAGGCATTTAAAAAAAAAAAAAAAGTAGTTTGAAATTCTCATTATAAACTCTATAGCTTTATCTGCCTGTGTCTTTCCCCTTCTGAAAACCAAGCAGGACCAAATTTTACATTTTAGAATGTTATAGTGAACTTACTCCACCTCCTTTTAGTAATTGCATAGGTTGGCTTTCTTGGTTTGGCAATGGAGGAGCAATCTTTATCCTGTGAAACCAGAAAAATCCCCAGAAGCCTCAGGACTATCAGTCCCAAGTCTTACCTCAGTCTTCGCATCTTATGCACGTGCACATTCCTGGTTTTGGCAATCTAAGGGGTAGATTGTACACATACTACTTTTAAACAAAATTGCTTGTTAGCGCCTCAGCATGGCCATGCAATGTAATTAGTATTTACTGCTCCAGATCCTTGTATTATGTATGTATCATGAAAATAAATGGATGAAAATTAACCTGGTTGAAAATTCAGTGCCAAAGAGGCGTGTAGCTTCCCTTAAGAATCGGTGCAGATTCTTTCTGTAGCTGCTGCGTTTTGATTTGGACTTAGTAGTAATGATCTGATGAGAATAAAATTCTCCGTAGTGTTTCCTGTAACTGAAACCATCCTCCCCCTTTTTTTGCTCCTTCCCCCAGGTAAACTTATAATACCTTCCCTCTACATAGAGATCTTCAGAGGTTTTGCAATTATACTGAAAAATTAGTTTTAACAAATAAAGGGATTACTCCTACTCTATTTGGGGAGTAAAATTACACAGGTCAGCTCAAATAATTTTTCTGATGGACTTAACTGAGCTGTTTAATTTACACCCTGAAATGAACTTGGACTATTTGTACATTCAGCTACAACAGCAAAGCTTGGTTCTTACTGCATCTCTAACAAGTAGAGTAGT
Source organism: Myiopsitta monachus (assembly GCA_017639245.1). Classification (NCBI taxonomy): domain Eukaryota; kingdom Metazoa; phylum Chordata; class Aves; order Psittaciformes; family Psittacidae; genus Myiopsitta; species Myiopsitta monachus. The sequence goes on from CM029924.1 coordinate 28,655,345, forward strand.
TGCAACACCTTGTATAATGACTTCAGGAGCTCTGCTCTGAAGTGTTTATTACAATGCAAGCATGGCCCTGAATTGGTTTAAAAAGAAAGAGAATCAAAGTATTCAATTCAATACATGCCTCTCAGAAGACTTTTTAAACCATAAACATACAGTTATCTCTTTCAAATGCAAATAACTATGTTTATACACTTTTTCTAGACTAAAATACACACTAGGTGAAATAGATTGAGTAACAGCAACATTTCCCTCCATCTATAAATCCTGTATGATTGGTGTCTTCCTACTTGTTTTGTTTGTTCTTTTATGCATTCATGTTTTCTGTTATGTGTTCATCGCAAAGACTATGAGAGCCGATCACAAAACCACATGAGAGAGATCAGCCAAAGATTATGGATTACGGCACAAAATGTTTCACAGGCAAACACAATTTTTTGTGTAGCACTTGTATATTAGCAAAGCTGAGTGTTGCATTGCTGGTTTTGCTGGCACTGAAATAAACCCTCAGTTCCTATATGCAAATGAAGTAAAACACTGCTGGTATAATATTTTCTTCAGATTCCCTTACCAGTTATGTTCCAGTCCTCTAGGAGGATCTCCATTGCTTCATTTTCCTGGGATTGTTGACAGCTAAGCTACTGAGCTCCAGCTGCAATGTGATTTCACCCTAGAACTAGAACCTTGATCCGCTTCCCATAGATTGTTAGTCAGTCACAGGCCCTGTTCGTTCAGGTGCATTTTGAGTTGGTAACTCACAGGGAGAGGTACCTACTCCTAGAAGTCTTCTGTCCAGGTCCAGTACTGGGGATATATCTTTCTTCCCAGTGAAAAAAAGCTTTGGCTAGCCAGCATTCCATCACTGTAGCCACGCTCTGATGAAGATAAGCACTACTCCACAGGGAAGGTAACTATATAAATCTACCTTCTGTGGGTTTTATATCTCCATCAGTCTGGAAGTCAGCTCTATCACATGAGGGATATGTGGTAGTTTGAAGAAAAGGAAAAACAAACCAGTCAACCAACAACTGGAAATCCTCTAGAAGTGTCAAAGACAACAAAGCCACTTGCTGCATAGACCCTCACTGTATGCCACAAGACTGTTGTGCAGCTCTTACTTTACTAGACACATCACCAGCTTTCTGATGGTTCTGCAGACCACGTTTCTCCGCAAGGAATGAAATCTGGTTCATTAATCTTGCCTTGCATAGGGCAAGAAAAAGGGTTACCAGCCCAGGGTTCTCTGGGAGAAGAGCAAGCACGCACATCTTTAGCTGCACTCACTCCTCGCTGGAAAAGTTTCCAATGTGAAAACAGGTGAACCAAAAAGAGGTTGCCCTTCTGCCGAGAAACTTGTTCAGTTTTGGCTTTATTTTTTTTCTAAATGATAAAATCTCTCACGTATTGGTTAGGATTAAGTTTCTGTCTTTTTTTCCTTACCTCTCCTCCTCAATTCACTGCAATGCCAGGGATCAAAAGCATAGTCCCTATGCTTTAGGATAGGATCCAGCTTAATCAGTCAGTGAAAACCTGATGAAAACTGATCTAGTTTTCTAATTGTGGCACTTGAACCACGAACACCAAATCCATGATGTTTTCCAAGCTATTTTTCCTTTTTTAGATGTCATTAGTAATTTGTTCCACTATTCGCCTGGCCTGGCCTTCCTCAGCGCAATCTCTATCTGGTCAGGATGTGGGCTTCAAGTGCCAAGCTCACCAGTAGCCTTGCCAGCCTTTCTACAGGACCTTAGAAACCTGTCCCAGCAGAGACAAGGATTTAGCCTCAAAATGCTCACATTGATGCCTCAAAGGAAACAGCTAGCTCCCTCCCCAAACCCACAGGAATATTTGTACGTCTAAAGTTCCCAAACGAGAAACGCATCAGATTTAGAAGAATCTTTTGGCACACAATGATGTTGTTTTCTGTTACCTATTTCTAATAAACATTCATTTTGGTAATGAAAACAGGGTTAAGGAAATAAATTCAACTCTGGCTGACTTAGATCCAGAAAGGATGAAAACTGGACTGCATTCATTGGAAATTTTCACATTAGGAAATCAAGGACAAACATCTCTTATCATTTGGTCAATATGTCACATTTTTATGCTGTTTGGATATTTATATGTATTTTCACAACAACAGAAAAGCTAAATGACCTCAAGGGGTATTCACTGAAAGACAATCTTACTCTAGTCTTCTCCTTCCTTTTGCTTAAAATTAGTATATTAAAGTGATTCCATTTTGTTCAAGTATTTTTACTGATTCCCCCAAATTTACCCCTTCTATACACAGTATTCCGATTTTTCCAATCATGCCCAGTGCTTCTAAATGTAAGAAGACTTCCACTTCTGCAGCTACATCCTAAAGTCCATAAGTGAGCAGCCACTGCATCCAAGTCCAACTTCTCAAACAGGTTTGTTGTTGTTTTCCCCTCCTCACAATGGAGATAAAATTGGAGAGAGATGGCAGGACTGACTCAGTTTGCAGATGCGTCTTGATTACCATCTTAGTTTCTCTTGCTCACTGGAAAACAATTTTGGCTGTTTCTGCGACCTCGCAATTGCCAGAGCTGCAAGCCTCAGCACAGCACGGTCTGGATCACAGCTTTGCAGCGCACAGATTGTGATAAAGACTCCATGGCTGCTCAAACTCCAGTGCATCCAAAGCTTGAGGAGCAGTATTAGGTAAGGCCACAGTTCCAGTGGTCTAAGTCAGCACAGAAAGCAGGACTGCCTGGGTGGGGGACTTGGTGGGCATCAGCAAGGGCCAGGAGGGACTATGAAAGAGGCAGGTCCAGATAAGCCCCTTCCTTCTCCCGACTGAATGCCTAGATCAGGTGTTGGGATGACACAAGTCAGAAGAAGGGTTCATGGAGCTGGCAGGGCTTGGGGATAGCTTACTTGGTTTATGGAAAGCTCCAGAACAGTCAAGTATTAAATACTCGTCGTTCAATATGACCACAGGCAAGGACTGGTAACTGAAGAGGTTTCAGCCTGAAAGCAAAATGGAGAACAGGCCCTTCCTGAGGCATCAGGGTGTCAAGATCGCTCAGACAGCAGTGTGGGAAGGGAGAGGGATCATAAAAAAGACTCCAACACAATTCCAAGAGGGAGATTCTTCCCTAAAACGAAAGGCAAGGGCAGAAAGTAATGCTATCAGTTCCTGTGGGAACACAGGTTCCCACCCTCTTTCTACAATAGCCATAAGTAGAGGACCCTGCCCCACCCCAGGGATGGTCCAAGGGTAGGGGACATCTCTCTTTTCCTCTTCTCCTCAGGAGGATGGCCAGGAGAAGAGAAGGACACTGAGCCATGAACCAGTGGACCACGTACGGTTGGTAGTATCTGTCATCAGAGTCGGGAGGGAGACTCCAGCATCCAAAAGCCATATCCCACTAAGCCAGGGATGAGACTGGGGGCACGCTAGCATTCTTCATTAGAAGAATCAGTTACCAAAGAACTAGTGAATAAATTCACATATTTAGGCTCAGTACTGAATACCAGGAAAAATAAATGCTTCCTACCCAAACAGTATTTACAGCTCTGTTGTCAACATAAGCTATACGCACGGAGAAAAGGCAGTTCAAATGACTGCAGGATCTTGCACGTTGTTTGGTGCCACAGCTACAGTTCCACTGTATAAAATTTGCAGGTATACAAAAAAATCCAATGGTTTGGCAATAGATCATCAGGAAAAATAATAAAAAAAAAGTGGAGATTAAAAACATTGGGTCGATCTTGCTGATCCTTTCTTGGAAGGCCTGGATTGGAAAGGAAAGGAAAGCTTAACCAGGTTCATGTATCAGCTATTTTGACAGAAAGCACAAGAAAACATCAATTTATGCCAACAGGCTGCCTTGCGATGCGTACGGTCAGGTGCCCAAGTCTTTTAGAGAAACTGATATTCCTACAAGAATATGCAACTTGATGTGAATGTTGAGTAACCTACAGTCAAGTAATATCTACCTGAAGTATCTTACGTTATTTTGAGTGTCTTCTGTTCATCCCCAAATTCGCCGGAACTCATCAGAAACACCAGTACTTTATGTAGTGCAATGGCAGACACGCATGTATTTCCACACGCATCAGGGCCAAAGCAAATCTCATGATTAAACACAAAACACGGATTTAGGAATCCTAACATTTTCCATACCACAGTGACGTAAATGTGTTGCCTTCCTTATGCAAGTACTTTTATTGTATGTGATACTGGAAAGGTCTGAACATGTCTAAATCTAAGAATTCAGCAGACCAGTTGTTTTGAAATGGGAAAAGAGTTGACATGGGAATTAAAACAGAATTATTACTAATCAAGTGGCACCAAGTTATTTCTCCTGCTGTTTACATTAAACCCGACGGGTCGGTGGGCAGCGGGAGCCACACTTGCCATGGAACGCAATTAGCTTGGAATCTTTTTTAGACTGTGTTTTAACAAAAGTGTTTTTCATAACTTGCTGTTCCTTTTCCCTTTCCCCACTGGGATCAGAATTCAACTGTCTGAAAGTTCATCTGGCAGCGGAAATGTTATTTCCGGTTTGCCTACAGATACAGTCATTTCTCAGGGGCTGGCTCATAGCAGGCGCTTTTGTAGATAGTCTTTAAACTTTGCCATTTCAGAGGCAAACACTCTGATCAAAGGATGAATAAAAAAAGAAAGGCCTCAGGAGATTCCTTCTCTGCTGACTACCTCCAAAGGGTCTTCTTGGGTTACAGGCTCACTGAACCAGAAAGCTACCTTTAGTTTCCATTTATATCTTCTACATTTCTATACCTGTAGACCTGAAAACTATTACAAAGCTTCCTCACAGAATAGGCATGCTTCATCTTATTTCACACACTACTTTTAAGGAGGGAAGAAAGGGGAGTTGTAATGGAAGCTAATGCCATAGCATAAGCATCCAATTGATTGGTCATTTCCTCCATAGGACGGTTTTGGTGCTCCATAGACCACAGAAGAGGATATGCTTGTAGGAGAAATACATGGTACTTTCTTCGAGTGGATGAACAGCAAAATATAGAGAGCAGCAGACATTTAGAGTGATGATGCAAAGAGCAAAGGCAATACGCACCAGTCACCCATGTGAACACTATCCTTTTATCAAGACTTACATGAGAGCATTGGTGCCACTGAAGGAGTGGGAAGGAAGTAGGGAGCCATATGCATGGTAAGAAAGAAACATCTAAGAGGGGTAAACAGCCACCATTTGAGTTAGATTAGCTCCTAATTGGAATCTCTTAGCAGAAAAGATGTAAAAGAAAGTACAGGCACGCACGCACAGAGAATTATCCTTGTAGGAGGAAAGTTTTCCTACTGGAAGAGAAAAGGGCCCTATTCTACTGAAATGAAATACTGGCTTTTTAACAAGACCTAACCAAAAAAAAAAAAAAAAAGAAACCTCATCCGAGGACAATGTATCTATTATAGCCTTGTTTTTCAGCAGATGTTTTGAGGTGACACAGAACAACTTAGTAGCTGGGTGTTCTGTTGAAAGACCATGCTGTGAGTCGTTCCGGAACAGAGCTATTTTGGCTATACAGGGCTTTTAAATTACCATTTTTAAAGTGTACTTAAGCTGGTAAGCTACATGTAGCTGAAGACTTTCGTTTGAGTAAGAGAGGCAGGATGCCAAGAAAGGTACCTCCAAAAGGAGAATGGACTTTATTAAATCAAAGGGCACAAACTGTACTCATCTTACGTGTTTTTCATACATTGCTCTGCAGCCCTGATCAAATAATGTGTTTCACTTGAATCAAAACCTAACATTTCCTAGCACATAGAGAAAGAGGTTTGGCTTTGCAAAATGTTGCAAAAATATTTTTGCAACAATCAGGTATCTGAAAGCGCTTCCCAAAGAGCCAGCATGAGGTGAACAACGCTGCTACAAACTACATTTGACCTTTAAAACAGCTTTCATTTTGAAACATGCCTTCAACTGAAACGATCACAGAATCAATATTTAGGGTTGTAAAGGACCTTAAGATAAGTTGTTCAGCATGAACTTAGTTTCCAGAAGTTTGAATAATAAATTACTAATTAGCAAACACCCGAAGAATTTCCCCAATCATCTCATTGATTTTTCCTATCTGACAAAAGACCTGATTGCTGCTGTGTGGCTGGTCTGCAGGTACCTCTGCAGTACTTAGTATGCTCCTTGTATCCATTTATGCAGGCTTGTGGGCAGCAAAGCACGTTATTTTACTCATAACCTACCATAAATGTATTGCTGCCAGGCCCCTGTGCTTCACCAGCACCTTCCATATAAATACAATTGAACTATTTCCAGTGCTTGTCCTGCCCATCTCTGCCTGGAAAACCCTTCCTCAAAAAGGCCTTCTCCTAATGCCGCTCCATCAATGGTTTCACACTACATTGAAGTAACGCAACTTCAAATTTCTCTTTTGCACCAGCAAAATCCAAATACATATGCTGTAATTAGAGATCAATTATGTGTATGTGAAGTAAATTGCTTGTGGCCAGCAATATTTGCTGTTGTACTATTATTTCTGCCCAGAGCAAACATGGAAAAGAGCACTTACATTCTGAGGCTGAACACACAAAGCTGTGTCATGTTCAAGCCGTGCTTGAACATCAAAAAGATGACCATCCAGAAGTTGCAGAGCTTCCTCTGAAGTCCTAAATTAATACCACAAGTTTCTGAATGCATCATGTTTCTATTAAAAAGTCCAAACATTTGAGAATAATCAGCAAAGATAAATCTATTTAAAATCCCACAAATTACAATCACTGTACAAGCCACAGGAGAAAAGTTTTCTAATGTTCCTGCCTGAAGGGTGAAGCAGTCCTGACACGAATGGGATGTTTCCCAGCTGCGTATCGCCTTGCAGTGCCCATGCTCCTGACGAGACTCCACTTCCATCAGCCTCCCTGGTAAGCACCCACGCATGAACTGCAACCAGCCGACATGCAGGAAGCCAAGACATTCTTCTGTTTAGTTGGCCAGAAACCACACCAATGCATTAATTGCTACAACTATTAAAGCCTTTGATGGTCAGTCTAATTACTTCCATGAATAACGAAGAAACCACAGACACCCCCATTGCCAACCTCTCACTCCCCTCCCTCAGACTGCTGCTATCTTTATGAAGAGTTCACTAACAAAATGTTAACAACCTTAAATATTTAATAATAACAGGTCACTTAAAACTGTACCATGTGCTCTAAAGGCTTGTAATTTGAGGTCAAAGTTAGACATTTGCAAGCTACTTTGATTTTACTAAAACATGCACATGCTTTTATATATAAAACAGAGGCAGTTTTTTTGAAAGTGCTCATTAGTACCTTAATCCTGCTGCAACTGAAATCAGCAAAACGCAGGAAACAACAACAGCTGTATTAGCAAGCCCAGGCAACCCACCCAGCCCAGCAAATCCAGCACAGTTAGTACCAGCAGCTTCGGAGACAAAACATTTTGGCAGCCCAGATCTTGTTTCTAATGCATATTTCCATCCACTTTTGACTCACGCCAACAAATTAGTCCAAGCTGTCTATAATTCATAAGCCTCAATCAACCCCCTTGTCATTACACTTACTGTATCTGAGCATTTGATCTCATTGACACTTTGCAGATACGACATGTGTCCTAGCTTGCTTGATTTTTTAGTCATGAGTTTAATGGTAGCAGCCCAACCTGAAAATTCCTAGTATACACGCGTAACATACACAAACATTTTCTCCAAGTAAAACTACCACATGAGCTGCGAGTTCGGAGTTATATATTTGCAAACACCAAGGACAGTACAATGTCCATCTCTGCCCATAAGACAAGTTAGTGGGGGGAATCAACACAACAAAACCCCAATTGCCTCTCTCACTTCCTCACAGTTGAATAAAAGAGCAGAAATAATACGAGTCTTCCAAAAACCAAATGCTTCAACAGCTGTGGGGAACCAACCCAGAATTTAAAAGGATGACTTCCCCCATGCTAATGGGTCCTTTAGGTATTGTTCACCACTATGACAGACAGAAAAGATACACAATTTAAATGCAAGGAAATACTGTCTTTTTATTTTCTTGAAAGTGCGTATGCTTGCTAATCCTAACTGTGGCTTTTATCATTTCAGCATTTATTATGCTACTTCTGGAGAACTAAGGAGACAAAGTCATTTCACTATTCGAGCTAATGGTATCATCCATTGCTGACTTGTTAATTTTCTCCAGACAAATGTCTTGACTTTACCAAGTTCTCTTTTCCACTCTAGTTTCTTTTCTCTGCTCCCCAAACATTTTTCACACACAGATTTTCTTTCTCACTTATAAATCTCCGCTCGGCATTCACTAAACTACTACAGGACATAGTTAAAAGCCAGAGGATTAAAATCCATTTAAACCAACTTGATAGAAAACCAAGAACCTGGAGGGGTGGGGGAAGACACTGAACTATTCTCTGCTGACCTCATGGCAAGTATCTTTCGCTGAGAATTCCTACAAATTTCAAGTAGAAAAATCCTCCCCCCAACCTCATGTATGGGAATATTATTATTTAAATCTCCACTGGGATCTTACACAAATCAGTCACATGAAATAAAAACCATTACACACAACTTTAAAATACACCCTCTGCTTTCAAATACTTCTCTCAAGCTAGCATTTTTCTGCACCTGCCTCTTTGAACAACATACCCCGTGTGCTGTCAAAGAAACTACTCTCTGCCACCACAAAAGAATTTGTTTCAGTGAAATTTTCACTGAGGTTAAAGCACAACTGCTTTGAGACCACCTAAGTCTGAACACTGTTAAGTGTCAGCAGGGCAAGGACTTTTTCTTCTGTGAAGCCTGAAAGTCAGTAACGTAACAAAGCGATAAAAAAGGGACAGAAGAGAATACTTTAATACTATTTTTCCTCCTCAAACACTGAAATATTTTAAACGCAAAGGGATACACTTGGAAGTTACATTTTAAAAACTTAAATGTAAAATTCTAGCAGTAAAAACTCTTTCATTTCTTGATGACCCTCACGTAATGCTGCTCCAAGCATTCAGTAAATAATGTCCTCTGGGCTTTACAAGCTGCACTGCTGGCACTCCACAGCTGTGATGTGGCCACAAAATTCATCTTTATCCAAGATGTCAATTGCCCTGCCTGTCTGTATGCTCTGTGTGCAAAGGCTTACGGCATATCTGAAGAATTTGAAGTAAGGGTAATATTCACTAATTCAAAATTGGAAAGTAAAAGGTTCACAGTCTATATTGAGTAATTAAAAACACACACTGACAAAATCACTTGATGTTTCTGCAGAATTTCCAGAATTAGTACATACTGCAACAAAACTGAGAGTCAGATTACTGTTACTACCCATGGCCTTGATTATGAGCCTTTCAGAGCCTTTTACGTATGTGGAAAATGTTCTAACAACAAAGTAATTTCACCCACAACTGCTTAACCATTATCAGTGAGAAGATAGTCTACTCAACACTACTGATAGTTGCCAAAGCCAACAGAGTAAGTCAAGGTACTCATCTGGAAGTTCTATATTGAGCTATTTTGGAGATACAGTGAGCCAAAAGAGTTAGGAAAGTGTTCAAGTGAGTTAATCTTATTTTTCTGAAGCAGGGAAAATTTCCCAAATGCCTTTTCTAATTTTCCTAATTTTCCTAAAATAAAAGAAAAAGGAAGCCTTATGAAAGATCACACATGTACCAGATAAATTATTCCGGTCATGGTGAGGTGAGTGAATATGAAAAGTGAAATGCCAATTTTAAACGTGGAGGTAAGATCAGTCCCTGCAAAATTAATGTGAATAAATAACAAACAAAAAAACCAAACAAGTTTATTAAGAAGCTTAGAACAGTGTTCTACAGAAGTTTTTCAAATACACTACCCCAAACCACAGGAGAGAGAAGATTAATTTGCTAGCAGATAAGCAAGTAGATATATTACAAAAATCAGGTACTGTCTTCCCTCTTGTCTGCCACGAGTTTTATCTTACAGGAAATTCAGGCTGGGGAAAAGGGAGAGATGAAAGGACTTCAGATTTCAGAGGAAGGAAATACATCTCTTCTTCCAGAGGTATACAACCTCTGACTCTTATAGCTGGCCCTGTGGCAAGGAAGATTAAGACCAGAGTAAGCATACAACAAATAATCCCAGAGCTGACAAAAAAAGGAAGATGAAAGTCGGTAGGCAGAACAAATCTGAGAAGAAATTCACATGGAGAAGGGACAAATCTGAGCACTGAAGAGTGCACAAACTGTCACTGAGAAGAGAGACAAAAACCATTTGTGCAATGAAATAAGGATGGAGGGCCACCTACATTTTTCCTGAAACATGATGGGTTTCCCAGGTCAATTTTTTTTTTCCAGCTGTACATGAATTTGGAGTTATCCCCATCCTAAAAATGCTCTGTTTTCTATTAAAGCTTAGTTAGCATAACAATAACAGTAGGGTTTTTATAACATGCACACTGAACACAGCAGCCATGAACAGTCAGCAAAGTCACTTGCCACTATGACAGTAGTAAAACCAGAATATAAAAAATTACTTTATTTGCAAAAACTGATTTTCTTCAACCCCACCTAATTTTTTTTCATGACCTAGTTATGAGGTTGATGAACTGGTGGAGATACAAGAAGTGCATTTACAACAAACCCACTGCTGTCAGAATGCAATATTAGGTTCAGTACGCCATAAAAAACAATGTCTTCACATTGCTCCTGTTCCCAGATAAACCTTGTTGCTGCAGGCCTTCAACACACCCTGCAAAGTGCAATCCTTTTTCCTTGAGTTTCTGTCACATTTTTCTCCTGTCCAACTTAACATCAAACCCAACAAAGTACATGTGTACTTCTAGGCACTGCAAAAGACTTGCTGTTGTCACATCAGCTATAGCCAATGGCTCAGAAGATGACTGGTGTCAACAAGCACACAGACCCTACAAAGAAGGCTTTCCAGAAAAAAAGCCGGAGATGAGCTAATTTATGCAGGGTAATGATGTCTGCCTTCAGTGTCTAGGGAAGGAGAGACCAGTAATCCTTCACTCCAGGCCATCAATCACTCAGAGCCCTTTGCTCTACTGAGTGCCAGCGCTGAAGGATGCTCCACCATGCAGTTCACACCATAGGTAAACAGCTGCAATCACAGCAGGATGCAACAAATGCAAAGAAGAGTCTGGAAAACTGTGATGCTCAATCCCATGTGCCTCATTGCTGTGGTCACAGGGCACAGAAGGAGGCGGCAAGAAAATGGTAAACAAGGCATTGCTGTTAAGATGAGGACTGGGACCACTGCGCACTGCAGAGTGCTTCCGTCAGCACTAGAAGACTTTCCAAGAAGGGTATAAGCTGATCCAAAACACATAGAAACTGGAGCATTCTTCAGAGCATATATCAAAATCCAACAGACTTCAGCTTTACCTCTACATTAACTAGAGCAGATCTGGTGGCACAGTACTCCAGAGATCCCTCCATAAGACAACTCTCAGAACCAAAGATCTGAAAAGACTTTGGCTTGGATTTAGCTCCTGGAACTCTGAAAACTGTAATTTTCATTTTTATCCCTTTCCCACAGTCCTGCTGGTCTTAGAGTTTTATTTTGTTCTAATTTTTTTTACTCACAGAGTAAAATTACCTATATTAAATACATTAAGCAAATAGCTTGACTGAAGGATGTAATTGCAGTAAAACACAACATATAACTAATCATGTCATAGCATAACCCAGACCAATCTCATGAAAAATTCAATAAACATGCCTTTGGCTGAATTGCACAAAAAATTAGTACCATTAAGAGATGTTCTTTGTAATGGTTTTATCTAATCACTTTCAAGCCCTTTGGAAGTGGGTGGCTCAATAGCATTTTGACTGATGAAATCTGGTGGCAAAGAAGTTGAAGACTATATTAACTGAAAAACAGCTGGTAGACTGAAGGTAAATCTGATTTGTTACACCTGGATCATGTATTTGCCACAATATGCACACCTCATCTTTATAATCAGTGAAGACTTAAAGCTGTGTGCATCTCCCCCTGCTCCCTATCTCCAATCCATCTAAGCAAACCCTGATTTGCCAGCTCTGCTGATACCTGGCTACCTCCCAGTAGAGCTCTCATTCAAGTAGATATAATCAGAAGTACATCAGGGCACAGTACAGCTGGTGGAGCAATCATCCTCAGAGAAGTCAGAAATGTGGTTTTCATGGGCTTACAGCATGACTTTTACAAGAATCTGACGAGTGATGGACCTGTTCCTGTTCTAACATTACAAGGCATAGCAAATTGAACAGTGCTTGCTGTCTTCATGGTTGTGCACCTAGGCCACACAGAAGATGCCCTGCTTTACAGTGAATTCCCTTTATTTCGCCAAGGCTCACTCCTTTCCACAGCATACAACTGATTATGAAACACATTCCACACGTTGCCCCAACACACTAGCACATATTTTTCACTAACACTTCCCTCACCCTTATAAACATGCTGTTGAAATTCTCCATGTACTTTACCAGCCTGGGAAATAGACAGTTGGTTCACAGAAGGGTTTGGTTTGGAAGGGACCTGAAGAATCATCCAGTTCCAACCCCCATGCCACAGGAGTTGAAGACTGTGTGCAAGGTAAATTTTCCTAAAATAAGTACAGTTCTAACGAAATCCATTATAATCTTCAAAATAATCCAAGAATGTTTCTTGGATCCTTCCCCAGCTTCTCCACAAAAAGTGAAACAGCTCCGTTTACACCCTCTCCTTATTTACACTCATTTCTCTACAATGTTATTTATTCCTGCCTTCCCAGGTGTCATACCCAAGATTTTCCCTGATGCAGAGCTTACAGATGTTGCAAAATTACTGTTTTGGAAAGAAAATAAAAAAAAAAAAAGAAAAGTTTTTTCTATGATATCTACCAAAATTAGCTTCTGATTATGCTAAGAATGTCACATGCTTAAAAATGGAAATAGCACAAAGGAATACTACAGCTTTTCACTACATAGTCCAATAGGGGAAAAAAAATAACCCAGGCATCACTTATATTTATTTATTCTAAGTATACTATTTCATTGAAATACACTCAAATACCTAAGAAGTTCTCATGCTTGACTACATGTTTGACACTTCAGGCTTGCATAAAAAGCATTTGGAATGATTAAATGTCAACAGTTCCAGTGCAACACGATGTAAAACAAGTAAAACAGACATTGACTTACTCAGAGATGTTCAGATTCAAATCTTCAGCATGTCCTTGGATATAGAAATTATTTCAACAGATATTTACCAGGAGATTAAGAAAAAAAAAAAAGAGTAATTTGAGGTATAAGACTTTAGTTTAAACCCAGAAATTTTCACTTAACTGAAAGGAAAAAGAAACCAGTGAGCCAAAATACAGAAAGGATTACAGAACAAACCAGCAGACAAATAGGATTCTCAGGTGAAATAAATTGCTAGAAGTTAATTTCTGTCAATCTCTACCAGCTGAGACCCTGTGCCCTGAGATCAAGCTGTCTGCAGCCCTTTATACTGAGTAAGGGTCAGCTACCATGTCTGTACATTGGGGAGCTTGAAGTGAAGGGGGGGGAAGAAAAAGGGAATTAATTCGAGTTCAGTAGAAGCAAAGAGATGAGGCATGTCACCATTATGATACAGCTCTCCCTGTCTGTATCTGTAAGTTTGGGCAGTTATGCTCCACAGCACACTTAGTCCTTGTCTTAGGTGCACAGTGTGGGGGATGCAGCCCAGCATGAAGGCAAGTGGGTTTCCACAGTCCTGGTTCACTGACTATCCAGGGGAATTGATTAGGGAGGATTTTATCTTATGCTGTGCTGACATGCTTCCAGTTCCTTCTGCAGGAAAACAGAACATGTAATGGGATAGTGCACATGCTTGCAGTTTGCCTGACACAGACAGAACACATCAGAGGTCAAACCTGTGGAGATTAACTCCTTCACGGTACAGATACAGCCATACCATCCTGCCTTCTCCACCTCCCTCCCAAGTAGGAAGTATTTATGTTAGTACTCAAAAAGGTATTCAAAAAGATGGCTCTGGACACCATCCCATTTCAAGTACTAGTAACATTTCATTTTCTAATGTATTTTTAAACTTAATTTTCTATATCTGTATTTATAATGTTACATTCTGATGCTGCCACACTCACATTTTACATTTTTATAGTGTTTTCATCAGGTGATCTCAATGTAGCATGAAGGTCTATTTGCACTTTGTGTGTTTGACTTGTACCCAGACTTACTACAAGACAGGTTTAGAGTAGGAAGAAAAATAACTTTTGTAATATCTGCTTGTTTGTCATAGGTGCATAAAAATTGTCAAAATGAAGTTAACACTACTCAGTCCACAACTATTAGAAGGAATCAGACAACTGGCACACAATCTGCCAGCAGTTAGCACTGCTCTGAACAAGCTGCAATAGGCTGGCACCCAAGCAATGGCACCCAGCTGGTAACACACCCCTTGACAAGTCAGAACAGAGGCTGTTCTGTGAAAGGAGAAAAATCCTTTGGACCAGATGGGTCTTGACCCACAGAAAAGCTTATATAAACATCAGTGATAAACCACGGAGCTCAGGCAAGCTTAAAGTTTCCCTTGGGTAGAGCTCTTGAGCCTAGCGATCTCAGTCTCAGAGGGAAGAACCACCAAAGCATCAGTCAGCAATGTGGCATCAGACCTGCATCGTCATATACATAAGGACGGACCAATAAATTGATTAATGTCTGGTTTTTAGAAGTTAACAGAAAAATCACCTATTATCCGACCATAAATAAACGCGTGAAATTTTGAGATTTTCCCTGGTCTCTCTGAGTTTCTCGGAGTACTCCCATCATGCTGATCCCAAACTCACAAATAACAGCAGAAACATGTGCAAGAGCTGATGTCTTACAGTAACCTCATCAAGCAGAGAAATATTATCCCTATTTTTAGAGATGAGGAAACTTAGGTATAGAGAGGTTAGCTGACTTATTTCCAAAACTAGCAAAGCCCTGATCTCCCAAGAGCAGGCTGCATGGTTCAGCAGAGAGGACTGATGCAAGCTTTGGGAGACATGAAGGCCAACAAGACTAGAGGCCTCTATACTGCTGACAAGGATCTGTGCTGCTAGTCCAGACCGCAGCTCCATCTGGCCCTGTCAGAAGTCATAATTTGTCCCAGTGAGCAAAAAAACACAGAAACTAGTCATTTTCAATATTCTTGCAAATAAATTGTTTCATCTCTCACTTTGTACCTCTCACCAGTGCATGAGAAACATAGCCATTGACCTATCATGCTCTAGTATTTTGTGAATTATTTCTAATTTCTGTGATAGAACATATCTACATTATAATTCAAAAGTTTCATAGTAACATTTCATAAACTTTCAAGCACCACTTTTTTCCAGACCTCAGAGTAACATGATGGCAGAATGTTCTGTAAACCTATATATATATGTGTGTGTGTGTGTGTGTGTATGTCTTGCTCTGCCAAGCCTTGTAGCAGTTGGGCGAAGTTCTGGCAGTTTGGCAGACACAGGGCTCTAGGATTAGTTACAAGAGGACATTTGCATATCAATCTGTCTCTATTTCTGAAGCCTTAGAACAGAAGTATTATTGGATTTTACTTTTGAGAACAAAGTATGAAAATCTTCATATAAGCTGAAAAAGTTAAAAGTCTGTTAGGTTTGAGTTAGGTTTCTAGACATACAGACCATATACATATTTTAATGACCCGTGTTCGCACAGGTGTTCAAATTGTTTCTGTGGACAGGAACACAGCCATGTCTGTGTACACTGCGAAGTTCAAATTTGAACTAGACCCACTCTGTTCCCCTTCTGCCTTTTCCTTGGTGGATTTTCACTGCTTACTGATCCAGCTGGCTTGCTTCAGGCTGCATGTCAGCTTGCATGTAGGAGGGTAGTTTGGGTTTGACTGCAAGCATCTAGATATAGCCACCTATTTTTACAATTTAGTTACCTCTTTCAAGGAAGGAAACTGGGGCAAGAGAGGCACATGCAACTAAGAAGATGGGCCACAGGTTTTAACAAAGTAAGGTGAAGTGGGATGTTGAAATTCAGAGTATAGTTAATCATGACGATGGCCATACCTGAGCTGCATTAAAGTCAGTTTGCATTACGTGACCAGAAATTCCACTCCTCTGCTGAATCACCCCTATGTTACTGCAGAGCTTCCTTTAGAGACAGTCTCAGGAATGTAATGTGTTATTAAAAAAACAAAAATATTTTACACTGATATTCAATATCTCCTGCCATTGCAGTAAATCATCTCAGAACTCAAAAGCCACTCCTGAGCAGTGGCACTCCTTTTGTGAAATTTTCTTAATTTTAAAAGCTAAATTCAAAATTTCTTCCAAGTCATTCTCATCAGAATTGATCTCAGATGAGCTTTGCCTCTTCTGCTCTTTTGAATGATCAGGGTTAGAAATGTGGGTTTAGAAGCGGCAGTTTGTAACTGATTATTGGCTTCTTTCTATTCATTTTTGTGAGTGCCTGTCAACAGATTATTTTTGCAGAGATTACTGGCACTGCAACGGCCTCATAAAAATGGCAACATCACAGACCTCTTT
This sequence comes from Myiopsitta monachus, assembly GCA_017639245.1. Classification (NCBI taxonomy): domain Eukaryota; kingdom Metazoa; phylum Chordata; class Aves; order Psittaciformes; family Psittacidae; genus Myiopsitta; species Myiopsitta monachus. The sequence continues at coordinate 28,671,852 of CM029924.1, forward strand.
CTTCAAGAGAAGACACTTAACTTTCCACTTTTGGCCAACTATCCTCCTTTTAAAAAACTACGATCCTTCTATTGAGATATACTTTAAAGTCTATGGAAATATAACTTCCTGTATCTCTGCTCCCTGTATGAAATGGCATCTGCACTAAGAAAAGTACAGAACTCTCCCACCACTGCAGCTGTATGTATGCTGTACGTATCCCAGTACCAATAATGACAGAACAGTAAAATTAACCCCTTTTTTACTGGAACATCAGTAAACATTTTTCCATGTATAATAAAACATATTGACTGCAACTTTAATAATTTTACGGTGAGATTTTTGTTTTCATTTACTCTGAGCATAGCTTTAAACTAATTTTCTGCTTAAACATTGAAATGCAATGGAAGAACAGCAGAAATTATTCTAATACCCACACTGATACCCAGTCAGCTTTGCAACATAAGGATCAAGTTTTCAGTCAGCATCTCAACTTTTCTGCACACAACTTAGAAGACTGGCAACAGTTTGCATGGGGAACCCTGCATCTGACAACCCGTTTTACAAATTGCTCCTATTATTCCTGGGCCAAATCCTGTAAGGTTTGTTAACTCCCACAGCACTTGATGGGAGTGACAGGTGGTCAGAGGGTTGGAAATTCATCCCCGTGTAGGTCAGCACCTATTAAACACAAGACCTACTGTCTTTTAATCCCCAGGATCACTTTCTGACTGCTCTATACATATCATCAGGAGAATACAGCTGTTGCAGATCTGAAGGGCAGAAATGAGCAACCAGATACCAAAATGAGGAAACAAGGCAATGTGTCTCTTCATGGAGAAGGGGCTGCTGTGCAAAAAATGTGAAACAGGGCAACACAGAGGAGACAGCTGATCCACCTCCTTGGATCCAAGTGCTGGATGCGCCTGTGAACAACCACACTCCTCCACAACAGCAGATAAAGGGCAGAGAGTAGCTGGAGGGGATTGACAGTATCAAAATGATTCACGAGACCTTTTTGAATTGAAGCTCAAGAATTAATACAACTGAGGTTCAGAAGAGAAGGTAACCTTGATAACCACAAGACTACGAGATGGAAGAGTCGGCAGTTATGGCAGTTCTTAATTTACAACAAGATTAATTTCAGTATTTTCATACTAAATGACTGGGCACATAAAAAATGAAAGACTACAGATTTTTTAATACTCATAATGGCCCTTTTTATTTGGGCCCAAAGCTTTTGATTTGAACAGTGGTTTCTGAATCTGTCCAGCTAGTCAGATGGGGGCCACGCACTGCTTACTAAGGGCCTACTCAAACAGGTTGAATTTGTCTTTCCCATTCCCACACACCTTTGCAATCTTTCTATTCCCAACCAAGTGGACTATACATAAATATTTCTAACTTTAATATTATAAAAATACTCTGTCATGTGACACTGAGGTGACACGTAAGACATGAGAGTCTTAGCCCAAGAGAATAAACTTCTCAAAACCCAGGTTTGGTTAGTCTGAAAGTGTCTGAGTATGTTCAAAAGCTCTATTTTTTAATTTTCAAATTTAAAAAGGTTAAATCAAAAATATTTTAGAATAATTTTATAAATTCTTTTTATCTAGTCAGTTTCGTGATACAGAAACAGAAAAATCATTGACACAGAAAACACACTCAGCTGAGATTTCAAATATCTTAAACACATCCAAAACCTATTAATTTTTAAAGACATCTGCTCCAATTGTGCATGTAAATTGGAAGTGAATGTTGTGTTTGTTTGTGGCAGAATATTCTCAGTTGCTAATTTTTGAGTGCAGAGTTCTAACTTTACATGCAAATGTGCCATTGACACAAACAATCCAATGTGAAAATATAGAAAAGAGTGTAAGAAAGAGTTGTAAAACAACTAGAAGAGATACAGCAAAAAGGAAAAAATCCAACTACAAATGACCTTTGCAGTTCTGGTGGGGTGGGGTGGGGTGAGGTGAGGTGCAGCTCCTTCATGACCCTGGTTAACACCAATGGAATGAAGCCTATTGTTTTCTGCAATAACAGGATCAAACCCATAGCTGCAAAGGTGTTAATGGCAGCAGAGTAACACCCTGCATTTGGACTGCAGGTGCTGGGCTACAAGACGTGGGCATCAGCTGCTCCATTCCTCCGGCTGCGTGGTTCCACTTTTCCGATGCAACTTCCCCCCTCCACCTATGCCACAACAACTGCTTGTGGGAGCACAGGGTAAACCGGATTGCTGAAAATAACCCTTTTGGAGAGTTATTTTTAACCTGGATCCCCTCAGAACACGTCAGGGTGGCCTCAAACTCCATTGTGTGCATGGGGGTGTGTAGTAGTGCAGGATAACAAGTTGCCAACATCAGGAGGGCTGGGGGGAATACAGAGGACCCTCTAATCTGGCTTTGACCCTAAAGGCAGTGTATTGTGAAATCACATCTGTGTTTAACAATCAGTCACATGTACAATATACACAGCAGAGAGAATACAGGTCTTTCTGTCCTACCCATGAGAGAACAATGAAGTTCCAAAATGCTATAAAATCACTAAAATTCTTTTCCTTTCTTTCTGTGTTCCTGTAGTTAAATATACACAGAGAGAAGATTTCTTGCACTATTGAATAACTATTTTCCTCGCTTTCTTTATCCTCTGTAATTCAGTGCTCTTCTAAAGGACTCCACCAAAGCCAAGTCACGGAGTGTCAGAGCCATTCCCATGAGAAATCTCTGCTAATAAACTGCTTGGCAGGTATCCACAGCAGGAGCAATTGCTTCCAGCACAAGTAACACAACATCTTCTAGACCATTTCTGTAATGATGCTGTCACAGAGAGGAAATCGTGGCACCTTTCAGATGAAAGTTAAAATATGCACATGGTAAAAAGTGAAGCTACTTTCCATCAGGAATGGAGAGGGGCAGTGCTTTGAAAACTGGGAGAGTAGATCTGTACTGGAGACTAGTTAATGCATTCCTATCCACAGAAACCGAAGAGGTGTCCATGCACTTGCATGATAAACACTGAATAAACACTGGAAGAAGGAAGATAATTTTTTTTCCTATGAAGCTCAATCCTTTATTTGTTGATACATGAATCGTATCATTCTTTCTCAGAAGCAAGCCAGGACTCTGGGAGCTAGTTGCTATGAGGCATTTTTCGATTAAAGAAGTTTCCTACCTCAAAGAGCAGCAGCAAGGGAAAAGCCCACATCCTCAGAGTGGCTTTTCCTTCAGTTCTTCCTCGTATTTTTTAATAGCCATTTGGCCCCTGGCTGCCTGTTTGCAGGACTGGCTGCAAAAAACAAGCTGTAACAACAAGCAGTTCAATTGGTGCTTCTGTACCTAAACAGGACATCAATATTAGCTATTTCAATCTTTATTTTTAGATTATTTTTAATGCTTTCACAACTCTTGCTCTCTGAGACTGATCTGGGGTTGGTATTGCAGCCAAGGAGGATTTGGGGTTTTACTAATCCTGATTCTTTGCCATGTAGCTAAAAGGCTTTGCCTTGTTAACAATATTATGCTCCAGTTAAGTCAATAAATATTTACCATGTCTGCCTACTCCTTGTAATTCCTGATTGGACAAAAGCCTTAAAACACTTGAGGAGAGTAGAATAAGATCAATGCTTCAAAGGATAAGTAAGCAAAAGAAACAACAAATACATCCTACCCAGCCAGTTCTCTTTTCCCTGTCTTTTCTCTCCTTTATCCCACTTGTCATGTTTTTTCAGCACCTCATTCTCTGTCTCTTCCTTTAACTGTGCTTTCCTTACTTGGTCTCACCCTCATTGCCAACAGTTTTCTGCTTCTCTTTCCAAACTCCAGGTGTCATCTTGTTTCCACAGCAATAAAAAATTACATCTGCAACCAATTGTTGTTCAAACAAAAGTTTGTATCAATAGGCCTCATCTACAATGCTAATACTTTTGAATTTGCCCCTAAAATTTTCAGCGCTAACATTTTCACTGCAAGCTATTTGCTCTGTTATCCTTAACATGCTGATACCCTTCTGCTAACCCATCATATTTACCCTTGTTGTTTCCAAAGTTTATAAATTCATGTCTATACATGATGCACAGATATATATTTATATAAGTACATATATCAGTTTTTTTAAACACCCCTACGAAAAAGCCAGTGCATGTATATATCTTGACATGTGCAGACTACTTCCTCCAATCCATCATTATGTGTATAACACCTGTAGAATCATCTCTTGTTTTCCTGACTGCTCTTTTACCTACTATCTTCTGATCTATCCCCAGCATACAAAAACTGTCATCTGGCTGATGCCATACCACAACCCTGATTTCAGCTTTCAATGCAAAATCATCTCACACATTCAACTGCCTTTCCCATCATTCATGGTGGTGTGTAGAATTCAGCTTAACACACAATGGAAATCCACACTCTACTTCCTACCAGTCGTGAAGACAGGATATTAATGACCAGCCAGAATCCCTGGGTCACCCCAGCACAGCAGGAAACACCAAATGGGGTCACAGGCACAAGTTGCCAAGTTAAGAGAAACCTGGGCTCCCTTGGTTCCCTCTGATTCTGGTGAAGTGCATCTGAATGAGATTATTCCTTTGCCTTCTGTATTACCTGCAGAGGAAGCCAAATATTATTAACTTCTAAATTATCAGATAAGTTTGCAGCCCAAAATAAGGTGGTAATGAACATTCCCCAGAGAATAATAGCCAACATTTCAATTTTAACCATTACAGTTTCTAACTGTCAATGGCAGGCATGTGCATCACCTCTAACATGGCTTGACAGGTATTGGAAGTATGTGGCAAAACTTGTATTATGGAATACACTATATATACTCTATTTTCTTCAAAACTCTGTCAAATGATGTTCTATCACTGTGTTTCTAATGAGAATATGAACTTAGCTCACACAGTATTATATATTTCCCCATGAAATTATCCAGTTTGGATTTTGAATTTTACTGACAGTTGAATTACAAAGTTACAAATTAGAAACTTAAATGTCATTTAAGTGGACTAGAGAATTTCAAATAGACTAATTGTCGGTTGTTATGAAAAAAATACCTAAAATTTGTATGTAATAATTATTTAAAATGAAAAGAAAGCATTATCTCCAATAACAAAGGACAGAACAGGGGAACTCTGGAAGGGAGGGACAGTTGCAGCACAATATGTTTTTTGTAGCCAGGGTTGTGAGGGGAGGTTGTTTGGGTGTTTTGCATTTGAACTCTTTTCTCCTGGAAGCAAGTTAAAAACGGTTAGATGTGGCTTTGCATATGCCAGATGTGACAATGAGATCAAATCCCATTCTGGGGAAAGAATTCCTTCCCAGAGTGTTTGATTTTGAAAAAGCAAGGACTCATTGTCTCTAAATTTTGCTGGATACCGATAAATGCTGGCATTAATGTGACGTTTCCCTTTGAAAGCTGGAGTACAGAATTAATCCTAATAAACAATGCAAATCTGCAACCTTTTCTAAGGCAGAACACTGCTTACTGTCTCAGACTTCAGAAAGACTCATGTGAACACGACTGTGAGTTACAGCCCCCAGGTCTTTTACCAACAACATTTTCTTTTTCTAGCCATCAATGGAAGTGGTGGGGGGTTTTTTCTTATATTTGGGATACCTTTCAAGCACCTGATGCATTATTAAAATCTTCTGATGAAGTACAGCATTCATAGTGGTAGCTTACACATTTAATCAGTTTAACCTAGCAAACGTTCATAGTATTTGCTTAACGATTAAACATTTCTTCAGAGATGTACTCCAAAGTAACCTCACAGATTTAGATAAGTATCTATTGTGTTCTAACAACTGCTTCACTCGAAAAAACTTCTTTAAAAAATTAATGTGTTTCTCTCTACGTGCCATAATAGGTTAATTTTTTACATCTCTCAGATTGGACCTGGCTGTAAAACACTGGTTTTTCTCCTGTCATAGAGTAAATTACAGTCTACAAATACAACTGTCTAAATATCTCTGCAAAGACTCTCAGGCTCATGAAAGAAATGTTCATGTGTGATCTATTTGTTGGTGGTCTTCTTCAAACTGCTTTCCCTAGATTTTTCATATATATACATTTCATAGGTGCATTTATATTGGCCTTAAGTTCTGCACATGTATCAGCTAATTTGGTTTTGGGCTACATTAGCCTTATTCCATGTCTTGTCAGCCTTAGAGAGGTGAAAAAATGTTTATAAAACTGAAGAATGGACCCCCTACTAATGTTCTTTTAGGAAATTATCAGTTTTTGGATCAAAACCATTAAAAAAGTACATATAAGCATTCCTTTAGCATCATCTCCTGGAAGATAGTCTTAATTCTAATTTTACAAATTAATGTTGATTAAAGGGATGCAGTAGAAACAAACAAAGAAGAAAAGTCGAGAATGTAATCTTCCCTGTGAAAGTTAAAAAGATGCACATTCACAAAAAATAAAAATAATCTTTCTCAGCAAGAAGCACTTGCAATAAATCAACTTCTGATGCTTGCAGCAGCTCTTTGTGTGCTATTTTGTGACATAAACAAAAAATCTGAACATGAAGTACCATTCTTGGGAGGAAATTTGACAAAGCCGTAATGTGGTCACCTCATAACAGAGAGATCAACTGCTGCTAATAAAAGCAGATAGAGAGAAAAATGTGAAACTGCCACGCCTGCCACTAACAGCTGAAAAACAAAAAGTACTTGGCTTTGTAGACACTTGGGTCCCACAAGCATTTACTACAGATTACCCTATTTGTACTGACAGTTATTTGCCTGCTAAGTAAGGATCCAACCTTACTCAAAGGTCCCCTTGGCTTCAGGTTTGCCTTTGTTAAGTAACCAGGGCATCTGGGAACCTATCAGTTATCCCAAAATCTGTCTAGAAAACCATATTCTCTATTCACCCTTTCAAACATGGCCAAAAAAAAGTTTTTCTTTCCAGACCCACTTTCCAGCGGAGAAGCAAAGTGGTTTCTCCAACATAGGTGCAGCGATAGCCTTCCTAACAGACCAAGCACACTTCCAAAAGTCCCAACCCCCCAAGCAGCCTGTACTGGCCATTAGGGTAGGGGTCTCAGGTGTCTGGGGATGGACAATCTTCTGCAGGATGCACAGCTGCCCCAGCAAATGTCCTGCATGGGGACTGAGCTTGCTTGGAAAGGAAAAGTGAAGGGGCACCTACCAGGGACCTTTCTTCATCAGTGACTGGCCCTTTCCATTTGTTGATTTATCCCTATGTCTTCCATATTTTATGAATGTTTTCTTATCTATCACCTATTTTTCCTCTGTTTACCCTCATGGCTATGAGACCCTTTAGACATAAGTAAAGGTTTTGGTAATTTTTATGTTTCTGTTTATTACTTCTCCATAGTTTTGAAAAAAATGAGTTTTCCTTAATGACTGAATTTTTCCATCTTGACAGATGCTGACTGCTGCACACACACCAAGTTTAAAAATTCAGCATGTCTGCTTTACTTGCATTGGAGTCACCGAGTATATCGAGTGAAATGTATAAACATTCCTTACTGAACTTACTTCATGGACATAAGAAAATGCATAAAACTGCAGAAACAAGCAAGGCACTTTGTTTTTGATGAATGGTGAATTATTCAGAAAAGAGAACTGCAAGGAGATATTCTACA